>ML791228.1:74697-122441 GCA_009831015.1 Picea engelmannii
GACCTCATCATAAAAGTCCACTTTTACAAAACTTAGTTGATTAGTAACCGTATTAAAATCATTTAAATGATTTGCAACAGACCCACCTTCCGACATCTTCATATTAAATAATCTCTTCATTAGAAATACCTTATTGGATGCCGAGGGTTTTTCATACAATTTGGCCAATGCGTTCATCAAACCCTTTGCTGTCTTTTTTTTTGAAATATTGAAAGCCATCGACGCTGGCAGGCTCAGTTGTATCATTCCTAAAGCCTTTCTGTCAAGAATCTCCCATTCTTTGTCCTTCGTAGCCGTTGGCTTCTTTGCTATTCCGCCCAATGGTAGGAATAGATCCTTCTGATATAAATAGTCTTCCATCTACATCTTCCATAATTGGTAGTTTTGGCCGTTAAATTTCTCGACTCTAAACTTCACATCTTCCGACATTGCTCCCACTCGAACCATGAACCCTCTTTTCTTGCGAGTTACCTTTCGCTCTGATACCAGTTGTTAGAAAAACAGGACCGTGGAGCAATAAAATAAAACAAATACGGAAACAAAACATAGAAGATACACAATACAATAGAGACACAGATTTACGTGGTTCACCCAGTGTGGGCTACGTCCACCAGAGAAATTGTCGGGTCCTTCCTTTATTATTATCCATCATATGAAGGGATACAACCTACAACAAACCCGCTATAAATTCCTCTTCTTTCTCTCACAGTCTCCTATCTCAGAATACAATATTCGCCATCCACCATAGCCGCAATACATTTCCCTCATAAAAGAGGGTTTCCTTCTAGGGCAAAAAACCCTAACATAATCTCTACTGTTAGATCTGTGACCTTATAATGAACGGTCCATATTTACAATGAAATTACAATATACATTTACAAGGCAATTTTTCCTTCGGGGGCTTCGCCCCCAAACCCCCGCTTGCCCCCAGACCCCCCAGCCGGGGGGATAGCCCCCCTGGACCCCGCAGAGGGGGTACCCCCCCTCTGCACTCCCCCCCATGGAAGAGTGTACATACTTCTGGGGTGTAAATACTTCATGGGTTATAAACATGGCTGAAAGTAAAAGACCTCTGAATCAGGAAGATAATCAGGATCCACAACCAACACAAAACATGTTGAATATGTTGCATGTTATCCTCCCAAGTTTTGTTGAAGATGAGGATATCATCTATATATAACACCACAAAAGCGTTGGTGAAGGGTCTCAATACATCATCCATCAATATCATGAAAGTTGTTGGTGCATTTGTTAAGCCAAAGGGCATGACCAACCATTCGAAGAGGTCTTCTTTAGATTTGAAAGTTGTTTTCCATACATTAGTTGGTTCGATGGGAACCTGGTGGTATCCAGGCTTTAGGTCAACCTTGTGGAAGAACTTTTCCCCCTTGAGTTGGTCAAAAAGTTCATCAATTCGAGGAATTGGGTACCGGTTCTTAATGCTCTTTAATCAATGTAGAGCCTCCAGGTCCTGTCTTTCTTCTGCACTAGCACAATCGGCCTTCTGCAAGGGGAGGAGTTGGGTCAAAAGTGCCCCTTTTGAAGCAACTCTTGGATCTAGTGCTTTATTTCATCATTTTCCAGCAATGAGCGATGATAGACTGGTCCATTAGGCAGTGGTGCACCAAGGGTTAGATCAATTGGATGCTTGACTTGGAAGTGTGTCGATACCCCAGTGGGTGGGGAGAAGATGTCTCTGTACTCTTCCATGATCCCGTCCACTTTCTTCTACTGCAAAGAGAGGCTCTATGTAGAGGTCACAGATATGGTAGAGACCTTCTGCTTACTAGGAGCACATATTACAAAGAAGACAAACTTTTCGGTCTGTGAAATGACCTTACTGCATTTCTTATCAGAGATTAAAGAAATAACAGTAGGTGGTGCTACCTCTGGTATCCTGTACAATTGTCTACCCAAAGTAATAATAACATTGTGGGGTCTAGAATCATACACAACATGTCACTTCCACAGATATGGCTAGACTAAAAGAACATCACAAAATTCAAGGGGAGAAATATCACACAATACCTCGTCTTTGAAGGGCTTGATGTTGTAGGGAAGACAACATTGTTGGTTGATGCGGAGATCTCATACTTGGCAAAGCCAGCCGATGGTGTAGGGATGCAGGTGTGGTGTTATTGATAGGTCCAACCACTTGATGACCTCTGTTGAAAACAGGTTCTTTTGAATGTCGCTATTGACAATGAAATGCAACAGAGTCCCCTTTACCCACATCTGCGAGTGAAAGAGGCGTTCCCCTTCCTCCGGTTCTTCTGGTTTGCTTGGCTGGACTTTGGTGGTAGCGACAGTGGCACTGGGTTCAACATCGATGATTCACTTCCCACTTTCTAGATTTGATTCGAAGTCAGAATCTGCCTTTGACTCAAAATCTTTCAGGGCCACCAACGACTGCTTGGAGGGACATTCTTTAGTCTTGTGCCAAGGGATTTTATGGTATTCACACCATTTTCCCGTGTCCTTCTTCGAATTCTCATTACCCTTATTGGGTTGCAACTTGGACTAGAGATCTTGAGAGTGGCCATCTTTCCTCTATCCCTTGTATTATGGGTTGGGGATGCCTTTTCCCTGCTTCAGCTGTGAGGAGTTTGCAGATACAAACTCTTTCCTCTTTTGTTTAAATTTCTTCTCGATATTGATAGCATATCTATAAGCTGCACCTAATGATTCGATGTCCAAAAAATCCATTTCAATTTGAATCTATCTATGCATACAACCGTGGTATTTGAGCACCAGATTTCATTCGGAGTCTTTGATACCCAATTTGGTGCATAGGGTATGGAAAATATTGGTGAAATTTGGTACTGTCTGGTCCCTTTCCTGACGTAGCGTGGTCCATCTTGTGTACTAGTCGTTGTAGCTTCCAACAGGGTAGTACTATTCTTTAATGACATCCCTAGAGGAATACCATGTGGGGTCGAACGTAAATATTGCAGATTTCTCTATGGACCTTTTTTCAGAGTAAGTATCTCACCAGTCCTTAACATGGGGGATGACCTTAAGGAGTGCAAAAGTAATATTTTCCGTGTCAAAAAAATTGTGGACCGAAAAATACCCTTTGAGCAGACTCAACCATTTATCTACATCATTTGCATCTATCATTCCTTCAAATAATGTAATATCAAAATTTACTTGTACCTTGAAGGGGGTTTCATGGCTACTTGATGAATATGTGTCTCCTGTGGGAAACTGTCAAAGAATCTGTGCAAAGTTGTCCATCATTTCATTCCTTTGTCGCACAAGGGCTTCCTCGAGAAACATTTTAAAAGGATATCCTGCTCCATCATTTTTCTTCTCATCCCCCATGGTTTTTTTTTGGGCTCGGCATGGACGATCTTGCAAAGGCTTGACTAGCTCGAGTCCCAACTTCCTAAACCCAGATCTTGTCGGGGACATGCACGAAGAAAAACAAATGAAGAGCACACCGATCTGATACCACTGATCCAGATTTATGAGTGGAACAAAAGGAATAATAGACTGAATACAATAACACATAGATACAAAGAGAAACAACAGATATCCAGTGAACAATAACTTCTATTGAATGAATAAAATAGGTTGAAATTGTAAAACTACAAAACTGACACAACTTGCTCGAATGGTGGTAGTTATCTCTGAGAAGAGATGTGGTTGCTACGTGCATCTATCTGGGAAGAATGATTAAAATGGGGCTCCAGAGGCCATTTTAACATTACTCATGAATGCCAAAACCCTAGACATCCAAAAACCTAACCCTAGGAGATGAAACACCAAAAGTTATGTGGGCCCTGATGGGTAAGTTGGTACCTCAGCTTCCTAGGGTCATAACATTTGCATATGACCTCCATTTTAGGCGTGTGATATCCCATTGGAAAGGTATTTTCAAGAAATACACATTATGCCGTTCAACTCTAATTGCGTCTACATTTTGACTGTGGAAAGCCAAAAAAACATATTTAGGGCCCCAAAACGACCTTGGAAGCACAGAAAGATGTACTGACATGAAAAATTCCAAAATAATCTAGTTGGATTAGGTGGGTGGCCTTAAATATCCACCTAGAATATGTGCAAGGCTTCAAACAAACCTGGAAGTGTAGAACCCACAATTACAAAGAAGTACAGAAGAGCGTGATGAACTAAAAACTGTCAAGTGGAGCCAGTTGGAATAGGTGGGTGGCCACCAATATCCACCTGGATCATTAATCTTCTTATCCATTTGGTTTTATACAAGATCTTTAAAATCCTTTGATTTCTTGAAAACATATGATTTATTCCTCGGGAAATATATCCATGTCTTCCTGTAGAAATTATCTAGGAAGGATACATAATACAAGGATCCACCAAGTGAAGGAACTATAATCGGGCCAAACACATCACTATGAAAAAATTCTAGAATCCTATCTTCCCTTGTTGCTCTAGATGGGAACCTCACCTGACTTTGTTTTCCATATATGCAATGTTCAAAAAAATCGACTTCTAAACCTCATTTAGGAAAATATTCAACCATAACTTTGTTGTGCATAGATCGAAGTCCTTTTTATCCAATGTGTCTCATCCTCTCGTGACATAACATTGTCGGGTCGATTTTATCATGTATTGTCAAGTCGGTTTGTACCAACTCAATCCGAGTTGGGTCGAGTTGAGTCAACTTCAGGAGAAACAATTTTGTTGCATCGAGTCGAGTCGACATTCCCTAACAACTTGTATAGGGTTCCAATCTGAACGCCTTTCATCAAGACCATCACACCTCTAACCATCTTGAATGAATCCTTCTAAAATAGAGTGTGCACTCCAACATCACTTATCTTATAGAAAAATATCTGGTTTCTTTCCAAACCCAAATTGTGTAGCACAACTATAAGGGTTCTTTTCATCCCATCCCGTAGTATCAGTCGAGCTCTTCCTCGTCTGAAAATTTTGGTTGTTGAGTCGTCCCCCAAGAAAACATCACCTCCATCATAGCATTCATACTCGCAGAACCATTCTCTATGTGGTGTCATATGATAGGATACTCTTGAGTCAATCAACCAAACACCTTGATCTGACTATGTACTGGTCGATGCCAGGTACAGATCACCTCCCTTATTTGGGGTGGTCTCTCTATTATTCGATTGTTTCTCGTCGGATCCCGTACTGACTTCTATCACCATCAACTTACATTCCTTTTTGTAATGCCCAACTTTATCGCATTTCCAACCTCTTATTGTCAATTGAACTGGGGATTTAGATCTACCCTTCGACTTAGACTTTTTACCAAAAAATTTTCCTTTAACTCTTTCAGCCGATTGACCTCTCGCCACTAAATCATCTTTGGTTGATCCTTCCATGTTATTTCTTCTCATTTCTTCTGACAATAGAGAAGCAACCACGTCTTCTAGCACTAGTGTGGTTGTATTACTCCCTATAGCCACGATTGAACTATCTCAGGAGTCTAGAAAAGAACATAATATTGTTATACACTTCTCCTCCTTAGTGATTTTAATAACCACAGATGATAACTAGATTAAAATGGTATTAAATGCATTTAAATGCTCAGTCATCGAACTGTCATCACTCATTCTTATAAGATACAATTTCTTTCCGAGAAACAACTTATTTACTAAAGATTTTGACTAGTATAAGCTTCCCATCTTGTCCCACAGTTTCTTGGTTGAATCTTCACCCAAGACATTCAACAATACTGAATCTGCAAGACAAAGTCGAGTCATACTTCTTGCTCTTATTTTGAATTTCTCCCATTCTTCCATTGACAAGACTTTTGGTTGGGTACCTCGAAAGACCATCATCCATTGTTCTTGATCTACAAGAGGATCTTCCATTTTAAGCTTCCAAAGATCAAAATTGTGGCCATTGAATTTTTCTATCTCTATTCATGAATTGATCGCCATTATTTGTCATGATCTTTAACATAATTTATGACTCACAAATCTTACTGTACCTAGGGTTTAGATATCAGATTCAATATTGGTAAATCAAGATCGGATACACATGTCAAAGCATACCACAACTATGATAAAATGTTTTAGAGATGAACTTCGCTCTGATAGAACTTATCAGGAAATGAGACACACTTCCACACTAAACCTTATTGGTTGTAGAGCCTAATTATCTTCTTAATTTAGAGGTCCTTGTTTTCAGCCATGTCTATACTCCATGGAGACTTTACACCCTGCGGGGTAGTGCAGGGGGGTTTACCCCCCCTGTGGGGTCTGGAGGAAAGCGGGCCCTCGGCGGGCGTTCGAGGGACAGCGTTCCCCGATGGGGGTTCAGAGGCAAAGCCCCTAAAGGAAAAATTTCCTTGTAAATGTATATTGTAATTTCATAGCAAATCTGGACCATTCATTATAAGGTAGTAGATCTAACGGTAGAATTTATGTTAGGGTTTTTTTCCCTAGAAGGTAAACCTCTTTTATGAGGTAAATGTATTACGGCTATGTATCATTGTGAATATTGTATTCTATGTGAGGAGACTATGAGAGAAAGAAGAGGAAGTTACATCAGGTGTGTTGTAGGTTGTATCCCTTCATTTGTTGGATAATAATGAAGGAAGGACTTGCCAATTTCTCTGGTGGACGTATCCCACACTGGGTGAACCACATATATCTATGTCTCTATTGTATTGTGTATCTTATGTGTTTTATATACACATTTATTTTATTTTATTGCTCCACGATCCTATTTTTCTAACAACTGGTATTAGAGTGAAAGGTAACTCGCAGGAAAAGAAGGTTCCTGGTTCGAGTGGGAGCAATGGCAGAAGATGCAAAGTTTAGGGTCAAGAAATTTAATGGACAAAACTACCAGTTATAGAAGATGCAGATGGAAGATTATTTCTATTAGAAGGATATATTCCTACCATTGGGTGGAATAGAAAAAAAGTCAATGGCCATGAAGGATGAAGAATGGGAGGTTCTTGATAGTAAGGCACTAGGAACGATAAGGTTGAGCCTGGGATCGCTAATGGCTTTCAATATTTCAAAAGAAAAGACAATGGAGGAGTTGATGGATGCATTGGCTAAACTATATGAAAAAACCTCATCATCCAATAAGGTATTTCTAATGAAGAGATTATTTAATATGAAGATGTCATAAGGTGGGTCTATTACATATCATTTAAATGAATTTAATACGGTTACTACTCAACTAAGTTTTGTAAAAGTGGAATTTGATGATGAGGTCAAGGCTCTTCTAATATTGTGCTCATTGCCATAAAGATGGAACGACTTGGTCATGGATGTAAGTAACTCTATATTTGTTTCAAACACTTTAAAATTTAATGATGTTGTTGGTGTTATCCTTAGTGAGGAAATGCGACGGAAAAGCACAAGTGAGACATCAGGTAATGTGTTAAGCATGGAGAACAAGGGGAATATAAAATGATAGAGGAAAGGGCTTAGGGAACCATGGGAATTCTAAGAAGGGAAGATCCAAATCCATAATGGGAAATATAAAGTGTTGAAATTCTAGGAAGAAAGGACATATGAAGAAAGACTGCAGAGCTCCAAAGAAACAAAGAGATGGACAACATGAGAAAAATCAGGAAGCAAATGTAACATGTAATGTGTTACAAGACACTTTGATTCTTTCTATAGATCATATTTTTTTATTCTTGGGTAGTATATTCAGGGGCTTCATTTCATTCCACACCCCATAGGAAACATTTTATAGATTATGTTCAAGGTGATTTTGGATAGGTGCATTTGGGTGATGATGCACCATGCAAAATTGTTAGAATGGGAAAGGTAAAAATAAAGAAAAGGAATGGAAACCAATGGTTGTTGAAAGAGGTAAGACATGTTCCATATCTAAGGAAAAATCTAATTTCAACATGGCAGCTGGCAAGTGAAGGTTGTATATCCATATTTATATATAAGGTGTGGAAGGTCACCAAAGGATCACTGGTGATAGAAAAAGGAGAGAATGTAAGTACATTGTATTTATATAATGGTAATACTGAATATTCTATCTCTTTAGCTTCTAAAGGAGTGGATACAACACTGTGGCATCATAGTCTTGGACACATGAGTGAGAAGGGGATGCATATCATTCACAAAAGAAATTTGTTTCCAAAGCTTAAAAAAATTGATTTGAATTTTTGTGAGCATTGTGTTTATGGAAAATAGAAGAGAGTCAGATTTCTCAGAGTCAGAAAAGAAAAGAAAAATGAAAGGTTAGAGCTTGTGCATACATATGTATGGGGACCAACTCAGGTATAATCTCTTGTTGGCTCTCATTATTATGTTACTTTTATTGATGATGAAACTAGAAAAACTTGGGTTTATTGCATTTGACAAAAAACTGATGTTTTTGATACTTTTAAGAAATGGAAAGCTTTGGTTGAGAATGAGACAGGAAAAAGGTTGAGCATCTCAGATAAGACAATGGAGGTGAATATTGCAGAAATTATTTTGATGATTACTGTTCATATCATGGGATTCATAGAGAGAAGATAGTTCCAAGAACACCACAAGAAAATGGTGTGTCAGAAAGGATGAACAAGACAATCATGGAGCGTGCAAGGAGTATGAGATTGCATGTTGGTTTTCCCTTACAGTTCGGAATATGATGTAGATATTGTTGTTTACTTAATAAATAGAGGACATTCAAGCTCTTTGGATGGTGGAATTCTAGAGGAGGCATGGACATGTAAAAAGGTAAACTATTCTTTTTTGAATACTTTCAGTTGTGAAGCATTTGTCCATATTGATAAAGAAAATAGAACAATGCTTGAGGAAAAACCCAAGAAGTGTACCTTTATTGGATAAAATGTTAATGTTTTTGGTTATCGCTTAAGGAATTATGAAAATCAAAAAATCATTAGGAGTAGAGATGTCATATTCAATGAGAATTTCATGTACAAAGATCAATTGCAGGGAAATATACAAGAAAAAGAAAAACCAGAATACACAATGCTTGATAGGATCACCTCAAAGGAAATTATAAAGGAACTAGAAAATCAAAATGTACAACAACAGGAGCAATAGGTACCTCAAAATCCTGCAAGTGTTGTTATAATATCTACCATGTTAAGTAGACCCCCTGAAGGATAGTCTCCTTCATTGTATTACTTATTGTTGACTGATTCTGGTGAACCAGAATGTTATGAAGAGGCAATGCAGGTAGACACCAAAAAGAAGTGGGAGAAAAGAATGAAAGAGGAAATGGATTCCCTGGTAAATAACCAGACTTGGGATTTGGTTCAATTTCCTACAGGAAAAAGAGCATTATAGAATAAATGGAATTACAAGTTGAAGAAAGAAGATGGAGGAAAAAATTGATACAAGGCTAGACTTATTGTAAAGGGGCTTGCACAAAAGAAAGGTATAGATTTTGATGAAATATTTTATCCTATTGTTAAAATGACTTCAATTAGGACTATTTTAAGTCTTGTGGCAGTAGAATATTTAGATCTTAAACAATTAGATGTAAAAACAACTTTTCTCCATGGGGATTTGGAGGAAGAGATTTATATACAACAACCACAACGGTATGAGGTAAAAGGGAAAGATAATTTGGTATGCAGGTTGAAGAATAGCTTGTATGGCCTAAAGCAAGCTCCAAGGTAGTGGTATTTTAAGTTGGACATGTTTATGACAGAACAAGGTTATAGTAGATGTCATTCTAATCACTGTGGTTATTTTAAAAATCTAGGAAATGGAAGCTATATGATCTTGTTATTGTATGTAGATGGCATGCTTGTTGTAGGGTCTAATATGCAGGCTATAAATGTGCTAAAGAAGAAATTAGATAATTCATTTGCTATGAAGGATTTGGGTGCTGCAAAGAAAATCCTTTGTATGAGAATAATAAGAGAAAAAAAAATTCGCAAATTGACATTGTCTCAGGGTGAGTACATAGAGAAGGTGTTAGAGAGGTTTAGAATGCAGAATGTAAAACCAGTTAGTACACCTTTGGCCAACCATTTCAAATTAACTAAGCAAATGTGTCCCAAGACATAGGAGGAGATAGAATACATGTCCAGGGTCCCTTATTTATCAATAGTTGGCAGCTTGATGTATGCAATGGTTTGCACAAGACCAGATATTGCACATGCAGTGGGAGATGTGAGAAGGTATATGAAAAATCTAGGTAAAGAACATTGGGAGGCAGTAAAGTGGATTCTCAGGTATTTGAGAGGTACTTATAGTCATGAATTATGTTTTGAAGGTTCAGACATTGTTCTGCATGGATATGCTGATTCAGATATGGCAGGTGATATAGATAGCATGAGGAGCACCACAAGGTATGTTTTTACTGTAGGTGGAACAAAAATAAGTTGGATTTCAAAACTGCAAAAGGTTGTTGCACTTTCAACAACAAAAGCTGAGTATGTTGTTGCTACAGAGGCTAGTAAAGAAATGATTTGGTTACAAAGTTTTATGGAGGAATTGGGAAAGAAGAAGGAGAATAACAAGTTGTACTTTGATAGTGAGAGTTCCATTCATATTTCAAAGAACTCAGAATTCCATTTGAAGACTAAGAATATACATCTCTGGTACCATTTCATATGATCCGTCTTGGAAGATGGACATTTGAATTTGGAAAAGATACACACTAGCCAGAATCCCGCAAACATGTTAACAAAGGGAGTAACCAGGGAGAAACTGAGTTCCTGCTCAGTTTCAATTGGTATTCAAGCATGAAGGTGAAGATGAAAAATTTTCGAAGTCCAAGAAGGATCATAGTCCATCAGATACAACAACGATGGAGTTTTTGAGATCAGTATCCAAGTGGGATATTGTTGGTTGTTGAGCTTGGTTATCTTCCGGATTCACAGGTCCTTGTTTTCAGCCGTGTTTATACCCCATGAATACTTTACACCCTGGAAGAATGTATACTCGTCCACGCAGGGGAGTGAAAAGGGGGTTACCCCCCCTGGGGAGTTTGGGGACAAACAAGCCCCCAAAAGAAAAATTTGCTTGTAAATGTATATTGTAATTTCATAGTAAATCTAGAGCATTCATTATAAGGTCGCAGATATGATGGTAGAAGTTATGTTAGGGTTTTTTTTCCCTAGAAGGAAACCCTCTTTTATGATGGAAATGTATTGCGGCTATGTATCATTGCAAATATTGTATTCTGTGTGAGGAGACTGTGAGAGAAATAAGATGAAGTTATAGTGGGTGTGTTGTAGGTTGTATCCTTCATTTGTTGGATAATAATAAATGAAGGACTTGGCAATTTCTATGGTGGACATAGACCACATTGGGTGAACCATGTATATATGCATCTCTATTGTATTGTGTATCTTCTATGTTTTATTTCCACATTTGTTTTATTTTATTTCTCTGCGATTCTATTTTTCTAACAAACCTAGAAAAAGAGAAGAAGAATTTAATCAGGAACGTAAATGACAAATAAATCACACAATACATAGAGATTTTACCCTAGAAACCCAAACTGGTAAAACCACAATTCCTTAAGAGTTCTTCTCTCTTGTTGTCTTATTCAATCTGAATAAAAGGTTACATGTCTAACCTTGGTCCACACCTAAGACAAAATCGACATCATACCCTCTTTCATGTGCAAGAACAACCTTGCAACCAATATGGCTTATATCGTCATGACCAACAACCTACATCTAAATATTTCTCTAAAGACTGGCTATCTTATGATTCATTGATTATTATCCTTTAGGGACTTACAACACGCCTCTTTATAGGCTTTAACATAGTAAAACCTCTAAAGACTTGGTGCCCAAAAACGATTACAGATCAATGCAAATCATTAGCTACAAATCTCGCGAATCTCGGGATTCTATTACAGTCGAGTCCAAGTCAGATTACCAATCGACTATAAGTAGAGCTTCAATTGTCCTTCATTCATTTTCCAAATTCCTACCTGTCGAATTCTTGTTGGTTGATCTCTCTGACTTGTTGTTGATTCCTTTACCATGTCAAACTATATCGACCTTCAACTTCGACTTTACCCAGTCGACTAACCTTGACCTTCGACTTGTTGTCGATATACCTCGACCCTTGACCTACTATCGATCCACCTCGACTTCGACCGTCAATGGATACACCTTGACTATACTTTCGCTACAAAGAATATAAAAACCCAACAATACTTGCTAATAAACCAGTCCCCAATTTCTTCTAGGGATTTCATAGCTTCTTCCGGTATTCTCAAAGGGTTTTTTTTGTAGATGAGGGCATACAAAGGTAAAATAAAATTCTAAAAAATATCATACAGGTGTTCCCTATAACTATCATCTTATAGTTAGAAGCAGTAAGAATGAATAGTAAATAGGCTAGGGTTTCGTTCCCACCACATACCTTGAAAATGAACACTTGCATAAATGACATCAATTAAATATGAAAACATATAAAAACATCATGGTTTGAGGGTAGGATCCCTCTTCGATGTCTTGAATATGTTGATCAATATAGTATAAAAATTAAGGAATAAGAAAACATATAGGGTTCTTTCATATGATTTGTGAGAAACACTTTGTTTCCTTTGGGTGAGCGGGTTGCCCCTTCTTGGCACCATTCTTCAATCACTTCTTCTTCATCATCATGTTCTTTGATGAAATTATTCATTAATGCAACATTAAGATGAAAAATGGGTGTCAACAAATTGTATTGGATATGGATGTATTCATCCTTTAGAGACGTGATATGTTGTTTATTTCCATACAATATAGCACAGGAAATCTTGTCCAAGTGTGAAAATGCCCATTTCTTTGAATTTTCATATGACATCAGGGTTGGTCTAGTTGTGATAGCATATAATCTACTTTTCTTGATGTTTTGATATACATTGAGGTCTTCGTCATCGAGTACAAAGTTTCCCTTGCGGAACATATCATACATTTCACTCCATGTTATACAATTGTTCAAATGATGGTAGTATTGAGTGTCTATGAGCAATATAGTTTCTTGGGTCTTTGCTTGTACAGGTGAATTATCGATATCTCCTCGGCCTCTTTTCATAGAAGCTTTTGGGACCTGATCCTTCGACATTCTACAGTATGAGGAAAAGTGCTAGTGAGTTGATATAATAGTAGGTATCACTATAGAAAACTATTGGATTGTGCACAAAATTCCTCGGTCTACATTACACAACTAAACCACTCGACTATTCTTTCACGATGACCTTCAAATCACTGATAATCAATATGTATTTTATTTTTAATTAGCCCTGAATTCGTATAACATATTTACACACTTTGCATTGATAGTTGCAAACATGTTAGGTCCATGACATAATACAACTGTACATCTCCATTAATGAATTTTGAGAAAAAATCTATCGGGATACAACTTATTGGAAATGTTAAGTTCAAGAGGGTATACCTTCAGAAAGGATTTCTCCTGATAATTCTATCAAGAGATTTAACTTTCAGAAACTATTCCTTTTTGGAAAACGAGTGATTGGAAAAATTTAGGATAAGCCATGGTTTTGGGAAGGCGATTCCCCAATGAGTGATTGAGATGACGTGCTATTGAAAGATATATTTTCGAAACGAATATTTCAAAAAATATCCTTTTGGGAAGTGTCTTGATGTTATTACCAATTGTTTTCCCTATAGATATTCCTCGAGAGAATATTCTTTATCTCAAAAAATATGTTTCTTAAAGGAAGGAATCATATGCGGTGTGAATTTAGCTTCATTTTATCTTTAACCCCATCAATGAATCATGATGTTTTGGTATTTTAGGAAAAAATTAGCAGAATAAGATAATTAAGAGTTTAACCACTCAGTTTGGACCTGACTTACTTACAATAACATCTATGGGACAATCATCATACGACATGGGTTTTTGCATGATGGTTTTACCTTGGGACATGTCCACGTATTAACGTAACAAGTCTATCAGGAGATTTAGCTTTCATGAAATGAGAATGAGCAAGGTTAAATGTTTCCCCCGATGGGAGAAAAGCCGATAAAAAAGAGATCGAAGACTCTCAGCCTTCGGTCTTTGGGACATGACAAGGCTATGCACTAACATTTCACAACTATTTCCTAATAGAAAAAAATGACGACATGTTAGGCTTTGGGTAAAAAGTAGTAACATGTGCATACACCCTTAGCGAGATTTACTGATGCACAAAATTCGGATAGCCCTTGGACTTGGTTATATGAGTTGACATATACCTTGTGAGCTTGGGATGGATTTATAAATGAGATCGATTCTTATTATTGATGAATTAAGGGTCTGACTAAGATATGAGGAGAGCTCAAATTACATCTAATCAATATAGTTGTTTGTAGTTAAGTATGATATTGGACATGTGGAATAACAAATCATTTACAAGTACTAGATCAAGTTAGGAGTGATAAAATTTCAATGGTTGGTTGTGGGGGCACAACATAAACACATAGAGATATTGCAAGAAACACAATAATCTAGTTAAGTCAAATTATATTAATAAATGCAATGCAACAGACTATAAATTACAAAGCACACAAACTAGTTGGAAGGGTGGTAGCTTATCCCTTAAGAGAGATATGTGTCGACTACGTTCATTAGTAAGAAGTTGATTACAAAGAGGACAAAAAGGCCCTTTTAACATAAAGTATCAATGAGAAAACCCTAAATATCCAAAACCCTAACCCAAAAGATGAAACACCAAAATTTTTTTGGGCCCCAATGTGGTTAGTTGATACGTCAACTTCCCAGGGGCATAACTTTTGCATACAATCTTCATTTGGGGTGCTCAGTATCCCATTATAAATGTCTAGCTGAGAAGTACATATTCTGAATGGCCCAATGTTTTTTTTTAACTACATGATAGCCATTGTTATGTCAAAAAAACATTGTTTAGGGCCTCAAAATGGCACCGAAAGTTTGGGACACAAAAAATTGTAGAAAATTTGTCAAGATGCAGAACCATTCTGAATTAGTGGAATAGGCAGGTGGCCACTAGTATCCACTTAGATCATAGATGTAGGTCGACCGTCTGACCAACTAACTCCAGGACAATTGTGGTGAACCATCAGAACTTTATGTTCCAACAAAATTGACACTTAGGCATAAAAAAAAAATGAGTAGAAAAATTGAGTGTCATATGTTCTAGCAAGAATGTATGGGAAAATTCAATGTGAGCACACTCTCCACATGCTTTTGGGGTATATTTTTCAAAATTTCAGTCCTTAACACAAAATTTGCATTTCTTATTATTGAGCAAAACCCTACTTTCTCAAATAAAACAAGCTTCAAGCCATGGGACTCATGGCAGAGGGGTTCCCTTAGTGCTAATCCAATGTCATGATTCCATCAGAATCAACAATTATTGAATCTAATGCCTAATTTTCATTTTGAAGTGAGTTGCAACTCGCTTCCCAAAGACATTCAAGGATACATGGAAAATGGCACACGGGCACAAAAACCAAAATGAGTAGCATAATTGAGTGTTGTAAGTTCTATAAAGTGTGTTTTGGTGAGGTCGACATGAGCACACTCTCCACACACTTCTAGGTCATATTTTTCGAATTTTCAAGCCTTAATGCAAAATTTGCGTTGCCTATTATTGAACAAAACCCTAGTTTCCATAATCATCAAATAAAACAAGCTTTGGGCCATGAGACTCATGGAAAAGGGCCACCTTTAGCAGTAATTCAGTGTCATGGTCCATTTAAACTAATAGTTCATCAGTTTGAGTATCATTTTTCATCAAATTGAGTCCCATTTTTTCATGTATTTCCAGTTTGTCTCACTATGGGTCTATCAAAAGTATGCAAAGTGGGTACTTGTTGGATGGGAAATTGAATTCTATGTCCAATGAGTACCTACACTTAAGATTCAAATAAATCTATAAGGAGATAAGTCGAACATACGATTGAAAAAAAAAAAAAAAAAACGTTTTTTCCTTTCCCTCCAAAAATGTTTAACCTTGTTGTTGACATCATCATCTTAAATCATATTGGTTCTTTTATAACTGATTTTGATAGCATATTTGTTTAGGCCCATTTTTATGTCAAAATTCCCCTTGTTGTTCCATGTAATACCCCGGTTTTGAGTCCTTAGAATTAATAATGTGCTTTGTTTATTGATGAAAGCTCAAAGAGCTTGTAAAGTTGAAAAGGCTGGAGAGCCTAGGAAATGCAATACTTTGAATATTTTTATTAATAAAGGACATTGTTGGCTGCAAGACAGAAATGGAAAAGATTTATAGGGGGTTATGATTCCACAAGAGAGAGGGATAAAGGGGGCTAAACCTTTTATTATATTATTTTATTTACCCACCTTGATTTTAGTAAGAAGAAGAGGCGTCACGTGAGCTTCTTGGGGAGGCCACATTATTCCTTGGAGGTGATTATTTAAAAATGGTTCTTGTTTAGTGTGGGGGTTGGACATTCATTGTTTTTCATCATTTGGTTCTTCATTCATTCATTTTTCCACTTTTTTTGGGGGTTTGGGAATGGAAAACGAATTTTCGAGGTAATGATCCATGGTTAGTTGTTTGTAGGAACTACTGGTCTTTTCTAGAAAAGTATTGATCCTTGTGTGAATGGGAAGGTTGATATTTTTGAAAGGACTATCCACAACTGAGAATCCTTGGAATTTCCAACATTGATTTGTCTTAACCAGTAGCACTAGAACCCTGGAAAGATGTGGATATGCTAAGGTACTACATGGTATTTAATGGGGTTCATTTATTTGGGTTAAGTGGGTTGAAGGGGAAGAGAGATGGTAAATTGGGATTGTTGTGTGGTTGAGAAAACTATGAGATTTGATTTTTGACTGGTTTGGGAAACTAAGAGTTGTCTGATGACCCATCCTTGTGTATTCATAGCCTCATCTTGGCGATGACCTGTTGTTGAGAGAGTTAGAAAAACAATGTCTAAGGTTAGGTGGAACATTTGATGTTTGCAACTACTTGGTGAATTTACTCACAAACATAAGTTCTCTCTGTGTTTCTTTACGTTCATATTGTTTCCAATGTATTCAAATTATATCTATGATGATTTATGATATGATTGTTGATTTTTATGCATAACATGTTAAATATTTCTTTTACAGTCATGCATGTTTCTTGGTTATTTCCAGTGCATTATTATGCTTCTTTATTCATGAAATGGTATCATACACTAGAGAAAATTTTATAGGTACCCAAGAAGCGGGTATGTTTCAGATTGGCAGTTG
This sequence comes from Picea engelmannii, assembly GCA_009831015.1. Taxonomy (NCBI): domain Eukaryota; kingdom Viridiplantae; phylum Streptophyta; class Pinopsida; order Pinales; family Pinaceae; genus Picea; species Picea engelmannii. The sequence goes on from ML791228.1 coordinate 91,791, forward strand.
AGCAAACATTTGGGTTTGTTTCTAATTAGGTACATCATATTCCAATTTCAACTTTGAAAACATTTTTCACAATCATCTTTGACACCATTTCCATGGAATTTTAAATTGTTCATATCTTTGATGAAATAAAATCTTAAAATTTTAGCTTTTATACCATGTTATAATTATGCATTTCTAAAAAAATAGGAATTAGATTATCATAACATCAACAAATACTCAAAGAACACAATATTTATAAGAAAAAACTTTCAAAATTTGTCTTTTCTTTTCTATTCTATTAACTATAAGATTAATTATGTTTCCTCACTTTTGTTCTTTAAATAGCTTGGTGACCTAAACATGCAAAGATGGAAAACTAGAATAAAGACTCACAAAACCAGCAACATAATAAACCATGTTAGCCTTTTCAATTTACATAATGTTTATTTTACTTGTTTGATAATGGAGACTAATAGTTGAGCTAGATTCCTCCCTACTAAACTGTGGATTGAGGATAGTACTTGTTGTTGTAGCAAATCTTGTGCAATCCATTATTTTCCATTCACTCTCCACATGAACGAACCAACAAGACTGCAAAAATGCAAGGCTCTCTCCAAATAACAATATCTTAGCACTCAAAGGATAATAGTCCATCCTCATGTTGAAATTGTGAAAGAGCATAATGTTCGAAGAGTCCAACTCTTTCCTCGTTCCAATGGTCTATTTACTTTGGAGAGGCAACGATGATTAGGATACATGCTATGGTTATTTGTCAATTGTCACACATTATAACGCGACTTGCCCAAATTTAAGTATGAAAACTTTGGGAAAGCAATGGTTGTCATTGTCATCAATGAAACTAACATTAGATGAATCCTTCTTATTCTTATTCTTAGCAATCCACTTTGGACAATCTCTTTTATAATTCCCCTAGTTACTGTAATGAAAACACTCCACTACTTTATTCTTCCCTTTTATCAAACATTTACCTTGTATTTTAGATGTGAGAAATCAAATTCTTCTTTCAATAGGGATATATTAGGTTTATTCGCAAAGTTACAACCAAACTTTCATAAAACTCATGTTAAGCCTATTATGAATCATCTGAAAAGGTCCATTTTTTTTTTTTATCTCTTATCAACATGTTACTGATCATTATTTGATTCATTTGAATTGATTATTGTAAGGTCCACAATTCATGACTCATGCATCTTCACATGCATTAGGCTTTGATAACATATGTATTGAGTATTGATTGACTTTGTCAATATGCTTGAAGCTACAAAACAACTTTTAGCATAGTGATTTTAGGGCATCTGAGGTTTCCTATTTTCATGTGAAAAAACACCCATTTAAGCTCTAATGTATCACGACATGTAACAAATCAATATTATCTACATGCATGTGGAAATTATGTGTAAGAATGAAGGGATGTGTTCTAAATATTACACTTTATAGTGCCAAAAATTGCATTCTACAACCTAATACATGTAAGATGTGTCACGTCTATCCATAGCATATATGTGGCATACATTGATCAAAATTACTAATTAGAAAAACTACAAAATAATATCAATATAAATATATGAAGTGAACATATTATTATCAGTAAAATATAAATTTTCCTAGATCCATATTAACCCTAGAGCTATCAAGTGTTGAGAGGGATTAAATCCCACGAGGTGTAAACTTTTTCTCAAGTTATTACACTCTAAAGAAGGTTTTCACGTTAATATATTTTATCCCTCCCAGTTCTTGATTTAACTCTAGGGTAACGATGAATGTAGGTTGGTTATAATGATTTTTGAAAATATTATTTTCAAATATGTCTACTTTCCATTGCTTCAATATGTGAGTGATATGGGATGAGGAAAAGAGTAACATTCCTTTGATGACTAGGTATTTCTTGAGATTTTAGAAGAGGTATTTCAAGGTCATGGTAGGTAATATCATTTACCATAATACACCTTCACCATAAGTGACATCAAATCTATTTTGAAAATTCATTCTAAATATTTCAAAGCTTTCACTCAAAAATTATTATCATTTTCCCACTAAAATTGTATTATATTCTAGAATTAAAATTTTGTCATCATCAAACCATCCTACTTGCACTCACAACAATACATACAAGGAAACAACAAAACTAGACACGGGCCATGCATACATTTCTAGATTTACAACTAGCCTCCAAGCAGAAAGGCTATAGGCTTTGTTTACAAGTGCCTCCACCGAGTAGGATGGACAAGATTACCACTCATATGATAGAGACTTTTTGAAGGTTAATTTATTAATGAATACAATGATTGATATTTTCTAATCATTTCTTAACATGTGGTTAGGCTTTTGTTGGTTAGTTAGGCACAACAAAAATATTCAAAATATTATTTTTTTCCTTCTTTGTTATTTTACTCCTTTGGAAACATTTTTTTTTTTTTAATACATCAATGAGCAATTTAATTATATAAAATGCACTTCATATTGATGTTTAATATCAAACAATTGTTTTTTTCAGGACACCAATGTAGATGATCCAAACTATGTTCATACTGGATAAGAATCAAGAGATGAGGAGGAGGAGGATATTGATGACGAGAAGGAGGAGGAGGATATTGATGATGATGATGAGGAGGAGAAGGATGAGGAGGAGGAGGATATTGATGATGATGAGGAGGAAGATAAGGGTGAGGAGGAGGATGTTTCTAAGGATGATTATCATTAGGTTCCACATGCTAGAGGGGATATATAACTTTTATGACCACCCAAATGCATGTTCTATTATTTTTCCTCATATTAACTTGTTGCATGGTTGATTGGCGTTGAGATGTCATAATGATACATGCATTGTTTTGTCTTTTTTATATATGGTGATAATTAAACTTGTTTTTTATGATATCAATAACATCATATTTTGACTTGTTTATTCATGTTTCTATGATGTTGTCTATGGCATGATGATGTGATAATATTGAAATTATATTTTTACTTAAATATGGTGGTGATGATGTTATTGGTATGACCTTGCTTATATATATTGGAAGTTGTTGATGTTTTTATATGGTGAATTACTATGATGATATTGTTAATGTTTTACCATGTTTATAATATATGAGTTTGTTTTGGTGGATACATATTACATTGGATGGATGTTTTCCATTTCCATTAAATGTTTTAATAAATTTTATGATGTAAATTTGACTTGAGTACATATTTGTTTAATATTGTTATATTTTAATTTAGAATCTAAGATACTTCATTAAGATAATTGGAATTCATAAAATGAATATAATAGCGTCAACATGTAAATATCAAACATTATTTTAGTATGGAATAATATATGTAATGGTTGCAAACAAATAAGAAAACTTGTAAGAAAATATCGATGCTAAAATGAACTAAAAAATTGGTGCTAAAGTGGAATCTGTAAAGGAAGAAAAACTCAATTCTAAATGGAAGGAAAACATGATGCTAAAGTGGATGCTCTTGTGGAAGAAATCTTGATGCAATTATGGAAGCTATAGTGGAAGTAAAACACAATGCTAAAGTGGAAGAAAAACTAGGTGTTAATTTGGAAGTTGTAGTGGAAGTATAACTTGGTTCCAAATAGGAAGAAACATTTGACATTAAAATGGAAGAAAATATTAGCATCAAAATAGATGCAAAATTGGATTCCAACATAGAAGCAAAGTGTGATGCTAAAGTGAAAGAAAAACTTGGCATTAAATTGGAAGAAACAACCATTGTTAAAGTAGAAGCTATAGTGAGAGAAAAAATCGGTGTTAAATTGGAAGCAACAATTGGTCATGTTAAAGTAGAAGCTATAGATGTCAAATTGGAAGCAATTTTGGAACTTTTTCCAAACAAAAAAAATAATAATTTTGGCACTAAACATGGATCTATATTTGGATAAATATTAAGTGTTTACTCCGACACAATGTTGGGTGTACTGTTTGGAATTAAAGTAGGGTTTAGTAGAGGTTGTTGGTGAAACAATCAGTGTTGATTATCATGCCAAAGTAGATGTAAAGAAATTTCGCTACTATTTTAGGAACTAAACATGGTCCCAAAGTTGACACTATTATCGATGAAAAGTACAAACTGTCATTTTTCACCAATTTTGGTGCCACATAAATGCTCCACCATGGAAAAATATATGCTAAAAAATAGTGCAAAACTAAGCACCAATTGCATGTTTTTTTTTCATGTATAAGTAGACCCTCCAAGGGCCAAGGCTATGTGAAAAAAGGTTAGAAGGTTGATTGTTGTTGGGTGCGTTGATAGGGTTTCCATGTTCGACAACATAGGTATTCAAACCGAGGAAAAATACCTTCAGTGACCACTCACACAACCAGATCAAAGTTCAACACACCGATGTTCTTACATGGTAAAACCCTTGTGGGGAAACATCCATGGCCCCATCCAACATGACCACTTGAAGCAATTTATTAATGCAAAAGAAAAAAATTATGGAGATATTTACAAGAGAGTTTCTCACAACCTATCATCGATAAACGACTCTCCATGCTCTTTAAATAAAGACCATGTAAAAATCATGTGTTATACCACTAATCAATGTAGTTTTTAAGATCGAGGAGGATATGAACCATGAGATCACTCTATGTTGGGAACACATCGTTACTATCGGATTACATAAATACAAATGCATAATAATGCATACTACATAAAAACACTTTTACCTATCAACACATTAGACTAAGTTGATCTTAACTAACTCCTAAGTGTCTAAATATCCCAACATCCACCCTTAAGAACAATTTGGGATATGATTGAAGGGTTTACAAAGGTGACATAATAGGAGAAGGAAGGAGGCATTAGATCCTATCCCCCGTTAATGAAAACTTCCTCAACTCCTAACATAAACCAAAGTTTGTAAAAAATTGCTTCTATAAGAGACTTTGTGAGTATGTCAACAACTTGATATTTTGTAGGGAAAAAGACAACTTCAATAACTCAATCATGAATGAGATTTGAAATGAAGTGCACATATAGCTCGATGTGATTTTTGCACTGATGTTGAACTGGGTCTTTGGTGAGCTTCATGGAACTATGATCCTCGCACCAGAGGGTTTTCAATTGATGTTGTTGAAATCCAAACTCTGAAAGGAGATGTTGAAGCCACAAGGCTTCTTGACTTGCATTAATTGTTATTTGGTACTCTACATCTGCTGAAGAAAGAGTAATAGCCTATTGTTTCTTACAGGCCCAAGCGACAGATCCTAAAAAAAGGTTGAAAACATAACCCACAATAGACTTTTGATCATCAAGGTCATCAACCCAATTTAAATCAGTGAAACCAACCAATAAAGGAGTCCCCCCGAGTTGTAATGTATCTTGAATTGCACTATACCCCCAACATACCGAAGTAAACAAACTTACCAACTTAATGAGAAATGTGACCTCAAAACGAGAACTCTAGTGTAAAAAACCCATATTTTGTGTCAAAAACACCAAAATCAACCTCCGTTTCAAAAAATGGTGTTATCGGTAGCACCCATTTTTTACAGGGTGGTTCAAATTGTGACTTGCTTGAAATCATTGCCTTGACATCCAATATCGTTAAAATTGCATTGTAGAGAATTGACCCTCAAATCGAAAAGTGATGCTACTGATAGAGCCCTTTTTATTTTTAGAGTTAAAATTATGACTTAATTGAAATAGTAGCCACAATCAATGGTATTATCATGAAAAAAAACTTCTCGGAAGCTAGGGTCTGGAGCAAATGCAAGTTAGAGTTTGGAAGTCATGGCCACAACAGAGGACAACATGAGTACCAAAGGGGGCAATAATGGAACCCCCTCACACAAGCAGGTAGTGGTAGACAGGGGGAAAGTCCCACGAGGCATAGGTTTCAAGGCACCAATGACAAGCACCTCGGGATCAGAACCAAAAAAGATTCAGGAAAGAAACCAGGGAAAAAGCGATCGCATAGGGGAATAAGCTAGAGAAACTTTGAATTCTTCGCAAGAAATGACGAGCCCCAATGGGGCAGAAGGGTGCAACCCATGTAAACAAAAAAAAACAATGATACCCAGGGTAATACTAGAAGATCCACAAACACAATTCTGCAGGGACCAAATGAAGAGGCATGCGCTAATATGCAAGTTTATGGGTTTGTGGCCCATAGAAAGAACGTTGTGCAACTGGATTAAATATCAATGGAAGCCAAGCGGATAAGTGGAACTCCACCTTGGCTCGAAATCCTTCTTCACAACAATATTCATGAACCTGGAAGATAGGGATAAGGTATTTGAGGGGGGGCATACTTCCACGCCTCAAAAATAATGTACATGTGACCATGGAAGGAAAAATTCTCCCCAGAGAAAGAAACTTTAAAAAATGTACTTGTCTGGATAAGACTTTACTCCTTGCCATTAGATTACTGGCTACCTTCCACCTTCGAAGCAATAGGGAACAAACTAGGAAATATGTGAAGACATTAGAAGCAACCCTAAAAGGGAGATATACATCCTATGCAAGAATCTGCATAGAGATGGATGTGTCGAGGGCGCTCCCAAAATCCATAAGCCTGGAATTCGGGGATGAGGAATCGATACAAAACATTGACTACGAGCAGATCCCCTTCAGATGCAGAATATGTCACGAACATGGACACCTAATCAGAGAATGTCCTCTCATTAAAAAAAAGAAGTGGAAAACACCAAACTACAACAAGATGAGGATGGGTTTATAAAACCGAACCACCGAAACAAAGCTAACAAGAAACAAAGTAAAACCCCAACAAGGGGCAATCTGGAGGCCAAGAATAGAATAGAAGGATGGGACAATACCAACAAAGGGGAAGAAGGAGGAAAGGAAAAGGAAAAATATAAAGAAGCCAGGGAACAAGCATCTGATGAGTACACAAATAGCCCAAGAAATAAGATGGAACATAGGCGTAGCACAAATCCTATGGATGAAGAAACTAGAGATGCCAACATCCCCATGAAGGAGGTAGACGGAGACGTGGAAATGACTCCAAGTGACGTAGGAATGGAAGATCCTGATCTTAGAGACATTGTGGAAAGGGAAGGGATAGGTCTCTTGAACATATTGGAGCAATGGAAAAGGCAGGGCATAGACAATGCACGAGCGGAGCAACTAGACCACATCCAATACCTGTTCCTCCTAAGGGAGGAAGCCAAATCCAGAGGGCTCAAGCACACACATGGGGAGATAGGAAACCTAGGAATCAAAGCAGGCGAGGGACAACCACAACTCTCACCCAAGTAGACGAGAAGGAAAAAAGACAGAAAATCAAACAGTGTAGCCCTACAAGAACTAGGAGCTCTGCTAATAAACTCGGGTAAGATCAAAAATATCTTTCCCAACTCCCCCCCACATGTTTAAATGAAGATTATAACATGGAATATAAGAGGCCCAAACAACCCACGAAAGCAAGGAATCCTTAAAAATAGACTTAGAAAGGAACAACCAGACCTTTGTTTCATCCGATAGACAAAATGCACTATAGACAAAATGGAAACAATCAGCAAAAAACAATGGAGCAAGTACAAGATGTTGGATGTCGAAGGACAACAGATGGCAGGAGGTATTCTCACCTTGTGGAACCCATAAGTGATGAACCTAATAGCATTTGAAGCTACCAGGAACATACTTTCGGTTAACATGCAAATCATTGGTAACATGAAGATGATTATGTGCACTAATGTGTATGGACCACAAATGTTAGAGGAAAAGAGAAGAATGCTTCTAGACCTAGAAGACCTAAAATCCCTCTCCAACAACCTCCATTGGATCCTGGTAGGGGACTTCAACATCATCATGTCACTTGCAGAGAAAAAAGGATTCACCAGGAGATTGGATAGAGATGCAGAAGAATTTTCAACGTTCATAGACACAACAGAGATGGTGGACATTAGAACTAATAATGGACAGTTCACCTCGAACAATAAATGGATAAATCAACGTCAGGTAGCAAGAAGACTAGATAGATTCTTGGTGTCAGAGTCCATCATTAGGAAAGGGTTAACCTTATACTGCAACATCCTTCCTTGAGGGGGTTTTGATCACTGGTCAGTCCAACTAGAAGCAAACTTCCAAACCTCCCCGAAGAATAGACCCTTCAGATTTTAGAAATTCTCGATCGAACACCCCACCTTCAAGGAGAACATCAACCAGTGGTGGCGGGAGGAACAACCAGAGCAAGGGACAAGGATGTTCAAACTCTATAAGAAACTAAAGTACATCAAATATAAGCTCAAGGAGTGGAACAAGGAAATATTTGGAAACATAAACCAAGAGAAAAAAAAAAGATTGAAGACAGAATGAGAAAACTCCAGGAAATATTCATAGTAGAGGGCTATACAGAGGACCGAAAAAAGGAAGAGATCCAAATGACCCAGGAATGGGAAGCAAGATGCCAGTAGGAAGAAATTCTATGGCGCCAAAAGTCCCAAATTAGATGGCTAAAGAAAGGAGAGCGGAACACCAAGTTTTTTCATAGACCAACCATTTTTAGAAGAGCCCACAACAAAATCCTGAAAATTAAGGACCAGGATGGGATCGAGAGAAAATCCCACAAGGAGATTGAAAATACTCTAGTAAGTCACTTCCATGGGATAGCCCAGGAACCCAAAAAAGACCGAACAGAGGCCATCCAAAGGATAACTCATCACATCCCCCGTCTAGTCACTGAGGAACAAAATAACAACCTAAATAAACCCATCACTAAGGAGGAAATTGATCAAGTGATCCACGATATGCCCAACGGGAAATCCCCAGGTCCAGATGGTTTCACAGTGGAATTCTTCAAAGCATGTTGGAAAGTGGTCAAACATGATGTTTATAAGGTGGTGGAGGACTCTAGATGGTCAGCCTCCATCATAAAAGCACTAAATGCCACAATGATTACTCTAATCCCCAAAGAAAATGAAGCAAGGACCCCCGACCAGTACATACCCATAGATTTATGCAATGTGGTTTACAAGATAATTTCCAAAGTCATAGCCAATAGATTGAAACCCCTCCTACCCACACTGATTTCACAAGAACAGGTGGGCTTCGTGGAAGGATGCCAAATCATGGACAACATCATCCAATCCCATGAGCTAATCCACACCTTGAAAATACAAAGGAGAGGGGGGATGATAATACAAATTGACCTAGCGAAAGCCTATGAAAAAATTAGCTAGCACTACATGGTCAAGACTCTGGAATCCTTTGGCTTCACCCAGCATTGGATCAACTGGATTGTCAGCCTAGTCTCAATGACAAGTTACTCGCTCCTAATAAATGGAGCCCCAACCAAACCCTTCTGTCCTACTAGAGGAATCAGACAAGGAGACTCACTATCCCCCTTCCTGTTCATCCTAATGATGGAAGGTCTCAGTTGAAGCATAAAAAGCACAACAATAACAGGAGAAATAAAAGACATCAAACCTTTCGAAAACTTCCCTACTTCCACACACCAACAGTTCATGGGTGACACCTTACTCCATGGCACACCCACGGTCAAGGAAGAAAAAATCCTATAAAAGAATCTTAGAAGAGTTTAGGAAGCCTCGGGAGTTGATATCAATCATTCCAAATCTATGATCTACTTCTTCAACACCAACCCTGCAATCCAAAGAAACCTGGAAAATATTTTGGGGTTTGAATGCAAAACGATCCCAACCAAATACTTGGTCATCCCCCTAACGGACAGAGCATACAAAATGGAAACATGGGAAGGAGTGATCAAAAATCTACAGGAGAGGGTGAAAAACTGGATGTACAGATCCCTCAACCTAGCGGGGAGACTTATATTGACCAAGATGGTTCTGCAAGCAATTCCAACCTATATGATGTCCATATTTACCGCCCCCAAAGGAATACTACAAAAAATAAGAACCATACAAAGGGTATTCCTATGGCGAGGAGAGGAAACAAAGAAAAAATGGGCCCTGGTGGCCTGGGAAAAGGTTTGAAAACAAAAATACAAAGGAGGACTGGGGCTACAAGACCCACAAGTAACCAACGAAGCCTACGGGGAAAAACTCTAGTGGCGATGGGTCAAAGAAACATCTACCACGTGGGCAAACCTCCAGAAGGCCAAGTATGCCTTGAACATAAACAACCATGACCAAATTTGTTTTATGGGCACCAGGGAGGGATTAGCCATCTGGAATCTATCTTGGCACAAAAAAACCTGGATCCAGACACACAACTTTTGGGAAGTGAGGAATGGTAAAACAACCAGATTCTGGGAGGATTCTTGGCAACAGGAACCCATAATGGAAAATCCGGACAGGGAGGAACTCCAATAGGACATGACTGCGCAAGGCAAAACCAAAGTCCACCACTACTGGAAACAAGAAATAGATCACAATAGATGGCTTATCTGGGACAATCTCAATTCACAAAATAGAGACTGGACCACAACAATCACGAAAGAGGTGGAGGAGGAACTGGGGAAAAGGAAAACTGTAGTCTCAGAAGAAGAGGACCAATTAAGATAGGGCCGAAAAAATGGCGGGGAATTCAACTTGAAAGAAGCCCGACATTACATCGCGGACCAGGACCAAGAAGATCCAATGCAACAATGGGATAAGATTTGGAACAACCCCCAATGGCCAAAAATAAAAATTTCCAAATGGTTCGTACTTCACAACCGAATTCTAACCTGGGAAAACCTAAGGAAAAGGGGCTTCATAGGTCTGTCATGGTGTCACCTCTGTCAAGCTAAGGAAGAAACAAAAAATCATCTGCTTGATGAATGTAACTACACAACAAGGATCTGGGACTGGGTGGCATGTATATTTCAAGAGTCCAATAGGACCCGAGGTAACATCTGTGCAACCATCAACAACTGGAATGAGATTTACAGTGAAAATGAAGAGGTGAACCTCTGTTGGATTCTCATTCTGGGGATGATCATATGGGAAATATGGAAAGAAAGGAACCAACACATCTTTAGGAATGAAAGCCTTTAGGAAGGGAAACTCAAGGAAAAAATAATCTCCCTGACAAGAGAAATGGTGCAGAGCCACAACTGCCATAATGGAAAAGTGCAACTCGCAGGCTTGGACTCCTGAGTCCTAGAATTTCACCTAAAATACGGGTGCAACCACACACAAGTAAGGCGACCACCGCAACTCCAAGTAGGTGAGCGCAACTAGAATCCCCCTCCAGTAGGGTCCCTCAAGTTGAATTTTGATGGGGCGGCAAAAGGAAACCCATGCATGATAGGAATGGGAGGGGTAATCAGGGATAGTGGTGGAAATATAATCCGGCTGTATGCTGGGAGTATGGGAAAGTTAACCAATAACGCAACGAAATTCAGAGCCCTGGAGATCGGCCTCGAGATTCTAATCCGTGAAAGGATGAAAAAAAATATCGTGGAAGGTGACTCCACTCTGGTAATCAACATGGCGAAGAGACTCCAAAATGGCACCAAAGTGGGCAAAGTTCAAAGGCATTGGCGCTTGACACACTCCCTACAAAAAATTCAGGAGCATCTACAAACGATGAACACAGTGGAGTTGCGTTGGGTATGCAGGTCAGTGAATGGCCCGGGGGACAGAATCACTAACGAAGGGGTTATCAAGGAAGGACCAGAGCTAGAAACTACTTGGAGCAACATCCCGAATGGTCACTTGAGAACAGACTGCATACAACTAGTGACAAAAGACCGTGATGATAGCTTAAGTAAGGAAGGTCACATCGAGGAGGGAGGCGCAAGGCCAATTGGCGGGCACGAAGGATCCAGGCAGAATCTCTTGCCCAACTCTCGACCACAAGTTACAATGAAGGCTTAGACCACACAATAGATGGGGGTACAACACCAAGGTCACGTCAATAGGAAGAAGTGAAGGCTTAGTGCGTGGGAAAGCATAGATGGTAATTAGAAGGTCACGAATGATGTAGGAAAAAAGGTGTTACCATGGACCACTATGGATACACCTTACCCAAGCATAGGTACGGGGAGTAACACAGTTGGTTATACAATGAGAAGGGGCAAGGGCTAGTGCAGGGATAATGGCCGGGTCATCATGATCACACATACCGAGACAGAGAAAAAGGATGGGAAGGTTCACCTCTACGGGTAGACCATGATTGCTAGGACGATTCTGCAGAAGGGGAAATCCCATAAGAGAAGAAGCACCAGGAATAGATGCAGACAAGAAAAGCGCAACTACAGGAGCTACCACAAAAGCAAGGGCTGGGAAATAAGGAACCCCTGTGTAGATAGGAACAGGAGGTGAATTCAAGGAAAAAACTTCCACAAGCCAGCCGGGATGGTGCGTATGAAGAGAACGAACAGCAAAAGAAACCCCAAGAGGAACGAACCTCCAACAAGCCCTAGGAGAGTTTCAAGGATGAAGCAAGCGGCTAGAGACACCAAGGACAAATTTCATACACTGGTCAAACCGAAGGGAAAAGAGACCATCACCTGGTGGGAGAAGCAAATCAATGCTAAACGTAAGGACAAAGCTTGGGAGGAGCTGATTCAGGAAGCAGACTAGATAATGGACCTAGGGGCCACGCAGCCCAGAGAAACTCTCTACCACAAAGCAGCGGAGATGGCGTGGCGAACAAAGATGTTAATAGGCAAAGTGAGCTCAGAAAGAAAAGATGCTAGCCTAAAGGATAACAAGGACCACAAAAAAATGCTAAAAGAAATCTTGAGTCACCTCAGTAACCTGGAAGCCATTACAAAATGGCTTGTTGAGGACCAGAAGGACTAGAAGGAGAAGATGGAGCGAGTGGCAGCCCAATTCCACCTATAGTTGCGCTACGTCCATCACATGGATATCACACCAGTTGGCGGGAATGGAGCACCAACCCGTATAAAAAAGACTCGCACGGTGGTCCAGAAGGAGGCGAACAAGGACAGGGCGGATGAAGGAAAGAAGCATATCATCATCCTGGACTAGCGCCTGGGTAGCCAGTGGTCAAGTCATGTTGCTCAATGTAGGGTCAGTCTTAGTTTCTATGTTGTGTTTTTTTACATTTTCATTTTGTTTAGCTTGTCAAAAACTGGATATGGTAGGACTGGGCTGGTTTCCCAATGTGGCGGTCCAGCCATACCCCTCTACTATCTCAGAAAATGCAACTCTGGAACCCCTCGACTGGTTTCCTTTTTGGCAGACTAGGGAGTCCCCCTTTTTGTATCATAACCTTTTTTAGTAATACAGGTACTTACACTCAGTTATAAAAAAAAATGGTATTATCACGAACAAATCACTTCAAATTAGCTTCTAAATTGAAAAGTGGTATTTTAATTATTAATCAATTTTATTTTATTTTTTAAATTTACATTAAAAAAAAAAAAAACTCCACATACATGTTTCTTTTTAAATTTAAAGAAAAAAAAACACATTTTTCTATAAAAAAAAAAAACAATTTTTTTAATTTAAAAAAAATAAAATGAAAAATTGTCTTGTTTAATGAAAATACACATTTATTTAAATGAAAAGGGTTTTTTTAATGATCTTCGTTAGTCCCTAAAGTTGCACTTGATTGTGAGAGGGCAAGCTAGGGCATCATCAAGTTATTGCAATGGTATTTATGAAGGGTTTCTGAATAGGTTTTTAGAAAATGGTTGAAAGCTGGCTCAAGGATTCAATAAAACATATAACTCAATGTAAAAGCAAGTAAACATCCCACTGGCTTAGTAAATGGTAGACACTTTAACAGATCATATGGTAAGGTAAATAAAACAAAGAAGATATGTGAGTATCTAGTTTGTCAACTCACACATGGATTTCACATTTCAAATTATCATTAAGAAACAAAAACATGTACTTAAAAACAATCTTAATTATGAACACAAACACTAAAGTTTTCACTGTGTTACTCACAATCAAGAAATCATATGCATTGCGGAAGAATAAATGTATTCAAGTAAGAAAAGAAACAAATCAAGATATGAAAAGAAGATCTGACCATCAACATGCCTTTTCCATTTAGTGCCAATATGAAAAACAGTTTTGTCTTACAGTGAAGTCTTTACAAAAAAAGGTCCTTGAATGCCCAACTAATCCCCCCTTGTACAGTCTTTACAGTTTCTTTTTAAAGCACACAAATTACTCCTATAAATCCTATTTTTTAGATAACAATTTTGCAACAGGATCATATCAATGGACTATTTCCTAGGAGATAAAAGGTCATATGAGCACTTCCAAAGCCTATAATATAGTAGACTCAACAACCAATCTAAATATAGATAATGAGACAACTTGATAAGCTTTGAAAATACCATAAAAAGAGGAATACTATCTCACTGAGTTGGTTCATCTGAAATACCAAAAAGTTCCATTTGAACGAAGTATTAAGAACAAAAATGCTCATCTTTACTATATTGGTAACATCATTGAGTAATCAAAACCGAAGCAGATTTTCCTTGGATTGTCATGGTATGATAACTGCAGAAGCTCTGGTGTCTCTATGTTTGAGCTTAGTTGTTAGCACAAAATTATGTCAATATAATATTATATTGGATTCTCTTACCTCTTTTAGCAATGCCTTCTTCTCTTTCCTCTTCCTTCTGAAATCTTGTATCTTTTCTTGTTGTTTAGCATTCCATTGCTCAACAAAGGATTTTTCTTTCTTCAATTTCTTAATCATATTCTGCAGCGCCTTTTCTCTGTCATTTTCTTTCCTTGCTTCCACCTTGAATTCTGTATATTCTTCTACTGGGGCAGGTAAGTTCAATTCTATTGAAGCTTGGGGTTTTCTTAGTTTAATTACATATTTTGAAGATAACCCAATACTAAGATCCTCTTGTTATGTGCTTTTTGAGTCTCTAGTTTCTGGAAGATCTTGCAACTGGTCTATTTTTGGAAAAAGATCATTTTTCTCATCATTAATTTTGTTTGTGCCTTTGAATGTAGATTCAGATACTGAAGTTAACTTTGTAGTTTCCCTGGTCACAGGTCGCCTTGATTATTGTGCAATCTATTTTCCATTTTCACATTTCTTCTTTTGTTCTTCATATTCCTTCTCTAACCTATGTAAAGAAGATACCAAAGCCTATTTTTTTATTTCTTTCTTGGAATCTTTTGAATTGTCTTCTATGATTATGAAGTTTTCCTTCTTGATAGAAGGATGAAACATGGCTTTAGAATTCAGTCTGAACTTGTTTGCAACTCTGGTAGAATTTCTTCTAGGATATTTAGGTACAAGTGTCTTTTTCTTACTTTGTTTCTTACCTTTTGCAGTCTTCTTGCCTATAGGTTGTTTCTTTTGTTTAGATGGACTTTGAACTGGACTTGTGATGTAATATTAAGGTTCATCAAATTCCCTTTTTATATCTGGATCAAAATGGATATCGGTGTCTTCATCCATTTTAAGTTTCTTACCTCGACTAGTGCCTTTCTCATTAAGTTTACCCATAGGCAAATCACCAATACCTTGTTGTGTTTGTAATTTTCTCTTTCCAGCACGAGTTACCCTGGCTGCAGGGGAATTTTCTTTCATCAAAACCTCAGTAGCTTGAGAGGTTTGTTTCTCTTTTACAGGTTTCTTCTTAAAAAATTTAGACTTAGTTTCCTATAGATTAGGTTTTAATGACTGGATTAACCATTCCCAAGACATCTGAACTTCATTTAAGGAAAATACTACCATCATTTTGATCAACCCTTGATGAAAAAGACTATTTTTTGCGGTTACAGGATGTGACTGAATCCTTTTAGACATCTTAGATAAACATTTTAATAATAAATAAGGTAAGTTAAGAGGGTAATCACCATTTACATGGATCAACAGTCTAATATGATAGAGATGGACCAGAGAAAATATGCCTTCACATGTAATGTACCTGTGGATAATCAACAGAGTAGTGTGCCATTCTTTCCTCACCCAGATGTATGGGACACCCTGGATCCAATTGGGGTTTTTCTTTTCTGGAATTAAAAACTGATTTACAAACTCCATAACTACATTTTCTTTCTTCCATCAGCTTTCCCCATATACTGGTAACCTGCAAGATTTAGCTATGGAATGCTTTGTTACATGCATGAGAAGCTTACCAATTACAGATTTGAAACCATCGAAGTTATGTGCAAATGTCATAGAAATATGCTTGTCATGACCCTGGAATGTCGAGAAGAAGTTGAACCAACCAACATCCTTAAATGTTTGTGCCATATGATGAAATTCTTCGAGAAATTATGTTCCTTATGGCTCCAATCTGGTTATTTGAACACTCTTTTTGGGTGCCATGACTTTGATACAAGGCTGCAGAAATTTTCTGAGAATATCAAGGGTTTGATATCCAACTTTCGAGGGCTGTTGAAAACTAAGAGTTATCTCTTTACCTGCAAAGCATGTGTAGTGTGATAGACATACTAAAATATGTAGATTATGATTTCATTCATATGGAATAATAATCGGGCCTATTGATTTGATGTCAAGGTGGTGAGTACAGCCCGATCCTCCGAATTTCGTTGTCATCATAAGAATAACAACCTGAAATAGATCATATAGGGATGTTTAGATCCTCTAATAAGGATTTTGAATGTCAGAACACGATCTAGGTAAAGTGGCGCATGCAGAAAAATCATTACTCCCGGCGCTGCAAGAATAACACTATTCTTGTAGTGCCCTTTCCAATTTGACAAAATTTGAAAATTCAAACGAGGAAAGGACAAGTGATGTGATATAAATATTTCATATCATCTCCTAATATTTGAAAACTTAAAAAGATTTAAAATGTGCATAAAAATATCTAAAATAAGCTTTCAAGCCAAGAAGGGAAAAACAGAGTTTAACAAAAAATCATGAAAAATGGGTAGAATAGGGACTAAGGACACCCAATCAATCAAAAACAAGGTTAAGGACTAACACTGGCTCCTTTTGGGGATAAATTTTCATGATGAAGCTTTAAGAACTGCTGACCAATGCCTTCATATCCTTCTTATTCACTTCCTTTCCCTGCTATGTCATTCTTTATTCAAAACCACAAAACTGTTAAGAAGCAATTCCATTGGGTATATGGAGTTTTTATTTGAGCTCAAAATTAAAACCTATTGTACAAGTTGAACTATTTGACTGATTTTAAAAGAAATATTTTTTTAGGAATCTCCCATTTACTGGTCCTCCTAAAATCTCACTATCATCCAAGTTGTGTAAGATAAAGGTATTGTTGTTCATGACCCTGACTACTTTGAAAGGACCATACCATAATTTTTCAAACTTACCATGTTTAGCTTTGTCCTCTCTTATAGCATCCCTTCTCAATACAAGATCTCCCTCTTGAAAAATATCCTACTTTGTATTTTTATCAAAAGTTTCTTTGACTTTTCTTTGATGAATAACATCTTTTTGATCTAGCTTTTATTTAGTTTGTTGAACCTCTATAATTTGGAAAACTCTCTTGTGAATGTCATTGGGTTCTTATAACTCCTCTTGCAGAAATTTAAGAACAGGTAAACCCAATTGAGTTTGTAAAACAACCTATGTTCCATACACCCTTTGGAAAGGGGAAGTTCCAATAGATTTCTTAGTACTGATCTGATCAACCCATAGGGAAAATTTTAATTTTGAATCCCATGACCTTTTGTTTTATGTAAGTAATTTTTTGATAATCCTTATGAGGATTTTATTAGATGATTCTGCTAACCCATTTCCTTGGGGATAGTAAGGAGTGGAATGAACCAATTTAATGTTATATTTATTGCAAAAATCAACCATTGAATTTTATTTGAAATCTTGAGCATTATCAATAACTAGCTTCTTAGGACAACCAAATCTAGAAAAAATATGCTCTTCAAGAAAGTCCATGATTACCTTGTCTGTTTCATTTTGGGTTAGGATTTCTTCAATCCACTTGGCAAAGCAATCTGTGGTTGTGAGTATCTATTTATGTTGTCCAGAAGATGAAGGATGGATTTCTCTAATGAAGTCTATGCCCCACTTTTGAAAAGGTCCATGAGCAATGACGGGGTTTAAAGGTTGAGACACAAGTTTATGTTTTCCTGTAAACTTTTGACATGCTTCACATGCCCTCACCTGAGAAAACATGTCAGAAAACAATACAAGCCAATAGTAGCCTGCTCTTAAAATTTTGAAAGTAGTGGCTTTCCAATGGTGATGTCCCCCACAAACTCCCTAGTGTAAATCACAAAAACTTTGTTTTGCTTCCTCTTCATCAACACATCTTAACAAAATTCCATTAGGATCTATCCAAAACAAGATTTGATCAATAATGCAATATTCATTGATTTCAATTTAAGTGATCTGAACTTGGATTTATCTAAATCGGGAGGAAACTGAATATTTAGCAGAAAAAAATATAATATCTTTATACCATGGTGAGAAAAAATATTTGTTGCTTACCTATGAGCTAGTTTCCTCAACCTGAAATGATGAATTATGTGATTTGTTGGAGAAATGATATAGTCCAATTGCTTTGCAATTTGAATCTGTCATCAATTTGGCAAGGCCTTATCCTTTTATTAACTAAGTGGGCTTTATGGTCAAGTTGTATTCCAGAATTTTAGTTATCCACTTCCCCCTCTTTCCTTCACAATCAAGTTGGACTAAAATTTCTTTAACTACACTACTTGGAACATATGCAGTAATCTCATATTGTAGGACATATACCCTAAAATATTTTAAATCCTTCACCAGAGAATATGCTTGTTTTCCATAATATCATATTTTAGTTCAAAATCCCTGAGAGTCTTGCTGAAGAAAGAGATAGGTTGTTCATACCCCTGGTCATTTCTTTGTAAGAGAACAACAACTATAGTGTCTTCAGAGGCAAATGAAAAAATCAAAAACTCCTTAGAGTAATTAAGGTTGATGAGGACAGGTGCCTTGATTAAATCCTGCTTAATCTTTGTAAATAATTCATTTGCTTCTAGTATCCATTTTATTTCTGCATCCTTCTTCAACAAATCGGTAATATGCTTGATGATTTCTGCAAAATTTGGTATAAATATTCCTAAGAAATTGATTTTACCTATGAAAGATTGGATAGACTTCTTATTCCTTGGAAAATCTATCTGTTGAATGGCCTTTACCCTTTCATGATCTATTTTCATTCCTTTTGGTGCAACAATATGTCCTAAAAGCTTTCCTTCTTCCATGGCAAAATGCAATTTTTTAGGGTTTAATGATATACCATACCTCATGCATTTTTCAAATGTCTGCTTCAAGTGTTGCAAGTGTTCATCATCAGCGGATGAGAACACATTAATATCATCAAGATAAATAACCATAAATTTATCTTTCTCACCAACAAATGCAATATCCATAACTCTCTGAAATGTTTATCCTGCATTCATTAATCCAAAAGGCATCTTTTGATACATGAAATTTCCCCAGAGAGTGGTAAAAGTTGTCTTCTTATTATCTTCTTCCATCACTGATATCTGATTATACCCTGAATACCATCAAGCATAGAAATTATTTTTTCCCCTAGTACTCTTTGTAGAATATGATCCATTTTAGGTAATGGATAATTGTCCTTTAGAGAACATCTGTTCAGATTTATGAAGTCTACACAAAGCCTTATCTCTCCATTGTTTTTCCTGACAGGTACTAAATTAGCTACCCATTCTGAGTATCTCAATGGTACTATAATTTTAGCATCCAACAACCTTCTCAGTTCTTTTTCAGCTATAGGTAGCAACAATGGATTGAATTGTGTAGATTTCTGCTTAAAAGGTTTGAAACTGGGCTTTAAAGGAATCGTGTGTTGCATAATCTCTGTATCAAAAACCTTAAGGTCTTCATAAGACTAGGAAAAAACATCTGAAAACTATTTCATCAAATTGACATACATGTCTCTCTGTTTTTCTGGGATTTGAAAAACAAAGAGACATGTATGAGGTCTCAGGCCTGTCTTCAATATGAGGTCCAATGGTTATGGCAGGGTTTTCATCTTCAAGATTCATAGTATCTGAAAAAGTAACATGAGAAGGAGGTTGTAATTCTTTGAGAACAAATTTTCTAAAAGCATCAATTTTCATCAATTATACCAAATGTGTGGGGATTTTAATTTTATTAATTTCATTTTCCAAACTGAAAGAAGAAACAGGCTTCTCAGTTTCCTTCAACTCTGTAGTGCTAACCTTGACATGTTGATTTTGTTGTTGATCAGTTTTAAACACTGAAATTTCTTTACTGACCCTTGATTTAACTAGAGAATTAGTCTTTTTAGTTGGAACAGATATATCCACCTTTGGTGTATTTGATCTGGACCTAAGATCACATTTTTTCTGGATAATTTCTTCAGCATCCTCTTCCTCAAACTGATTTAGTATAAGAGCATCCTCATAATATTGTTGTGTCAAATGAGTGGGAGGTAATTATGTATCATTTAAATGCACTGTAGAATCTTCTTCAGTGTCATCAATTTCTTCAACTTCTTCCACTGCATTATTTTGAAAAGGAGGCAAAACTTTCTGATCTTCTTGATTTCTCCTTTCTCTGGGAAAAATTTGAGGGACATTGTTAGGCCTCCTAAATTGGCTAGGATTTTTGTATCCACCTTCCTGTGTAGGTATGCTAGTTTTTTTTGTTTCCATCTCCAACCTGTCCATTTCAGATGTCAAGGTTTTCAACATTTTGGCCGTTTCATCCATCTTAGAATCATATGTTGTATGAGAAGAAGAAGGGAATTCTTCTCTCTATTTTTTTTGTCTCTATCACCTCTAGACTTCGATTTCTCTGTTGCTAGTATGTTAGATTCTACTTCAATGATTGCTTCCTGCATCAGACTCAGAGTAGCAGGCCTTCTTTCTCTCAACAACAGAGAAAAATCAGCATCAAAGGAATTGGCAAAAGTAATTTTGGCTGATGTTTCTGTGGGTTTGATTTCATCTGAAATTTTACTATACATTTTATTAAATCTTTTGGTAAAATCAGATATAGATTCTCCTTGTTTTCTTTTCAAAGCACCAAACTCAGTGATACAATACAAGTAGTCTTTCTTATCTCCCTAGTGTCTTACAAAGGTATCATCCAGTGCATCAATATCATCAATTGAATTGGGAGGCATGCTTCTAAACCATTTCCTTGCCTCTCCATCTAAACTCTGCACAAAAAGTCTCATCCAAACATTGTCATGCTCCACATTAAAATTATTTGCAAAACTATAGAAAGAGTTTAAGTGTTCTTCAACAGTAACCTCTCCCTCTCCATTGAATCTTGGCAAATACTTCATATACTCATTAGGTGGGAAGGCATACAGAACTTGTGGTAAATTTAATGGCGCATATTTGGCTGCAACAGTTGCATCCATCCTATTCACAACCATATTTATCACAATGGGTGTTTGAATTGTAGGAGTGGGCATAAATGGTGATGTATAAAGAGAAACAGTTCCTTGGGTGGAACAACTTAATTGGGATGATATAAATTTTTTATCTTCAACTAAAGAAATCAAAGGTTTCTTATCTGAACCAAAATAGGTTGAAGATTACAGAAACAAAGGATTTTCAAAGGAACAATAATGTGGCTTAACCTCTTCAGAAGAACTAGATTAGGGTGATGATGAGAGTGTATCTGGTTCACTTTTAATATCTTTGGGAAAGTCTCTCAAAGATTCAGCTATAAATAAAGTATTTGTCTGTTCTTCTTCAATGAGCTCAGCAAACAATTTTCATTGATCTAAATTCAATTCTGAGATAGTTGAAGGTTCAACAATAGGCTTTGTTTCACTCTCAGGAATAATTTATTGAATTGGAAGGATATTGACAGTTTCATAAGAATGTCCTTGAGTACTTGTAGAAGAAAATTTTTCTTTTGAAAGAGAAGACTCTATAGGGGTATTTTTAGATTTTCTCAATAATGTTTCAATATCTGACACTGCTGCAATAGGCTTAGGATCTGGGTTTTTTCTGGTCACTTGTTTCTTTGTATATGGTGATGACTTTGGAGGAGTTTTAAGTCCTTTTCCTTCTCTTTTAGGAGCCATAATTACTGTAGAGGAGTCGTCAAGTGAAAAATACACAGTCTCATGTAATTTTCTAATTTCTTGTCCACCATCAAGATTTAGATCTGATCTTGTCGTTCTCCCAGGGAAATATCTTTGTTCCTTCGTCCATGACAATGGCGCCAAAAGATGTTAGTCCCAAAAGTTTCACTTTATTGTGAGAGGGAAATCTAGGGCATCATCAAGTTATTGCAATGGTACTTATGAAGGGTTTTTGAATAGGTTTTTAGAAAATGGTTAAAAGTTGGCTCAAGTATTCAATAAAACATATAATTCAATGTAAAAGCAGGTAAACATCCCACTGGATTAGTAAATGGTAGACACTTTAAAATATCGAATGGTAAGGTAAATAAAGAAAGGAAGATATGTGTGTATCTAGTTTTTCAACTCACACATGGATTTCTCATTTCAAAATATCATTAAGAAACAAAAACATGTACTTGAAAACAATATTAATTATGAACAAAAACATTAAAGTTTTCACTGTGTTACTCACAATCAAGAAATCATATGCATTGCAACAGAATAAATGTATTCAAATAAGAAAAGAAATAGATAAAGATATGAAAAGAAGATCTGACCATCAACACGCCTTTTCCATTTAGTGCCAATATGAAATAAAGTATTTTCTTACAGTGGAGTCTTTACAAAAAAAGGTCCTCGAGTGCCCAACTAATCCCCCCTCGTACAATCTTTACAACGTCTTTTTAAATCACACAGATTACTCCTGTAGATCCTATTTTTTAGATTACAGTTTTGCAACAAGATCATATCAATGGACTATTTCCTAGGAGATAAAAGCTCATATGAGCACTTCTAAAGCCTATACTGTAGTAGGCTCAACAACCAATCTGAATATAGATAATGAGACATATTGATAAGCTTTGCAGATCCCATAAAAAGATGAATACTATATCGCGGAGCTGGTTCATCTGAAATACCAAAAAGTTCCATTTGAACAAAGTTTTAAGAACAAAAATTATCATCTTTACTATATTGGTAACATCATTGAGTAATCAAAACTGAAGCATATTTTCCTTAGATTGTCATGGTATGATAACTGCAGAATCTTTGGTGTCTCTCTGTTTGAGCTTAGTTGTTAGTACAACATTATGCCAATATAATATTATGTTGGATTCTCTTACCTCTTTTAGCAATGCCTTATGCTCTTTCATTTTCTTTTGAAATATTGTATCTTTTGTTGTTGCTTAGCATTTCATTTCTCAACAAAGTATTTTTCTTTCTTCAATTTCTTAATCATACTTTGCAACTCGTTTACTCTGTCCTTTTCTTTCCTTGCTTCCACCTTGAATTTTGGATATTCTTCTACTGGGGTAGGTAAGTTCAGATCTATTGAATCTTGGGGTTTCCTTAGTTTAATTACATATTTTGAAGATAGCCCAGTACTAAGGTCCTCTTCTTCTATGATTTCTCAGTCTCTAGTTTCTGGAAGATCTTGTAGCTAGTCTATTTCTGGAAAAATATCATTTTTCTCATCATTAATTGTGTATGTGCCTTTGAATGTAGATTCATATACTGAATTTGAATTTATAGTTGCACTGGCCATATGTCGCCTTGAGTACTGTGCAATCTATTTTCCCTTTTCACATTTATTCTTCTGTTCTTCAGATTCCTTCTCTAATCTATGTGAAGAAGATGCCAAAGCCTGTTTTTTTTATTTCTTTCTTGGAATCTTCTGAATTGTCTTCTATGATTATGAGGTTTTCCTTCTTTATAGAAGGATGAAACATTGATTTAGAAGTCAGTCTGAACTTGTTTGCAACTCTGGTAGAATTTCTTCTAGGATATTTAGGTACATGTGTATTTTTCTTACTCGGTTTCTTACCTTTTTCATTCTTCTTTCCTGTAGTTTGTTTCTTCTGTTTAGTTGGACTTTGAACTGGAATTGTGATGTAATTTTCAAGTTCATCAAATTTCCTTTTTATATCTGGATCAAAATGGATATCAGTCTCTTCATCCATTTTAAGTTTCTTACCTCGACTCATAGTGCCTTTCTCATTAACTTTACCCATAGTAAAATCACCAATACCTTGTTGTGTTTGTAATTTTCTCTTGCCATCACGAGTTACCCTAGTTGCAGAGGAATTTTCTTTCATCAAAACCTCACTAGCTTGAGAGGTTTGTTTCTCTTTTACATGTTTCTTCTCCTTGATAGTTTTAGACTTAGTTTCCTATAGATTAGGTTTTAATGATTGGATTAACCAGCCCCAAGAACTATGAAATTCATTTAAGGAAAAGACTACCATCGTTTTGATCAACCCTTGATGAAAAAGACTATTTGTTGCGGTTGCAAAATGTGACTGAATCCTCTTAGACATCTTAGATAAACATTTTATTAAGAAATAAGGTAAGTTAAGAGGGTAATCACCATTTACATGGATCAATGGTCTAATATGATAGAGATGGACCAAAGAAAATCTTCCTTCACATGTAATGTACCTGTGGATAATCAACAGAGCAATGTGTCATTCTTTCCTCACCCAACTATGTGGGATACCTTGGCTCCAATTGGGGTTTGCTTTTCTAGAATTAAAAACTGATTTACAAACTCCATAACTACATTTTATTTCTTCCACCATCTTTACCCACATACTGGTAACCTGCAAGCTTTAGCTATGGAATGCTCTATCACGTGCATGAGAAGTTTACCAACTATAGATTCGAAACCATCGAAATTATGTGTAAATGTCATAGAAATATGTTCGTCATGACCCTGGAATGTCGAGAAGAAGTCGAACCAGCCAAAATTCTTAAAATTGTGTGCTATCTAAGGAAATGCTTCGATCAATTCTATCCCTTCTGGCTCCAATATGGTTATATGACCACTCTTTTTGGGCGCCATGATACTGATACAATCCTGCAAAACATTTCTGAGAATATCGAGGGTTTGATCTACATCTTTCCAGGGTTGTTGAAAACTGAGAGTTATATATTTACCTTCAAAGCATGTGTAGAATGATAGACATACTAAAATAGGAAGATTATGATTTCATTCATATGGAATAATAATCGGGCGTGTTGATTTGATGTCGAGGTGATGAGTACAACCCGATCCTCTGAATTTAATTGTCATCATAAGAATAACAACATGAAATAGATCATATAGAGATGTGTAGATCCTATAATAATGATTTTGAATGTTAGAACATAATCTGGGTAAGGTGGCGCATGCAGAAAAATCATTACTCCCGGCACTGCAAAAATAACACTATTCTTGTAGCGCTCTTTCCAATTTGACAAAATTTGAAAATTCAAACGAGGAAAGGACAAGTGATGTGATAGAAATATTTCATATCATGTCCTAATATTTGAAAACTTAAAAACATTTAAAATGTGCATAAAAAGATTTAAAATAAGCTTTCAAGCCAAGAAGGGAAAAACATAGTTTAACAAAAAATCATGAAAAATGGGTAGAATAGGGACTAATGACACCCAATCAGTCAAAAAAAAGGTTAAGGACTAACAATCTCCATGTGTTTTTCATTTAAATAAATGTGTATTTTCATTAAATAAGACAATTTTTCATTTTTTAAAAAGGGGGTTTTTCATTAAAAAAATGTGTTTTTGTTTTCTTTGAAGAAAAAAGAAACATTTATGTGGAGTTTCTTCTTTCAATTTATTTGTTTTTAATGTAAATTTAAAAAATAAAATAAAATTGATTGATAAATAAAATACAACTTTTCGATTTACAAACTAATCTGAAGTTCTTTATTCGTGGTAGTACCAGTGATCGGGGTTACTATTTCAATTAAGTCACAATTTTAACTCCAAAAATAAGAAGGGTGTTGTCGGTAGAATTACTTTTTGATTTGAGGGTCAATTTTCTGCAATGTAATATTAACAATATTGATTGTCAATGCAATGATTTCAAGAAAGTCATAATTTTAACCACCCTACAAACATGGTTGCTATCAATATCACCATTTTTTGAAATGGGGGTAAAAAATGCGACCTCTAAAAAACAAGAACTCTAGAGAGTTCTCGTTAAGATGATAACTTTGTCAGTATCCTTTTATCTTCTTTCCAATGTCCTTCATGGAGTGTTTTCATATACCGAGAAGCAATACCAACAAAAACGGAAATATCAGGACATGTATGAGTCAAATATAAGAGGTTACCAGATAACTAATGATACAAAGTGGGATCAACTTTAGGAGAAGTACAGGTGATAGCAAGTTTGACTCTAGACTGGAAGGGAGAGGGGGCTAGTTTAGAATATTCCATGTGAAAGTGACAAATAATGTCACAAGCATAATTAGGCTAGGAAATAAAAATTCCTTCCTTGGTTTTCAAAACTTGAAGGCTGAGAAAATAGTGCAAATAGCCCAAGTGATTCATTACAAATTTCTTCTTTAGAGTGGTTTTTACATGGTTTAAAAGTTTTGGGTCACTACCAGTGAGGATAAGGTCATCAACATAAAGAATAAATATTATGAGATGGATTCCTACTGTTTTGGCATAGACATTAGGGTCAGAATGACATCTAGAAAATTCATTATCAATAAGAAAGTAGTCCATTTTGGCATACTAAGATCGAGGAGTTTGCTTAATGCCATAAAGATATTTCTTAAGGAAAAAAACAAGGCTGGAGTAATTTTGGACATAGCAAGTAGGTTTTTCCATGTAGATTTATTCTTACAAATCCCCATGAAAGAAGGTGGATTTAACATCCATATGATGGACCTCCCATTTATGTGAGGTATCAAGGGAAAGAATAAGGCAGATGGAATTCATTTTGGCTATGGGGGGAAATGTTCATTATAGTTAATGCCTTCAACTTGAGAGAATTCATTGGAAACTAACCAGGACTTATGTCTTTCAACACTTCCATCGGATGCATACTTATTTCTATACACCCATTTACATATGACAAGTTTTCTTCCTTTCAGAATAATTACACGATCCCAAGTATTGTTTTCCATTAAAGAAAAATACTCTTCATCCATTGTTGTATCCCAATATGGATGACTTGAAGATTATGCAAATGTCTCTGGATCATGAGTCTCTGAAACTTGAGCCAAAAGAGAAGAGGCTCACTAGAAATGTGAACGTGTTCGACACTAATATGAAGTATCACCGATAATATCACTTGTTGCTTCTCGAGTTGAACAAACCCATTGGGGAAGCTATGGTGTTGGTGCAGGTTCATGTTCAATGGACTCATTTTGAGGAATGTGAGCAGGTGGAGGTGAATTTTCATTCTCATTGTTATCATTTGAAGAAGAGGAAATCAGAGTAGAAACATAATATGGCACAAACACCAAATATGGCTCGCAGGTCGAAGAAGGAACAAACGTCGAATTAGGTTCATAGGCTAAGCGATTTTCATCGAATTTAACATCTCTTCTAAAAATAATTTCATTAGAATGAGGTTGAAGAAGTCTGTAACTTTTGACATCTTCATAATAACCAAGAAAAGACACTTCTCACTTTTAGGTTGTAAATCTTTCATTTTCTCATTAGGAATGTGAGCCCATGCTACATTGCTAAATCCACAGAAGTAGCTTACATCTGGCTTAATTTTATTTCATGCTTCTTCTGGTGTTATATTTTTTAGATCCTTTGTGGGAGTGTGATTTATTATGTAATTTACAAAATTAATGACTTCAACCCAATCATTAAGACTTAATCCCTTAGATTGGATCATACAATTAGCCATTTATTTTAATGTGTGGTTATTTCTCTCAGCAACACCATTTTGTTGTGGTGTATATGGAACATTGTATTACATTTTGATGCCTTGTGTAGTGCAATAACTTGTAAAATTGGTATTCACATAATCACCTTCATAATTTGTTCTTAACCTTTGGATTTGGTGTCCATATTGTTTTTCTACAAGGAACTTGTAGGCCAAAAACTTGTCAAACACTAAACTATATATTGTCGTGGATATTACATTGGAACAGTGTTATAACCCTAAATTGCACCACACATGCTTACCTGGCATCAGGCCAACTCATATCCCTTCATTGCCAAAACATTTGCCGAACAAACTCTTTGGAAATCCTCTTGTGTCAAGGCCCACGCGCCCTAACCCATTACTGCACGCATGTGCACGTTGACTGGCTCACTACAGCCCGCTTGTACCTAACAAAGCATGAAAAGAGGAAAGTTGCCGACGAAACAAAAAGCTATGGGTCAGTTAACCGAAACTCTCGGCCATGCATGGTCGGGAGTTTCGGTTAACTGACCCATAGCTTTTTGTTCCATCGGCAACTTTCCTCTTTTCGTGCTTTGTTAGGTACAAGCGGGCTGTAGTGAGCCAGCCAACGTGCACACGTGTGCAGTAATGGGTTAGGGCGCGTGGGCCTTGACACAAGAGGATTTCCAAAGAGTTTGTTCGGCAGATGTTTTGGCAATGAAGGGATATGAGTTGGCCTGATGCCAGGTAAGCATGTGTGGTGCAATTTAGGGTTATAACAAACAGCTCGTCACAACAGATCTAATAAATACTGAAATATTTACTATTATGGTTACTTTTCCTTCAGATATCAGAATAATTAGTTATTGATTTTCTACTTATGCATGGAATAGATAAAAATGAAAAAAAAAAGAGAACAACAAAATACAATCACACCATCCACAAATAAACATAAGATATGACATGGGAAACCCAATACGGGAGAAAACCAAGCTAGAAGGTGAAGATGTTATGCTCTCTTTCCTCTGGTAAATAAATGATGCAAGTACAAAGAAAGAGGCACTCTCTGTGGAGTTTCTTTTGACCTGTGGTTTGTATGGATGCTACAAAATATCTCCTCCAATGTTATGTTCACAGAATACCACTCTCTAATGTTTTTCTCAGCTATGGAACAAGATACAATGCAAAACAATGGAACCCTTCTCCTCCTAATGGCCCAATAATTAACATAGCTTGATATCAATCTAGGGATATGTTTTTTACTTCCTCAACCCTCAATTGTGATGGGGTTTTGGACCTTCTAGAATATTCCTGAAGTTACATATGTGGATATCCCCATATGCGTGAGTAATGGGGGCTCACATGGCATCCTCTCGTACTATAGTGGTCAACTTGGTAGGTAAACTTGCATGATGCATGGATTTTTCATACGAGCTCCGATTGATACAATTTTTGCATCGTTGGAAAATTCTTGATGTGTATAATAGTGTCACAGGGTCAGAGACACATTGGGAATTTTTTAACCCAAAACTTTCATTTTATACTTCAAAATGGTCGCGAAAGATTCCAGACCCCAATTTTCCAAACTGGGACTTGCCACTAAAATGGCCTTGCAAGTTGATTCCTCCATTTTTCCACTCTAAATGGATCAAGGCAGATGGAAAATAATATAATTATCCAATATGAATCACATACTTCACTATTAATTTTTAATAAGTAAAACCAAGTGCATTTAGAGAAGACATTAATGAAAGTTAAGAAACACTTGCACCTAGATAAGGAAGGAGAACAAGGAACACCATACAAGTCACTATGAACAAGTTGTAAAAGGGTTGAGGCATGCCAAGAGGCATTTTTGTCAAAATTGTCTTGATGATGTTTTCCGAAAATACAACCAATAAAAGCACCCTCTCTGCAAGAAACAAGAGGAAGACCAATCACCATCTATTGATTACATAGTTGTTGCAATGAGCAATAGTTTATATGACCAAACTGCTCATGCCAAAGTTTGCTCAAGTCATCTCTATGAGAAAAAAAACTTGATGGTAATATGATGACCCAAATCTTTCAAACGTATACATCCTGGGAATGTCATCATCAATTCCAGTTGCGAGAACATGCTTAGGATATTTTAGATCCTTGATTACAACTTGGTGAGGTGAAAACTCTATGGTTTTACCTTCACTTGAATGAGCGATTTGATACATTGATGGAAGGTTGTAGGAAAGACTTGGAACACATAATGCATGATTGAAATAACCATTATCTACTTGTTGACACTTGAATCCGTCAGGACCGAAACAACAACTGCACGGGTATATGAATCCCCCTACATTTTTAAATAGGTGGTACTCCTCTTTAGCTTATGATATTCTTTGTAATTTCAGATCAAGAATAATATAGGACCCTAATATAGTCCATTATTTAATGCTCAAGAAAAATAAAAATACTGAAAAGTAAAGAGTATTTATAAAAGAGAATTCCTACAAAATGGACCAGGAATCTCACACATCACGCAAATAAAATAAAGTTTCCTCACATCCATCATAGTGAAAATAAATATTCTGATCACATTCAAAATAAAAGAAGATGACACATTCGCAAGAGATAAATTTTATAGAGTATTGCTTATATAGCTCAAAAAATATTATCATAGATCAATTTCAAAAACTTTATTCTTAGGACCCAGAGTTATAAAATACAGTCAAAATGTTGATTAAGGTTGGTTGTCATTGATGTCAACCCTTGAAGAAAGACCTGTAGAAAAAAGGTTTGGGTAATGGACCCAATATTGTTTGATGACTCATTATTTTTTTGTCATTGTTGATAAGAAGTAAATATGGATGAGCTCCAAAGTGGTCCCCTTATGGTGAAATCCCTCACGGGAAGACGCTTTGTGGAGTAAGAGAACCCATGCTTAATTGTGGAATAATGAGATGAAGGAAAGTGAATTTTTTAGAGAAACCATCCTAAATGGATAGTGCTTGTCATGTCATTTCTGGTGGTATGTGGAACGTCACATAATTCCTCATGGTTAGAGAGTTATGGCCATGAGAAGTTGGAGACCCCAGGTTTGGGTAATGGACCCAAGTTTGTTTGATGG
>ML791228.1:122541-147302 GCA_009831015.1 Picea engelmannii
GTTCGGAATGGAAGATTGCAAACCAGTTATCACTCCCATGCAAACCAGTTGTAAGTTGAGAAAAGATGATGATTCAAAGTCTACAGATCAGAGGCAATATAGGTCAATGATTGGCAACCTACTATATGTGACAACATCCAGACTAGATGTAATGCAAGTAGTTGGACAGGTGGCACAATTTCAAGCAGCACCAAAGGAATCACATGTATTAGCAGTAAAGAGGATCTTTAGATATCTCAAAGGAACATAAGAGTTTGGATTATGGTATCCAAAAGGAAAAGATCTAACACTTATTGCCTACACAGATGCAGATTGGGCAGGTTGTATTGATGACCGACGAAGCACCAGTGGAGCAACATTCTACTTAGGTGAGTGTTTGGTATCATGGCTAAGCAAGAAACAATCATCGGTATCTCTATCTACAGTCGAGGCAGAGTATATTGCAGCATCATCATGTTGTACACAGGTTCTTTGGATGAAACAAACTTTGACAGATATACAGGTTGAGTATGATGAGCCCATTCCAATATATTGTGATAATACAAGTGCCATCAATATCTCAAAAAACTCGGTGATGCACTCCAAGACTAAGCACATTCCAATCAAGTATCACTTTCTACGGGAACAGGTTGCAGAAAAGAACATCAGAGTTGAGTATGTGGGCACAAAAGAACAAGTGGCAGACATCTTTACAAAACCACTTCCAAGGGAAGCCTTTGAATATCTTCGCCAAAGACTTGGAGTTATTTCTACTCCAAAAATGAATGTTTTTTTAATGCTTATCTTATATGTCTTATATGTACACAAGGAAGCACCATAAGAGGACAATTTGTCAGGGGGAGCAGCCCCAGATGTAAATCATTTTTCAATGTGTGTGTGTGTGTGTGTTTCTTCTCCCTCTTGTTGTGAATTATTTCTTTTTATTTTAATTTTTATTTTGTGGGGGTTCTCCAAGTTCCCCTGAGGAGGGTTTCTTTCTTCATCATCCCCTAAATTATTACTTTGTATTTTTCTTGATTGTGATGTCCCAAGATGGAAATTTGTATTTGGTAAAGCACTCCTTTGAGAAATGGTTGGTGAATGATCATTCTTCTCATTTGAACACTTACCTCTTTCCTTATGATTCTTTGTGGTACTTATGACAATATCTAAATCGTCGGAGTATATGTCAACTTATTGATTATTAGGATTATGGATATCATTATCCTCTTCTCCGCTTATACCTGAATTTATAAGTGCAGGACCGAGTCCAACTGAAATCAAATGATTGTAGAAGAGATGGATTGGGTAAAAACCCTTGATTTCCTCAACATATATCAAGTTGGAATGATAAAAAAAAGGTAGCATACTTGTCAATCTTGGAAATTCCTCTGAGAAGAATATCACTGACTTTCCACGGAAGAGGTATGAATTGATTTTTCTTTTTATTAGACAATGTGTGAAACTAGAACTTATATTTTCTGGCTATTTCAATAATGAACAACTTATCAGATATATGATACAAAAGAAAAATGGTTTTTTCATTATAACAAAAAACCCTGATGATATTGCAGTCCTCCATTTTTTCCAGAATTCCTTTCCGTTTTAGAAACGTTGATGCTTCCAACGAGAGTCGGGAAGTGTCTTCACCAAATAATAATTTTTTGAACCTAGACACAATATCATTGTATACTTCATAGAAATGATGGCTGACCCTCTGCCTCCATAAAGCTTGATATCACATAGTCATGTAGTCCACCTTTACTCTAACCCTTCTGGCAACATTTAAACCGTCAAAAGTATGGAAATATATGATAGGAAATAACAAATAAGATGAAATATAGAACTTCTTATCAATTTTTAAATTTTTCAACTATGCAGTAATCTCATTTGAAATCATCTTCGCCGGGTCAAAGATTGTGTTTTCTTGAAATATGAAATGCAATATATATAATGCCAATCGAGGAATGGTTTCCATGGAATCTTGACCAACAATTCGAGTAAATAATCAGGCAATTTATTTATAAGGATTTTTCAAAGAACTTAATTGAATTCTAGATATATCTTCTGGCATTGATGTTGGGTCATGCAAATATTATTGAAGAAGTTTGATTCCATTATTCTTGACTTTTAGAAAATTTATATCTTCCTCCCCTTTGTAAACCATGTTCGACTCTGGTAATTTCAACATCTCCCTAAATATTGACGGCTCCAAGGAAATAGGAGAAATGCTCTGCAACACGATGAGCCTTCTATTCTAAATAAAATTCCGGATGCATGATACGCGAATATCCTTGCATTCAAAGACTTCTGGAACGCAACCTGTGAGAACTATCCCTAAAGTCCACACCTTGTTTTTTTATTTACCAATTAGACTTGAATAATACCAGTATGATAACGACCTGTTTATGATCTTCTTTGATGAAGAGGTTCAAGGTATCCCCATATAATTTTTGTTTTCTTATGACTAATTTCACAGAGGCAACCAACTTTTCTTGTATTATTACTTATGCACAGTAAAATGATTTTAGGTTATATTTTCTTTCGATGGAGGAATTAACTCGAAATAAATGTAACTAGCCTCGATATAAACATCATTAATTATCGTCCATTTCAAAAATGAATTTATTAGTTAATTCCATAAAGATAGCATTAAATGTGACTTCGAGAAATGTTAAGAAAGGGAAACGTAACGTAGGAGATTCTAAGTGAAAGATCAGAATGGAAGGGTGGGTCCACAAGTCTGAAAGTCTGCGTGGATGAAATGACTAAGTGTTGGGATATGTCAGGAAGATTGTGGGATAAGTGGAGGTATAACATTCATGATGAAAAAATAAACTAAGTGTTGGGTGGACTGATATAGAGGTAAAGAGATCATAATACAAGTCTAAAATTCCGCATGTCTGAAAGTCCACAAACATAGTAAAAACGACTAATTGTGGTAATCTTGTTACAACAAAGAAAGGGAAAAGAGGGGAATATGAGAGATCGAGAAAGGGAAAATATAGAAGGGGAATAGAAGAGGTAAGAAAAGAAAGGGGAAAAATAGAAATAAATGGGAAGCACAAAAGGGGTTCAACAACTGGCTCCAAATATGGGATGATAACCCCCTACGAGTTGTCAAGAATCCAAAATCTCATGACCAGATGTTTTATCCTTTGGGAAATGGAGTCGAGACAGTGAGGATGTACAAAATAAAATGAAAAATCTATGTACAAAGAAAATAGAATGTCTTAGGAGAAGAAACTTTTCATATGTTTCCCATTGACACGAAACATCAACATCTTTCCCTTCATATCTTTAAGCTTGTATGAATTAAAACCCATAATTTTCTCAATGAGGTAAGGCCCAATCCTGAGTGCCTGAAATTTTGTATGTATTGAAAGATTTTATTTTTCTTTGTTCCAAAGTAATAGTAATTTACCCTTTTGAAATTCCTTGATTGTTGCAATTTGATCAAATTATTTCTTAACAATTTTCTTCCTCTGGGATATTTTATGCAAACACTCACTTCTTTCTTCTTCTAATTTCATTAATTGATTCAAACTCTTCTACAAAGGGGGAATATCTTCAGTGGCTTCCATGTTGACTTCATAAGTCAAGGCATTCAATTCAAGGTTGATTGGTATTATTGCTTCCTTTCCATAAACCAACATGTAAGAAGACATCCTAGTGCTATCTTTCAGAGTCATTTTTCTTGCCCACAAAGCATCTGTCAACTTCAAGTGCCATTTTTTCTGATTTCGTTCGATACTTTTCTTTAGGATTTGAATCAACGTTTTATTTGTAGATTTAGTAATGTCATTCCCTCGTGGCTAATAATTTGATGATTGTCCCATCACAATGCCATATTCTCTTTAAAATTTTCTAAACTTTGATCCAATGAAATTTGAGCCATTGTTTGTAATGAGTTTATCTAGAACACCAAATCTTGACAATATATTATCCTTGAGAAATTTAATCAATTCTTCAGAGTCATCCTTTTTCAATGCTATTGCTTCTTTCCATTTTATGAAATAGTTTGTATATATATATATATATATATATATATATATATATATATATATATATATATATATATATATATATATATATAAAAATATTTATCATCCCCTTACTTTAATTTGGATTTATCATCCCAATGACGTCCAGTCCCCATTGTGTGAATGGTTGTTCTAATGATATGGGTTGCAAAGGCATTTCAAACCTCTTCACCTTTCCTGAAAATTGTTGACAGGTAAAGAATTTTATTACCAACACATATGAATCCTTGAAAGTTGATGGCCAATAATATCCAACTCTTATTATTTTTGTGTTGTGGTAGTAGGTGCAAAAGGTCCTCCACATATGCCTTCATGGAATTCTTGTATCAGTTCTTGAGCTCTCTTTTCATCAACACATCTCAATAATATGCCATCACAGTTCCTTCTGAATAATATTTCAACAATCAAGACACGATGATTTGAATTCATCTTTAAATCCCTTCTTTCCTTTGGAGTCATGCTAATGGGAAATTGTCTAGACTTAAATAAAACACAATGTCTTTGTACCACTCCAAATCAGATATAGGCTTTCCAATTGAAACCAAAATCACTCCATTCAAGGCATCACTATCTGGTTTTAGAGGCTTGATTTCAATGTCATATTCTTGAATTATTTCCAACCAATTTTCCCATTTCCCTTCTCTTAATTTCTAGTTCAAAAGAATCTTTACTGGAGAGGATGGAACATATGCTATGACGTGAGAATTTAAAATGTAGGTTCAAAAATATTCTACTTCTTTTACAAGAGACACGGCTTGCTTCTCCAATTCCGAGTATCTTAATTCATAGTCATGGAGGTTCTTACTCATAAATTTGATTGGTAACTCTTCACCCTTAGAATTTCTTTGAGTAGGGATTGATTCTACAACCCTTTCTGTGGAAAATGAATATATAATAAAGTCTCTTTGAAAATCCGAATTGATGAGCATCAGTGTTATAGTAATTTCATTTTTAATGTTATCAAAGGCCTCATGTGTATCCGAAGTCCACTCGATCCTTTGATCTTTCTTTAACAACACATTAATCAGTGTTACTATGCTCGCATAATCAAGAACAAATATCCAAACACAATTTATCTTGCCAAAAAATGATTGGAATCCTTTCTTAGAAGATGGAGGATTGAGTTCATTGATAGCCTTCACCCTTTCTGGGTCAATATAATTCCTTCTCTACATACAATATGCCCCAACAACTTTTCCTCGGTTACAATGAACAAACAATTCTTTGGTTTCAAAGAAACCCCATATAATCTACATCTTTCAAACACTTGCCTCGGATGATGAATATGTTCACTTCATGTCTTTGAATGGATAGTTAGATCATCCTGGTAATCCGCCATGAATTCTCATATCAAACCTTCAAATGAATGGTTTATATCCCTTTGGAAAGTGTCTCCATCATTTTTCAAACCAAATGGCATTCGAGCATACACATACGTCTCCCATGGTGTTATGAAAGTTGTCTTAGGCATGTCTTCCTCTACAAATAAAACTTGGTTGTATCCAGAAAATTCGTCTAACATGGACATACCAGTAGATACAGTAACTTGTTGAAGAATGAATTCCATGTTAGGAAGAGGATAATTATCTTTTACACTTGACTTGTTGAGATCTCTAAAATCCACACACATCTTAATCTCCCTGGTCTTCTTCCTCACAACCACTGGATTTGAAAGCCAGTCAGAATGTTTGATGGGATATATTATTCCAGCTTTCTTCAATTTTTCCAACTCGATTTTCACCAACGGTTTTAATTTGGGATTCATTGTCCTTATTTTCTACTTAATGGGATTTTATCCTTCTCTTAATGGAATAATGTGTTGAAATATTTATTTATCATATGACTTTAGATCATCATAACTCCAAGCAAAAACATCAAAAAATTCTTTAAAAATGGAAATACATTAATAAAGTTCTTCAGATGTACAGTCAACTCCCAAGTTTATGTACTTTGGGGAACTATCAGTCCCAATATTAACTTTTTCGTCTCTTGCACTTTCCCAACTGATACTTCTTCATTGAGACTTTTTGTATGATCATCTCTTGTGAAAAGAGATTTAGACTTGACACAATTGTTGGGGACAAGA
Organism: Picea engelmannii; assembly: GCA_009831015.1. Classification (NCBI taxonomy): domain Eukaryota; kingdom Viridiplantae; phylum Streptophyta; class Pinopsida; order Pinales; family Pinaceae; genus Picea; species Picea engelmannii. Next base: position 128,650 of record ML791228.1, read on the forward strand.
GAAATATTATTATCTTCATCATAATTTTCATTTGTTAGGAAATATTTTAAGTCTTCATCATTTTCAAACACTTGAAGATAATATTGGTTATCTAGGACTGAGGGTCGAAAAAATATTTTTACTTGGAAATATGTTTCACTCTAAAAGTCATCAGGGTTTGACAATGAAGCAACCAATGCTAAAGAATCTTCCTTCTCATTTATCCCTTGGAATAAAAGAAATATTGAAAGAACTAAAGGCTCCATTAATTCATTCACTCTTTTGAAATATAATTTGAGCCTTTCCTTTTTAATATTATACTTCTAAGTGATCTGATTTACTACCAATTATGAATCACCAGTCACAGTCAAATGTCCAATCTTCATCTCAAATGCCATGATCATTCCTTGAATTAAGGCCTCATATTTTGTTTTTTTATTTGTACAAGGGAACTCAAGTCTGATGGTGTGTGGGTATACGATCTTCTCATGGATTTTGAGTACAATCCCAACTCCACTCCATGAGCTTGAGCAAGCTCCATTAAACGAAATTCTCCAATATCCAACAAAATAATTATCTTCATCCTTTATATCCTCAATTTGCTCCATATCAAGGATGGCATAGTTCCCAATACCAACATCTATATAATTTTCCATCAATTTTTTATCCTTCTTCTTGAAATAAAATGGTCTCCTGGGTTCACGACGAACCTTGATCATTTCTCCACCTTTGTCAGGTAACATCATACAACTTCCATCGTTCATTATATAGCCACCAGTCATGGAAGAACAATATCTTCCAAGGACAACTCCATATGATGGAGGTAGATCCACCACCACAATATTAAAAATTGTAATGATATGAGGAACGACAATAATCCAAGCATAAAAATCCTTAATTTCTTCTTAAGCTGGTACCTTCCTGGAATCAATTGCATATATTCTTTCTCCTATTTCACAGTACTTGGTACAACTCATGCCAAGTGCTTCCATAACTGCCAAGGGAATAATGTTATTTGTCTCACCTGAATCTACTAGACAATTGTGGAGCATGACATAATGATTTTCTATTGAAATGTAGAAAGGTTGAACCTTGCCTCTTAATTTCATCGTTGATGTATTATGACTCTTCTTTGGGTTTGCAATTATTGCTTCAATTCTCCCAGCTGGATCATCCAATAATTTTAAAATGTTTTCCCTCTATTGAGGAATTTTTACTACTTCTGTGAAAGGAAAGACAATTCTTAACTTGCTTAAATAATCAACAACATTATATATCATCTTAAGAGGATTAAGCGTCGTTTTTTTTTCTTTTTGACTTTTGTGCTTGCTATTTTACTTTAATCACTCTCTTTTTATTTATCTTTTTCAAACTTTCTCCTTATTCTTAGCCTTATTTACATGTTCCCATGTTTGGACAACATTTTCTTGTGAGATAGGATCTTATTCATCTTCTTCGAATATATACATGGATGTCTCACATCCATTCGTCTGTACAGATTCAAAGACTTCTTCTGGCAAAAAATGATTTTCTAGTTTGACCATTTGTTTGTTGTATGGATCATCAAGTATTACTATGTTTTGAGTTGGTTGTCTGGGAACCCTCTATCTTTGTTGTTTGTCGACATTTTCAAACCTCTTTCTTTGTTCTAGGGCATGGTTCCTTCTCTGTTCTAGGAACGACATCCTCGTATTAAGCACATAATTATCATTTCTTCTTAACCTTGTTATTTCATTTTTCATTTTTCTAATGGTTTTGTTCATTTGTGCAATATCGATTATTTTCTTCGTCTCATGGGATGCAATAGGGCCAGTCTTCACATCCAGGATAGTTCCTTTAAATAATCCTCTACCAACTGCCTGATTTTCACCAAGTCATGGTTTTTTCTCTTCATTCTTTTTCAAACTGGATTCTCCTTGGTCAGTAATGTTCAAATTATCTATATGATTTTGTACTCTTCCAAGAATAATGTTAGGGAAACACATGTTTCAATCGTGATTTCCTCCATTTATATATCTTTGGTCATTGCTTCATCTAGAGTATCAATTTGGAAGGTCCTAATAGCAAACTTCACATTGGGTGGCATGACATTTTTATAGCAACCAAGTATTATTGGATCATTGGGTCTTTTATCTTCAGGGATCTTGTTTAGTGTTTTATTGAATATGATATTGAAGTATATTATCCTCTCATTTTTCTTTAAACAAATTTGGGTGAAATTAATGAGAAGAGTATGATACGTGACTGGGGGAGAGAACATATTCAGGAACATAGATTCAATATCATCAAATGAGCCAATCAATATTTTGGGAAATTTTGTGTACCATTTGTAAGCTTGGACCGATAAGATTTGGAGAAACAACCTTGCCATCGCATCATCATGTTCAACAAGATGAAAATCACAAACATCCAAAAACAAATCAATATGTATTTTAGCATCAATTGTTCCATCTCCGGAAAATTTCTTCAAAGTACCTTTAGGAAGAACAGGGAGTTCATGTTGTTCACCTCGCAGATCGAGGGGGGAGTCCCTTATCCTTCTTATATTTCTATATCTTTGTCTTTCTTCATGTATCCTTTCCTCTCACATTTATTATCGTCTCTCTTCATGCCTTTCTTCCTGTCTTTCTTCATGTTCTTCTTTGTATCTTTCTTCTCTTTCATCCATGTCTGGAAGTTTCTTATTTTCGTCAAGAGTATGTTATTCAATTTATGAGGTGCACAGTTGCTTGATTTTTCTTCTAGTGATTGGTCCTCTATATTCATACAACTTCAATTCCTACCTTGCTCTTGTTCTCTTTGAGCCCATCTCTCGTTTCTCTGGTCTTGTCTTTCATCTCTCCTTTATCTTTGGAGAATTTCTCTTTCTTTTTATTGATCTAGTGTTTCCCAAGACCTTTCTAATTCTTCTCTAGTTCGAGTTGTTTTGATTACAAGGTTATATAATTGATGCAGAATACTTCGTTGGTTATTCAATCCAATTTCTAACAAGGGTTAGTTAGCCTGAGGAAAACTCATATAATTTTATGGTGCAAAACTAGATCTAAATCTTCTAGTTTGTTCCCCAGTATGGTCGCCAAAAATGTTGACGCTAAAAATTTTGAATCCGTCAGGGCTGAAATGACAACCTCACGAGGATATGTATCCTCCTGCATTTTTAAAGAGGTGGCTCTCCTCTTTAGCTTATGATATTCTTTGTAATTTTAGATCAAGAATAATATAGGACCGTAATACAGTCCAATCTTTAATGATCAAGAAAAATCAAAATATTGAAAAGTAAAGAGTATTTATAAAAGAGAATTCCTAAGAAATGGACAATGAATCTCACACATAACGCATTACAAAAAAAAAGTTCCTTACATCCATCATAGTGAAAATAAAGATTCTTATCAAATTCAAAATAAAAGAAGATGGCTCATTAGTAAGAGAGAAATTTTATAGAGTATTGCTTATATGGCTCAAAAAATATTATGATAGGTAAATTTCAAATACTCTATACTCAGGACTCAGAGTTATAAAATACAGTCAAAATTGATCCTGAATTAGTGCTCTGGGATTTCTCAAAAAATAATAATGTTTGTTACAATGCATTGAAATTAAAGGATTTTTTCCAAAGGACTGGGATTGGGGCTCTCACGGACCATAAAGAAAACATATACAAGTAAATACAAAGAATAACGTGGGTGGATGTCGAACAAAAAGATATGTTAAGAAGACAAAAACAAGTTTATCGGGATTCAATTAAGCTTTTCTAGTTAAAGAAGAAGAATAATTAGGTGAAAAGTGATAAAGGAAGCAGTGCGTGATCATTATGGACTTACTATGATGGTATCTCTGCTTCATTTTCTTATTGTTGTTTCTTTTGTACCCTTGCTTATTGTGGTTTGATTATTGGTCGTAACTGCTTCTACTAGAATTTTGGAGATCTTGGCAATTGAGTTGTTTAACCATTCTTAAATATAATCCCTTAATGGGGAAACAATTACTTCTTGTTTTACTTTAATTTCAAGCAACTCTCTTTCAATTTCTCTAAAATCAATAGATAAATTTTGCAAGGTATTTTCAATATCCTCATTTTTATCTGTGTACTCGACAAGCCAACTATCAATATCATCACGTGTGAATTCAATCATAGTATCGAACTTTTCAGGTGATTCCCTTTTTAGTTCTTCAACTTGTCCTTCGAAATGTTGTCGACTCATGAGCATTGAATTTGAGATATATTTAGGGTCTGGGACTTCAACAGTGGTTCCATCAATATCTAAATCAAGAATTTTTTAGTATGCCTATGTTTTCATTCTTGATAAATCAATCAATTGAATTGACAGTCCCTTTAATACGTTAATTATTTCAATCCAACAGGATTTTAGTTGTTTGATGCAACTCAGAGAAGGTATATTTCCTATATTTCTCAATTGCTCTGTCATTTCTGAAACCTTCATTGCAAACATCACAACTCCATCTATTTAAAATCATTCATCAGTTTTCAAATTTGAAGTCAAGTATTCCCTGATATTCTAGATTCTCAAACCGAGAGAGGCAAAACTTTTTCCCATATCACACAACTCTAGAATCAATGTCATTATTTCCTTAATATTCTCTTCAACAAAATGTCGGGTAGCAATAAAAATATTTCAGATTCCCTTCAATCTAGCGCTTTATTCTGGGGTTTCTTGAAAATGTTTCTCAGGATGAATCATGGGAACAGGGGAAGCTAGAATAGGTGGAGGCATGAGAGTTTCTTCCAATTCTTTAATTTTTTCTTTCAACTGAGCATTTTCTTCCTCCATATTGGCAATTGAAACGTCCAGTGCCTCTCCTGTAAATTTATGAATGGAAGAAAATATGCAAGGCGACATATTTCATGTATCGATGGTGGACCCTAGTTTTCCACTTTTACTCCTCATAGTTCTTTCAAAAACCAAGTTTTTAGACTCTCTATCAAAAGAGGCATTTTTCACAACAAAATTTTGTTCATCGGAAAATGTCTCCTACTAGACTATGAGTGCAGAAGTATGTTGTACATTTCCTCTGGCCAATACTTATACATCTTGGAAGGTGATATTTTCAATATCCACATCTAAGTCCATGTTATCCAATAATAAATCATTTTCTGGTGCGTTTGTTTCTTCTCCCTCTTGTTAGTCCTTTTTCTTTTAATTTTTAGTTTCTAGAGGTTCTCCAAGTTCCCCTGAGGAGGGTTTCTTTCTTCATCATCCCCTGAATTATTACTCTATATTTTTCTTGATTGTGATGTCCCGGGATGAAAATTTGTCTTTGGTAAAGCACCCCTTCAAGAAACAACTGGTGACTGAGAATTCTTCTCGTTTGAAGGCTTACATCTTTCCTTATGATTCTCTATTGTACTTATGATATTTTCTAAATCACCAGATTCTTTGTCAGCTTCTTGATTATTAGGGTTATGGCTATCATTCTCATCTTCTCTGCTTATAGCTGAATTTATAAGTGCAACACTGAGTCCAATTGAAATCAAATTATTGTAGAAGAGATGACTCGAGTCAAAACCATTGATTTCCTCAGCATGTCTCAATTTGGAATGATCGAAAAAGGTAGCATACGCGTCAATATTGGAAATTCCTTTGGGAATAATTTTACCGACTTTCCACGAAAGAGGTATGAATTGATTTTTCCTTTTCTCAGAAAATGTGTGAAACTATAATTTATATTTTCTGGTTATTTCAATAATGAACAACTTATAAGATATATAATACACCAGAAACATGGGTTTTTTATTAGAACAAAAAACCTTGATGATATTGTAGTCCTCCATTTTTTCCAGAATTCCTTTCCCTTTTATAAAAGCCGATGCTTCCAACGCGATTCAGGAAGTGTCTTCACAAAATACTAATTTTTTTAACTTAGACACAAAATCATTGTATACTTCATAGAAATCATGGTCAACTGTCTGCCTCCATAAATCTTGATACCACATAGTCACAGGGTCCACCTTTACTCTAACCCTTCTAGCAACATTTAAACCCTCAAATGTATGGCAATATGTTTTAACAAATAAAAAATAATATGAAATATAAAAATTCTTCTCAGTTTTGAAATTTTGAAACTGTGCAGTAATCTCATTTGAAATAATCTTCACCTAATCGAAGATTGTGTTTTCGTGAATTGTGAAATGCAATATATATAATGCCAATTGAGGAATTGTTTCAGTAGAATCTTGACCAACAATTCAAGTAAATAACCATGGAATTTCTTTATAAGCGTTTTTCAAAGAACTTACTTGGATTCTAGATATATCTTTTGGCATTGATGTTGGGTCATGTAAATATTATTAAAGAAGTTCGATTACATTATTCTTGCTTTTTAGAAAAATTCTAGCTTCCTAACCTTTGTAAACCATGTTCGGATCTGGTAATTTCAACATCTCCCTAAATATCAAAGCTGCCAAGGAAATAGGAGAATTTCTCTACAACGTGGTGACCCTTTTGTTCTGAATAAACTTGTCGATGCACCAAGCGATAATATCCTTGCATTAAAAGACTTCTAGAATGCAACCTGCGAGAACTATCCCTAAAGTCAACACCTTCTTGTTTTATTTATCAAGTAGACTTGAATAATACTAGTATGATCGTGACCAATGATAGTTCTGATCTTCTTTGGTGAAGAGGTTCAAGGTATCCCCACAGAACTGTTGTTTTCTCATGACTAATTTTGCGTAGCTCGCCGGCTTTTCTTGTATTATTACTTTTGCACAGTAAAATGATTTTAGGTTATATTTTACTTCGATGGAGGAATTAACTCAAAATAAATGTAACTAGCCTCGATATAAACATCATTACTTATCATCCATTTCAAATATGAATTTAGTATTTAAGTTCATAAAGATAGCATTAAATGTGAATTCAAGAAATGTGAAGAAAGGGACACATAATAGTAGAGAGTCTAAGTGAAAGATCAGAATGGAAGGGAGGGTCTACAAGTCCGAAGATCTGCAAGTCTAAAATTCTGCATGGATGAAATGACTAAGTGTTTGGATATGTCAGGCAGACTCTGTGATAAGTGGAGGTATAACATGTAGGTCTGTGATTCTGAAAGTCTGAAAATTCATGATGCAGAAATAAGAGAAGTGTTGGGCGGACTGATATAGAGGTAAAGAGAGCATAATACAAGTCTGAAAGTTTGCATGTCCGAAAATCCACAAACATAGTAAAAACAACTAAGTCTGGTAATCTTGTTACAACAAAGAAAGGGAAAAAGAGGGGAATATGAGAGATGGGGTAAGGGAAAATATAGAAGGGGAATAGAAGAGGTAAGAAAAGAAATGGGAAAAATAGAAATAAAGGGGAAACACAAAAGGGGTTCAACACTACTTGAAATGTTTCAAACCCTACAATATTAAGAGATCTATCATCACCAACAAATATTTGCTTGGTGTTACATTCATTTAGAGAAAAAAATATGGTATCATCCTTAGCCATATGATAATATGATCCATAACCAGTAAGCCACTCATTAGCAGAAGAAGTAGACGTTTCAAGGAAGGAGAAACCAAAAGAAGAAAGTGCATGTCCATAAGTCTCCAAATGGCCATCTTTCCCACAAAAGTTGTAATGTCTGTCACTATTCTTACTTTAGATTTTTCTCCTTTGTCACCATTAGGAATGGAAGTTGGTTAAGAGAGTTTGGGACCCTTGTTTTACTTGTTGTTGTTGTGAGTATGTTGCTTATTGGGATTCTTGGATTTATCTTTCTTCTGGGCCATTGAGGATTTGTTGGAGGTACCTGCAGAATTTATCACTCCAAGTTGTACAAGCTTATCTTTCTCTCTAGTTAAAGCATCACTAAAGAATCAAGAGTGGGATATTTATAGGCACTTGCTAGAGCATCTCTAGTGGAATAAAAGGAAGATACAAAGATATAATATGCATTACCAAGCTTAGAAAGAATAATATAGATGCATTAGTCTTCCTTCATATCTATTTTGTAGTCTATACATAAAATTCTAAGTGTTTTGAACTTAGATAAATAATCTTCAATGCAAGAATAAACATTATGACTTAGATTCATTAATTGATTTTCTATCTATTGGGCTCAAATAATATTGTGTTTACCAAACATGGCTTCAAGCTTAGTCCAAGTTGTATCAGGAGCATCAATTCCTTGAAGGTGAAACCTTAAATCAGGAGATATGAAAATTCTGATTATTCCATGTGCTTCGTCACTCTTATTAGCCCATTTGAATTTATTTTCATCATCAGTGGGTTCTAGTTATTTTCATCATCCTTTACTTCTTAATACATCTTCCATATGGGATTTCCATGAGAAGTAGTTGGTACTGGTAAGAAAACTATCATTAGGATATTCCATATTAAAATACATAGAAAAATATGAAACTAATGGTCTGGATGGAAAGAACTCGAAAAAATAGGTTGTTTAAAAATAAACGGCATTGAAAACATACTTCGGATGTGAAAGTTATGCCCTTTTGAAAAAATGCATAAATGATAACCAAAGACTCATGTGACAAGTAGAAGTTGGTCCATGTGGTAATGCCTCTCCTTCTAATAACCTCACTTTTACTAATACGTTTCTTATGAAGTGGCCCACTTTTGTAGAATAACTCGGGATCACTTTTACAATGAAGTTACTTTATAAATGAAAATTGCATGCAAAATAAATAACTTAAAATAAAATATTAAAACTACTTATAGTTATTCACTTTTAGAATTTAAGTCGAATACACTTTACAATGGATACAAAAAAAAAATTCAAAAAAAAAAAAGAGACTTGAAATTAAAATCTCTTACTTAATAAAACAACTTTTAACCAAGTGAGCTAGTGCAAAACACATTATATTGTTAAGAAGGAGGATTGGGGTTGTTGTTGTTGTTGTTATGGAAAACAGTCTTGGAGAGAATGCTCATAAAAAACTCTTTTCACACAAGAAAAAAATTCACTTATCAACAACAACGAGGGTTAGATCTCAGTTAACTTACCCATAAAATGCAGGTTTTACTTGTGTTTATAATTCACTGAGATGGGACAAAGCACACGAAAAAGAGAATACACAAACACGAAAACCATTTCCACTATATTTATGATTTTCTGACATTGCATAGAGTGCAGGGAAAAGAGAATACACACATAAAAAAGAGTAAAAACTCGAAGAAGAAAAAAAATGAAACCAAAATCTTATCTATGTAAAAATTCAAAAGGGTGTATTCATGCTTTATACCTTCGGATCTGACTGAAATGGTCGTATATTAGGGAAAAATAAATAAATTTGAGTTAATAAAAATGTGTTCTTAACTGAAATGAGTGCTATGAACACAATTGAATAGTCTTCTCAACCTACAAATTTAGAGAAATGGCAGAAACCAGAGATGTGGGAAAACAACTTCATTATCTCGATCTAAAATGAGTGCGGGTCTTCAAATGCACTTTGATACCATGTTTGACAACACAGGTATTCCAACAGAGGATGGGCACCTTCAGTAACCACTCACACAAATAGATCAAATATGAACACACCAATTTTTTTACGTGGTAAAACCCCTATGGGAAACATCCATGGCCCCAACCAATGCGACCACTTGAAGCAATTTATTAATGAAAAAGAAAAATATTACAAAGATATTTACAAGAGAGTTTCATACAACCAATCATCAGAATATGACTGATCCAGGTGGATATCGGTGGCCACCCACCTATTCCAACTGGCTCAAAACAGTTTGTTGGCAACTTACTATTTTTAACAACTTTTTCGGTTCCTAAACTTTTGGGGCCATTTTGAGGGAATAAATGATTATTTTTCATGATCGATCACCTCAATGATAGTTGAAGCCTCTTATTCAGACCCCAAAATGAATATCCTCCCCGATACCTTTCCAACAAGATATCATGCACCCCAAATGAAGATCGTATGCCAAAGTTACGCCCCTGGGAAGTTGATACACCAAACTACCCAAAATGGGGTCCACAAAACTGTTGGATTTTCATCTTTTGGGGTTAGTGTTTTGGCTTTTATTTATGTTAAAAATGCATTTGGAGCCTCATTGTGATAATCATCTTCTTGCGAATGTGAGTAACCATCACATCTCTTCTCAGAAATAAGTTGCCACTATTCTAGTGAGTCCTTCACTCTGTATTTCTACAGTTTTGTACATTTTGCTCATTAATATAAATTGTGTATTATTGTATATCTGTGCCTCTTTTTATATATTCGATATATCTTTGGTATATTATTGGATCTCTTGCAATATCTATGTATATTTCTGTGTTATATCCCCTCTCTCATTTCGTGCCGAAAATAATCCGGATCAATGACCCCCCATGATATTTCAATAGAGATCATGGACCAATCGGGTGTTAAGTCACAAATCATTTTAGCCATTAAGATTGAGGAGAATATGAATCATCAGATAACTCTATGTTGGGAACATATCGTGACCATCGTATTACCTAACTACAAATGCATACTAAATAAACACACTTTTACCTATCGACATATTAGACCAAGTTGATCTTAACTAGCCACTAAGTGTCTAAATATCCTAACAGTCTATTGACGAGAAATATGATTGTGTTGTGAAAGATTCAAGTTCCTATTCTATGCATATGACTTTATTCGTGATGTTGAATATAATGAATGAAGACCCCCCTTTCAATTTCAAATATGGTGTCTATGTAATGTGATGTGTGCTTTTCTAGTCTGTGAATGTTTAATGGATGGTATGTGTTTCTTTTATGAATGCATCTTAATTACAAGTATATAGTTAGGATTTTATGTTAAATGAATCAATATTCAATAATCAATCATCTTTCATCCCATGACCTCCCTCTCTATTATTAATTATCCCGGCTATGCTTCAAGTGAGACCTTCTTCCTTTGAGAGAATGAATATTTTAGCACACTAGATTACAATGAAGAATTTTTTGGACACCTAATAAGAACCTTGGGTCTCAAAAAGAGAGAAAATTGATATAAGGAAGGATTGGTTATGAATCTAGAGGATCTTAGAGGATATTATTTTTATTTCTAAGAGGGGAAAATAGGCTTAGATGATGGACTATGAGGACATCTCTTTTGGAAGTTTCTTTTGCAAAAAGCATAACCACCTCCAAAATTAATGTAAGATCCAAGAGGATATGGACAAAAAATGGAAATGAGGCAAGTTCTCTTCTCATATGGTTGGGCCCAAGAATGTTTAGTTGGGGGCTAAGAAGCCAGTCCATTTGGATGCTCAAATAATGACGGTTGAGTTAATGGCTCTAGTTTACTTAGGTAAAGAGGCATTAGAGGGGGATTTAAAGGATGTTGGGTAGTACTCAAGAATGAGGGTTGATGGTTCTATAGTTTTTGAGTTCAAAATCCCGATGAAGGGGGGATCTTCAAATGGATAAGATAGAGAACTCAATGGATGGTACAGTGGTTGGATTCAACGATAACAACAATTTGAATTTAGGGCATGGTGTTTCTCTTCCTTCTCAACTACATGATGGGTCCCATATTCAAGGTAAATAGTAAATATTGGATCTATCAAGAGAAAGTTTGATGTGAATAAAACTTGTATTAAATATCCTCAATGTGAATTTTAAGGTGAGATTTCGTAGCTAATAGATGAAGTTCATGCTTTCCCACATATCTCAAAGCTATATTTCTATGGTTTGCACCCTAGTTCTAGTTTCGACGATATTACAGTCAATGGAATTAGCCCTGTCCATCTCTCAGAGCCCCTATATTTGAGTAATACAAATACAAAAGTGTCGAGAGGTAAGTTTATCTCATACAATATCCCTTCTATTTCTAAATTTTTGAGTAAGGGATGTTCTTCATCTCCATTTTAATATAGCATGACCTTCTCTCCTCCTAACACTTGGGCTCAAGGCACAAAGTGGAAAGAAAAACTAGGTTATTAGTTATCTTTAGTGTGGGCTACCAAGTATAGTTCTCCCCATTTGCATCCTTGCTCTGGTTTTGAAAGTGAATGATTTTCTTTTAAAAGTTGTTGTAATTGGTGCCCTAATCTTTCTAGTTATTTATTTTTTTCTATAATGACATAACTATAGCATTACGAAGCAATGCCTTTTTCTGACCAAATATATGTGGAAGTCATATATGATTATTGTGTGTTTTTGTTCTAATGCTTAAATGTAACACTTCTTCTTATCGAGTATGAGAGAAATAAAATGTTATTTTCCAAAAAAAGGTATGGGCATATGATTAAACTATCAGTCAATACCTTTAGGTAGGCACTTGAATAATGTTAAAGGAAACTTGTTTATGCTGAATAGTAACCTTATTCAGTTTATGGCCTTTAAACCTCTTATTAGTCCCTACCCTTTGGAATGCAGGGACTATAGTAATCGGTTTGCATTGTTCTATTAATCCCTTCATGCAAACTAATGAAAACAAACCATTTTACCCAAAGTTTTAACAGGTTTGTGCAATTTTCCAACTTATATTTCATTTTTTATCCTAAATTTTTAGTTTGAGGTCTTATTTGGCCTCATATCGAGGTCGAATTAGTATAAATTACACATAGTTGAGAGAGTTTTGGGTTGTAGGGATTAACGCTAGACCTCATGTCTAGCATTAGTTCCTAACATTAAATGTTTAGTCTTTCTACCAAAATCATTCTTATGCTAGTTTTTATAAAACGATTAACAATATGTGGAAGATTGAAGCTCCATAGTGTTCCCCCAGAGAACAAGTGCAGTACTATGTGTCTTTCATGTCTAGCCCTTGGTTGATGCCCTTGTATTTTTCTCCCATAGGCATTCTCACATAAAAGTATTCGCTTTGGTTTCCTTATTGGTGGTGTCCTTGACGTTGTAGAGAATATGTGCTTGTGCTAATGAAGTTGCAAGGAGAATGATCTCTAAGCATTGAAGTTTTTTCTCTAACCTACAAAGGGAGGTGGCCCATATAGTTAATACAAGAAGAATACAAGAAGGTGTTGCAAATGAATCCTCTGCACAAGCAAGTACATGTCCTCTTCCACAATGGCAAGCATGTATGCAAGTCTCTCATCATTCTCGATTCCCTAATATATCGAGGCATCCTCTTTGAGCTCTATTTCTCTCATGCCCTCCAACCCACCATATGACCGAGCCCTTACAATATTTTGGGTAGAATTTCTAAACAAGAAGGTAACCATAAGCACAACCAAACTATATAATAGATTTTTTTTAAATGCATTTCATTTCATACCGTTTAGATCTAATATGTACTTGGATTTTCCTAAACCAGACATTCCCTATATGTACTTGGGTTTTCCTAAGCCATACATTCCCTATCTGGTATTTTGAAGTTGAAAATGCATTTTTATGACTAGCACTTTTATTATGTATCTAATTCATATCAAATGGTGTGGCTTATTTTAGGTTTTCGAAGACACATTTTGTGACATTTTGAAATGTACAAGAGAAGCTCAAGAAGAGTGTAATACCCCAAGGATGAGCTCAAATTATATCTATGTATTGCAAACATGTTTTGTAGGCTGGTGAGCCGAGCAATTGTAAGATGGTAAGCTTATGTGCAAGTAGGTCGGAGAGCCTAGGTGTTAAAGGCCAAGACCCTGTTTTGTACATGTAATTATGCACTTTGTTAATATAAAAACATTGTTGCATGTAGAACGACCATGAAGAAAGAGTGATGGGGGACTAAGATTCCACAAGGTTGGGCAAGGGAGGGGGCTACGTATTTGGGCCTAGGGGCTAATCTAGGGGGATTACCTCTAGAGGAATAATATTTTAATATTAATTTGTGAAGGCTAAAGTGGACATGATATATTTTGTTATCCTAAGTTTCTGGAAAGGGGACATAGGTTAAATGGAGCGCATGCAGCTCCAAGAAGACAAGTGTCAACCTAGGTGCATGTATTTAAAAGCTGAAGCATCAACTCGTGTTGGGGGGATTGCCATTCTTCCATTCTCCATTTGAACCCAAGACCTCCGTCATCGACCTCTGGATACCCTCACGCATCTCAAAAACCAGAAATGGTGAAGTTGTCCTATGTTTCTTGATGAAAAGCCCGACACGTCCTGTAATCGCCTGAGCCTTGCTACGCCTTAGTGTTGATTGTTACTGTTTGGGTGTCCATACCTGTTTCCCAGTTACTGATGTCACTCATAAGCTAGCTGAGTGTTGAATGTTATTGTTGTTACCCATACCCGGTTGTAGCTGGGTTGAAGACTAGTTGAAGAGGCAAGTTGTCAGGCCTGTGAGAAACTCTCCCAGGTGAGAGAGTTTTATGGGAAGTGAGTTCTTCTGGAAGGGAGTCACGTAGTAGCTACAGTACTCTAAGACTTATGGTCCAGCCTATTGTTGAAGCCCAAGGTAAGGGAGGTGTAATAGCCAATGGACATGTATTAGTAAAGGTGTACCCTCCTAGGGTGGAGCAGGCATGTGGGGAATGAGGGTTTGTGGGTTGTGGACGTAAGTGGATCCTAGGATAAGAGATCCTTCATGTTGCTTTGTTCAACTTCCTTGTTTTCCTTGCGAATCCTAGAATTCTCTTTACTAGAGGAGTTTAGTCCCAACTCGGGGGTGACCTACTGATGAGAGTGATGAGCAGCGCGGTCTAAGGCTAGGAGGTTCGTGGAAGGTCTGCACACATTCGATGGTCTTCTAATAAAATATAAGTATTGTTTTATGTTCATTTACATGTTGTGTAATGGTACATATGTTGTAATTGATGAGTATTGCCTTTGTATGTTGTATATGTTGCATGTGTAGGATTATTGTTATTCCACGCAGTAATATGTTATATATATTGATCCAGAATCGGATCCAGAATCCTGACAGGGCTTAAAAAGGCTAAAAAATGAAAGTGCTCGGAATCTGATGAAACCAAGGCCATTGCGTCTGTCTCGTCTTCCTGATTCTGGCCATATATTTACTTCATCAAACGGGCTTCGTATGCGCAAGATATCGTGTTCTGTCCGAAAACCCAAACAGGCAAAAAAAGGGGATGACTGTACAGTCCGTACAGTGCCACGTGGCATGCTGACTGTGCAGGCCGTACGGCCGTACAGATGATGTGGAAACCCCTGGAGACAACATGTGGCAGATGATGTGGTGTACGGGCAGACAGCTGGACCAATCTATGGGTGACACGTGTCACCATTGTAAGGGTGACATGTGGCAGGGGATGACGTCAGTAGATGACAGGGCAGGTACGATGGCAGGATGACGTGGCAGACACGTGGCAGGCTGACAGGGAAGTATAGTGGTACATGGTAGATGACGTGGACTAATCGGTAATTGACAGTTGGTAGATTCTGGTTGGTTGTTGATGTGCCACGTGGCCCAGTCATGGGCTGCCACGTGGCACCCTGTGGTTGGCTAATGGTTTTGTGTAAAATTTTGTGGTTTCGCCGAGGGTCGAACATGCGACCTCCCCTCCGAGCTGTAGACTGGCAGGACTGGGCTAACCGCCCGCCTTATGGGTGATTCTTATTATGTATGTGGCACATATTGTATTTAAATTTGATTAAAGTTCTTGTCAGCGGGGAAAAGGGTCGGGGCTTAGCCCCAGCCAACGGTTCAACGTATACGACCACACGACCAGAGCTCGAATGGAGGGGTTTAACCGGCGCGAGAGTGTATTGGATAGGGCTTGACCCTTGGATCTCGGGCGGATCCCACAGGACCGGGGCTACAGCCACCAAAAGTGCACGGGGGTTATGACACCAGCCCGTGGACCTATGCCAATGCGCCACAGGAACCAGGAGCCAGCAGAGAGAGGACCAGTGCATGGGCGCGTGGCCACATGGAAATGCCCAAGTGACCAGGGGCGTGCAATTTTAGGGGTTGCGCCCATAAATTTATATGTAAATGGTTTTTTTACTATAGTTTGGGATTTTCAAAGATTATAAGCCTGATTTTAATTGATTTTCTCCATTTTTGGGAGATATTGGGCATTTTTGGAGCCCAAATTTTGGGAGGAAGTTGGGGATGGATAACCAACTTCAGATATATATAAACCAGGCCTGATTGAGGCCATGAAGGACAGTCAGAGCAGATTTATGCTGAAGGGAAGCCAAGCCAAAGCCATTTTTATGCAGGGAAGCTATTGAGGAGCAGTCACTTGTGGGCCATTTCTGGGAGCTCCGGACGTTCGTTTTGCGTGCCGTTTTCTTTCCAGGGTTCTAGAGATCTAGAAGAACATGACCAGATCACTCTTGTAGCCAATTGGCATTGTTTCGATGTACTTTTGAGCTTTTGAATAGAAATAAAGAAGCCTCCCCCACAAAGACAAAGGCCCGGAGACGTAGGCAACGTTGTGCCGAACTCCGTTATCAATTCTCGTGTTATGGTTTGTTGTTTATTACTTCATTTCAGATCTGCATATGTGTATATGGCTGTCATACTTCCTCTCTTTTCCTCATTCTTTCATTAAGCTTCTCAATTGGATAATTAACGCATGCAAAATTAAAACTCAACCATAGTCATTAAAAGATCCGACGGATCATATATGTAGAATAGTCATTCTATGTTATATGGATGTGTATGTTTTTCCACAAGTATCTTTGTGTGGCATAGTCAATAGTTTAAAGTTGGAGCTGTCACAGATAAGAGAAGTAAAAGAAACATTTAAGGTTGTTTTTGTAGCATTACCTGGCCTGTTGGTGGCTAGGGATGTTACAAAATGATATCAGAGCTAAGTAAAGCATATGAGTAGTGGCATTGCCCGACCTGTTGGTGGTTCGGGATGTTACAAATTGGTATCAGAGCATGGTTACAACACTGAGCCTGGATGGGCCATGTTAGTGGAAGTTGAAGCAAGAGTTTCGGAAGGAGTTGTTGTTGAAATGGACAAAACTCAAGTTCTACCCCATGTTTTCAACAATGAGCCTGAATGGGCTAGATAAGTGGTCATTGGACCCAAGGTTTCAAGGGGAAATTTTGTCTGGAGGATGAATTTCGAACCTCAGAACCTTCCTGAGTGCCAAGAAGCTACCTTGTCCGTGTTACGAATCTCAAGAGGAGTAGCGGTATCATAAAACCATGACAGAAGTAGTGTTGAGCCACAGAGTAATGTGGACCTTAGGATCTGTTCGAGAGAAGGAGAATCCTTCACGACCGTCAGATATGGTAATGTTGTGAGGCAATTAGCCGTGAATTCCTTTGGAAATCCGCAGAGTAACAGAGTCTGTTCTGTACCGTAGGATCTGTTCGGAAGGAAGGGAAATCCCTTACGACCGTCAGATCTAGGGAAGGTACAAAGGAGTTAACCCAGAATCCCTTCAGACTTCACGACTTCAGTGAAGTTCATGCAAAATAAGAGAAAGCCTGAAGTCCGAAGCTCTGAAGCCCGAAGAGCTGAAGTAGCGAGTCATGATGACGTCACATGGAGGTGACGTGGACACATGGGTTGTGTGCCAAGTGTAAGTGGATTTCGAACCATGGAAGATTGAAATGGAATTTGGAATGTGACGCATGTCACCCATTTTAATGGGCCACATATCAACCGCTAGTATTCCACCATGTGGCTTCCATATGAGCAGGGCTAGTGGGACCAAGGTTACGTAATGTAGTTAAAGGTCGGAGGACCTGTTGATATTGAGAGGGGGGTGAATCAATATCAAGTACAATTTAAAACCTTTTTCAACTTATACTTAAACCATTCAACTATATCCAATGAGAAATAAACAATAGTATAAGAGTTACACCAATACACCACAATACACCATGCACAATATATGAGAAATAATCAATAGTTATTGTTTAAGGGAAGTAATGACTTCCAAATGTAGCTACAACTTCCAAATTTAAAGGGAGGGATAAACCTCCAAGAGGAAGATACAATCCTCCAATATCAAGAGAGAGTTGAACTCTCCATCCTTGCCCCTTCCTTCCACCCAAGAATATATCAGAGATAATAAAACTTTACATTAAATCATCACCATCAACCAATCATCACATAGAACCTGATAATGATTCTTGAGACTTCTTCAATTTCTACAATTCTTCAATTATTGGAGTACTCTGATCCTGTAGATAATATTACTCAATGTATTCTCTGAAACTCCTCCAATTTTCACTCCTTGAATCCTCCCCAAAAAGAAGTTTTAGAAAGAATGGTAGACTTTATTCAATTCTGGTCTATTCAGGAGAGTGAACTTGAACAGAATGCCCCACGCTCAATAATTAACATCCAATTTTGAAACTTTCACACAATAAACTAAATTCCGTACTCTTTCCAATGAAATTTGTTCCACTTCATTTGGATTCTCTATGAAGAAGTTATGACAGTTTTACCCGGAACACCTGTTTATTGACTAGCTTTAGCACTGGTCACAAACCCTATCTTCCACAGAGTGTATCTCCATAATTATAGCGAATCAAGAGCTTACTTTTTACCAAAGTTACCTTGATATGTCTTATCAATACCATAGCAATTTCACCATTTGAATCATTCTAGAAAAAAAGTTATAGAAAAAATGGTAAGATGACCTGAAAATAACATACCTTAGAACACATCACCAGAAGACTTCATCCTCCCTTGAAATCCGGCCTTCTTTACTTCTTATTTCCTCTAAAATTTGACTTGTATCAAAATGAATGTCTAATGATGTTTATTTATACCATTTATGTCACTTTATTTTAACATTAGGGCTGACCTGACACTTTCTTATTTTGTAATTCTTTTCTTTAATTATCTTCAGGGCCTACATGTACTTCCTTCTTC
>ML791228.1:148449-166929 GCA_009831015.1 Picea engelmannii
CATTGAACCTTCATCAGCAGAAGTGCAAGGAGTGCATAGGGAGAACTCTGTGTTGAGTTCAGAGAGAGATAGAGTCACTGAGAACTCTGTAGGGATCTGTCAGGCGGACATCGAGTGAGTGCAAGTGTGCACAGAGAGAACTCTTTGTCAAGTTCTGGGAGAAAAGTATCAGAGGAAGATACTCACAGAGCTGTTGAACACTCTGTAGAAAATGCTCAGCAAGGTGTGCTTTGAGCATAAGGTTGTTAGGAGGGCACGAAGCTTTCCTTTGAAAGGAAATAGAAGGGATAAGACCCTTAGGAGACTGAGTAAATCGAAAATCTCAGAAGAGATAATGCAAGGAGTGCATGGGAGACAAATTCATTCTAAGTCCTAAAGCTCAGAATAATGCTTATGAGAGAGAAGATGAGATCCAGGAGGTGGACCCATAGGAGAAAGGTCAAAGGATGAAGCCTTTGAACACTGGAAAAATATTCCAAGGCAGAAGAAGTCAAAAGTTCAGGAGGAGGAGCAATAAAAACCATCAGATCGGTTGTGGGGAGGAGCCTGGACCATTAGATCAGCGTCCAACATAACAAAGAAAGCGCAGAGGAGAGAAACATATCCCATCCATTAGGTCTGAGCGTGAAGGACCAACAACATTTGGATCGGGAGGTAAGTGCACGAGACTTAACCCTTGTGTGCACAGGAGAAGTGGACTTCTCAAAGTCCCAAATTCCCGAAGTGATTTGGGACCGTCCATCGTCAAGGAGGACAAGTGGCGTAAGATCCACAACTTCAGAAATTTGTGGACAAGGAGGAGGAGAAACAATCGAAGTAAATATTGGTCATTCATCTGAAAGTGGACGTGTGGCACCAGATCAAGAACTCCAGGTACGAAGCACTCCGGAGGAAAGAGAATGATGAAATCGTCGAAGTCCCGAAGAGAATCATGACCGTTGATTTGGAGAGGATGCATGGCAAAAGATCTGTCACTCAGAGGAAATTCACTACGAATATTTGTGTGTGTGGAGACGTGAGAACTCCCGAAGGTCGGAGAGCTGGAGTTCATCAAAACCATCCTATTATTGAGGACAGGTGTCAATATATATTCCACTCCGGAATATTGTCTTACAGGAAAAAGAAGATAGTTGAGAGTTGAAACTCCCGAGGGTTGGAGAGCTGGAATCAATCGTAGTCATTGATTTGGAAGGGAGATACGTGTCGACAGATCATGTAGATATGGGATTGCATGTGGAAGGAGGAAAGAAGGTAGAAAATGGAGGATATATAGTAGTCGTTGATTGCAGATCATCGCCAAGGGATTGGAGATCGACGGATGAGCTGGATTGCGGGGCCAGAACTTGCTCGGATGTTAAAAATTTGAGAGTGGGCTGCAATTTATACCACGGTTTTAACAAAGTGATCCTTGGAAGCTGGAGGTGAATTGCAGGGAAAAAAGCGGGTTGGCCTAAAACCACTCTTTCCCATGCTCGCAATCACAGTTTTCCATGAGGTCATAGCCCAGGGTCTTATGAAGGAAAGGGATCATGAAAAAGGATATACCGCCTAAAACTAGATATTTTAGAAGCACGCAGACAAAGGGTGCGGGTATCACAGGACCTGCGCCTAAAGGATAAAAGGGGGCCTGTGTATAATTGTTTTGGGTTCAATCACGAGATTGAAGAGTTAATTCGACTCAAAATATTGAAATATCCTTTGACCGGGAGGTCAAAAGACCCCGCTGAGGTAGGGGAACTACGTTGAAAGTGATCAGGGTAGGAATAATCATGCACAGTGATCACAGTGAGAGCACAAGAAGATTCAGGAATCCGAGAAGAATTGTAGACTTCTAGGATCAACAAGGAAGAGTTTTATAGGGAGAAAGAAGTTGCTGCAATTTCTGTGGCAGCAAGTATGTTACGACTTGTTGAGTCATCCAGAGGAAAGAATGCTTGCGTGTTTGCAAGTGTTGTTGGTGATGTTGTTTCATAAGGAGGGAATCAACATAAAGATGAAGTGTTGGTTATAAGTTTGATCAAAGAAGCATGAAATCTTCTACTGCCATCAGAATTTCAGGTAGTATAAAATTTATTAATGCCAGTCATGTTGGTATGAGTTTTTATTACTCTTTTTGCATAATTGTTGAAAGGAAATTTAGGTAAGAATTTCCTCAGCCAAAGTTATTTTATAAAATCACATGATTATATTATTAAATGCATACCATTGGATGTGGTAAAGGCTAGAGGCATGTATTAATTCAAAGCTTTCATCTTTTGAATGCACACACTGGCATAGTAGAATGTCATGTTAATTTGGTTATGGGGTAATAACCAAAGAATTAAAAGATAAGAACTTGTTGTAGGAATGAATGCCAGTAAGCTATTCATGTATGAGACTAGGACCTGGTTGGATATGGCAAGGTATGGATATGGAAAGGTTATGAGCCACATAGGTACTAAAATCTTCCTACCTTTAAATAAAACTTGGACTGCAACCTTTTTTCTAACACTAATGAACACCATAGAATTATATTCTTGGTGTAGTATTCAAGTCGAAAAGGAAGGCATCCAATTAATTGGGAAGACAATAGGAAGTGTGTGGAGAATGTGTCAACACATTGGTCAAAATTCCAACTTATGGATGGTGAGATACATGACTGAGATAAAGAGAATTATGTAATCCAATGCAAGGTGCACTGATTAAGTATGCATTGAGAATTTCACTCATGCATAGTAAGTGATATAATTGTATACTAAATGCATTGATTGAATGTGTTTTGTAAGTACATGCATATATATTATTGCATGGAAATAATTGTTACTAACAGTTGAAATGTTGTTAACTCATGAAGTTGAGGACACTTCATGGAGGTGTTAGACATTGCAATAGGAAAGTTGCAAGTCAAGTAGTCACATGAGCATTGACTACAGGAAATTTTCTTGTTCAGAAAAAGAAGTAATGAACTTACAGATATTACTGTGAACATGCATATGCATAGAATGACGAATCGTTCTAGTTTATTAATTGTTGGGTAATTGTGATTGAATTGCTAAGTGAAGGAAATTCTAAGTTCACTACATATGGTTCTATACATATTCCAATTGAATTATGATGTACAACAAATACTGACAATTTGTTGGTTGTATGCAAGATGAAGCATTACAGGAAAAATGGTATGCAGTTTGGTGCCTATGGAAAACCACAAGGATGAGTGCATTCATAATATGGCAACAACCAAGATGAATTATGAAATAGAATTTCATGTTTTGGGGAAAAGATGAATTCCCTTTGAACTAAGTTTGAGTTTCTAAATCAATTCTTTTATGTTTTCTCATGATAACTGCATGTGGGTGATGCAAATGAGATGATGTTGATTAAAGTTAGAATGTTGACTACAAAGAGTAGCTCGGGGAAGATTTGATTGGAAATCTTTGAGGGCAATTGGAACACCTCGAGCCACGATGCTCTAAGACTTTTGGTCCGGCCCGTTGTTGAAGCCCAAGGAAAGGGAGGTGTAACAGCTGATGGACTGTGTGGCAGTGAAGGTGCACACACTGGGGTGGGACAGGCATGTGGGGAAGAGAGACCGTTGGTTGGAATGTTGTTGGGGTTTGGTACCTTGGCCTAGATGATGTTGATATGGAAGTCTTCTCAACCAAAAGAGAAGTATCAGTTCTATATTCATTGTATGCTATGTATCTCATAATTCATATACAGGTTCTAATGTTATTAGAATTACATGTGTGTATATATATATATATATATATTGCATGTATGTTCTAATGTTGCTTCTGAATGAATAGGTGTACGATAAGACTGTTTACGTCTATGGAGTCATAGCACCACTGAGAGTTTATCAATGGATGGAACATCATGGATCTACAACCATTCGGTGCTTTCAATGAGGTTTAATTGAAGCATGTAACAAGGAACAATAAGTTGAATGATTTCCTGAAGCAATTCTATGGAATAGAGAAATTGAGTTTCAGCTGTAGTATGGATACCAGAATAGGTGCTTGAAAGTAAATCTAGATAATGGGCTTCCAATAGCTAAAGCTTGGAGCTTTTGAAGATTTTTTTAATTATATATGTGTAAGTAAGTTGCACTAAGGACAGTGCAAAAATAAGGGGAGGGGATTGTACTACCCCAAGGACGAGCCCCAGTTATATCTATGTATTGTAAACATGTTTTGTAGGTTGGTGAGCTAAGCAATTGTAAGCTGGTAAGCTTATGTGCAAGTAGGCCAGAGAGCCTAGGTTTTAAAGGCCAAGAGCATGTTTTGTACATGTAATTATGCACTTTGTTAATATAAAAACATCGTTGTGTGTAGACTGACCAAGAAGAAAGAGTGATGGGGGACTAAGCTTCCACAAGGTTGGGCAAGGGAGGGGGCTAAGTATTTGGGCCTAGGGGCTAAGCTAGGCAACTTACCTCTAGAGGAATAATATTTTAATATTAATTCCTGAAGGATAAAGTGGATATGATATATTCTGTTATCCTAAGTTCCTGGAAAGGGGACATAGGCTAAATGGAGTGCATGCAGCTCCAGGAAGACAAGTGTCGACCTGGGTGCATGCAGTTAAAAGTTGAAGCGTTGGCCCATGTTGGGGGGATTCCCATTCTTCCATCCTTCGTCTGAACCCGAGACCTCCATCATCGACCTCTGGATACCGTCACGCATCTCGGAAACCAGAAACGGTGAAGCCATCCTGTGTTGCTTGCTGAGAATCCCGACACGTCATGTAATCACCTAAGCCTTGCTATGCCTTAGTGTTGACTGTTATTGTTTGGGTGTCCATACCCATTTCCCCGTTACTGATGTCACTCGTAATCTAGTTGAGTGTTGAATGTTGGTGTTGTTACCCATACCCGACTGTAGCCGAGTCGAAGACTGGTTGAAGAGGCAAGTTGTCAGGCCTGTGCGAAACTCTCCCGGGTGAGAGAGTTTGTTGGGAAGTTATTTCTCCTGGAAGGGAGCCCCGTAGAAGCTATAGTACTCTAAGACTTCTGGTCCAGACTGTTGTTGAAGCCCAAGGTGTAAGACCTATACTAAGCTTCAAAGTTAAATAGTAAATTTTAATCTAAATTACTTTTCCGTTCTTGAACATGACATCTAATTTCTATTTATGTTTGCATTATAACAAATCTATCAAATTTATGTTGAAGTACTAGCAAATTTAATCAATTTAGATACCAAATTCACAAATTATACAGTCCAAAATAGTCACAAACAGATTACACAACATAAATTTCATTCTTAATAAAATTAATACTGGTAAAATACCTCTTGAAGAAGAAGTTTGTCCCTCTCTTTCCTATTGTTGCAGACTACTTGAAACTGCCTGAAAACTGAATCTTTTCCTCCTAGCCAGCTAGGAACGGAGCCTCTCTGGCTCCCTATCTCCAGGAACCCTTGCAGTTTCCTGGCCCTCTGAGCCCAAATTCCCCAGCAACCCCAATGCCCCCTGTGACAGACCTCCAACAAGCTCCTCAACCAAACCACAACAAGCTCCTCAACAAAACTAGTAATACCATCCTCCAACAAGCTCCTCCCCAACCCGCTAAAACAATCCCCAACAATAATGCTTCCCCCTTGTTTTATCCCCCCTTCCATCATTCATCTCCTTCTTCCCTCATTTAATTCTCAACTACCCTCCCTCAATTAGGTATCAACCACCTTATCCTATTTTCATTAATGGGTCATCTACTGATACACTAAGTCTCAAAATGAAAATTATTAATTTATTAAACCACTATTCCTTAAATAAATATTTAATCATGGTTATTAATTAATTAATTAATTAAATTAATATATATTAAACAATTATTTAATCAGGACAATTAATTAATTACTTAGGGTTGTTACATACACCCACCCTTCAGGAAACTTCGTTCCGAAGTTAAAGTATTTTATGATACAAGGGAAAAGACACATGGTTCACACATTCATATTCAATAACCAACATTATCAGTAAGTAAGCAAAGAAAATTCATACATACTAGTGTACATGTGCAAGAAATGCATGTGTAGCTAGTACATACAAGTCTCGTGCATGTACTAATAGCAATAACTATCACCTCTATAGTAATTTTTGTATGCATCCAATCCAATCAACAAGACTATTCAATTTATAAAAGATAATAAACCAATCAATTGTTTGCGAAATCCCTTAATTACAATAATCTAGCTCAACAATGTTTATTTAGAAAATTGTAGTTTAGTTAAGTAATTATGAATATACATATATACACATTTTCTTTTCAGAAGGAAAACAATAAATTCCACCATAAGGCAAATCTCCATACACTCTCAACTAGTTCTACTCATCCTTCCTCCCTAATTTACTTCCATATTCCATTCCTATCCTTCCTCAGTTGGAATATCTTGGAGCGTCAACTATATTGACCTAACTCCAAATAGAACCCGTAAGCAGAAGTGTCACTATCTTGACCAAGCTTCCCTAGCAGGTAACTGGCAGTCATCATCACATGTCTAGGGGAGAGTGAGCTAACGCTGTCCTCCCATGACTCTAGGTTTCGGAGGATACACTGTGGGAAATGCCTCCACCCCTCCTTATAGGACTAGGGTCCACACCCTACAATGGAATATACAATGGCACCATGTTGCTGGGAATTTTTTCATCGTTTATTTAGTTTTAGGTAGTCTCACCACCTGAAATCCTGCACTGGTCCACATATTATAGCAATGCATTCAAACCAATATAATTTCACATACAAAGATTCATACCATATTGTTTCTCGGTCGGTGGTCATGACATCCACTTTCATTATCATTATCCCTTGGCTATTTCATAGCCCATTGGCTTGCAGATTAGTCTATAACACAAACTCATACATATCTATGCATTATCATCATATAATTTCATACAACCATAATCTCAATTCGGTATCCATGTACCAACAACTTTAACATCAAATTTTTCAAGTTAGAAATAGATCTCATAATATCCCCATAATTCAATTAACGTTACCCGTTCATAGGATTTTCATTTACATAATAGATTGCATCATATCCATCATCATTAAAATAACATTTAAACCTTCATAGGATTCACATTCACATAGTATATCGCATCATATCCATCATCATTCAAGTGATATTTAAACATTTATAGAATTTACATTCACATAGTAGATCGCATCATATCCATCATCATTCAAGTAGCATTTAAACATTCATAAAATTTACATTCTCACAATATATTGCATCATATCCATCATCATTCCAATACATTTAAACATTCATAAAGGTTCATACGTCTTAAAAGTTCAAGTGTATCATTAATAGTTTCACTGTGAATAGGAAATAAAGGTGATTAGGCCTCGGGTAATCCTAGTTTTCTAAGTCAAAAGGTGGTGTTACATACACCCAGCCTTCGAGAAACATATTCTCGAGGTGGTCAAAATAGTGAGGGATAATCTCATCGTAATGTCTCGGCATCCTCCCAAGTAGCAGATCCCGGACTATACTTGTCCCACTGGACCTTAACTTGGTCTACCAGACGGTTTCTGAGCTGTCAGACTCTACGGTCCAATATGCGTAACAGTTCTACCGTGAGGGTTCCCGCATCCGATACCTACAATTCCTTCCAATTTAGTTTATGTGATTCATCAACAACATAATGACGTAGAACATATACATGAAAAACATTATGAGTTTTATGCAAGTGGTGTGGTAGTACAAGACGACAGGCAACGGGTCCAATTTTCTCTTGGATTTTGAACGATCCTATAAATCAAGGTGACAACTTTGTCCCCTTCCTGAATTGAATGGTACTCTTAATGGGTCTAATACAAATGAAAACCTGATCTCCCACTTTATAACTTTGGTCAGTCCTGTGTGCATTCACATAACTTTTCTGTCTATCATGTGCTTCCTTTAGTCTCTGCCTAATCTGAATCACCTGTTCCTCCATATCTTGAATCAATTTTGTCCCAACTGTTACTCAGTCTTCTAATCTTTCCAACTCAAAGGTGTTCTACATGGCCTTCCATACAGAGCTTCATAGGGTAGCATTCTGATTGAGCTATGAAAGTTTTTATTGTAGGCAAACTCTACCAAAGGTAGGTACTTCTCCCAATGGGTTTGATTATCCATAACATACATCCTAAGCATGTCTTCCATAACCTGATTTACTCTCTCGGTTTGCCCATATTTTTCAGGATGATAAGTTGTGCTTAAGTTCAACTGAGTCCCCAATGCTGACTACAAATTTGTCCAAAACCTAGAAGTGAATCTGGAGTCCCTATCTGAAATGATCGTCTTGTGTATCCCGTGCAAACAGATGACCTCACTTACAAACACGTGTGCCACATCAGTGACATTGTAAGTGTCTAACTAGAATAAAATGAGCACTCTTGGTCAACTTATCAAATATCACAAGGATGGCATTGCGTCTATGAGATGTGAGTGGAAACCCCACAACAAAATCCATAGAAATGACTTCCCACTTGGTTATAGGAACATCATGTGGTTGTAGGAGACCTGTCGGGTGATGGTGGTCGGCTTTCACTTGTTGACACTCTAGGCATTTGGCAACAAAATGGACTATGTCGCACTTCATGCCTACCCAGAAGAAGAGATTCCTCATGTCTACGTACATTTTCTTCACACCCGGATGCACACAATAAAGTGTTCTATGGGCTTCCTTCAGTATGATGCTTCGAATATCCCCACCTTCGGGGATGTACATCCTTCCTCGATATCTCAATAGTCCGTCTACTTCAAGACTATATCCTTCATACTTTGGATCTAATTACCTCCCACTCTGGAGGTTTGAGGTAACCTTTAAATACCAATTGTCTCCAAGGAGTTGCGTCAACACACGTTCCCTCAGATTGAATTTTAAGGGTACCAAGGATAAGACACGTGGTCTCCTACTCAAGGCATCTGTGACCACATTCTCTTTTCCCTTGATTTATGAAATACCAAAATTGTACTCACTCGTGAACTCACTCCATCACCTTTTCCTGGCATTCAGATCCCTTTGAGTGAAGATATGTTTTAAACTTTGATGGTTTGTTTTGAGCTCAAACTTTCACCCCACTAGATAGTGCCTCCAAAGTTTTAGAGCTAGCATTACAGCTGCCAACTCTAAATCATGAGTAGCATAAAGCTCCTCATGTTTCTTCAACTTCCTTGATGCATAAGCTATCACTCCTCCATCCTGCATTAGCACGGACCCCAACCCTTGCTTCGAGGCATCCGTGCAGACTGTAAAGTCCTTTTCCATATCCGACACTCGTAGAATTGGCGCACTAGTTAGTAACCTCTTAAGCTCGATTAATGCACTATCACATTCTTTTGTCCATTCATACCTGACCCCCTTGTGCTGCAAAGTGGTAATGGGTTTTGCTATTTTAGAGAACCCTTCCACAAATCTAGAATAATAACCTGCTATCCCCATGAAGCTTCTTACCTCATGAGCATTTTTCAGCACTGGCCATTCCATAATGGCCTTTACCTTTTCTGGGTCCACAGAAATTCCTTCACCGGAAATGATATGCCCTAAATAGTGAATTTCTTCTTGGAAGAAGGAACACTTCGACAAATTCCCATATAATTTGTTCTCTCTAAGGCAGGACAACATCACTCGCAAGTGCTCCTCATGCTCTCTTTCATTCTTGGAATAGATGAGGATATCATCTAGAAACACTTTTACAAAGCAGTCCAAGTACTTCTGGAATACACCATTCATGAGGCTCATGAATATTGTTGGCACGTTGGTCAATCTGAAAGGTACTACAATGAACTTGTAATGGCCAAACCGAGTTCGAAAGGCAGTTTTAGGAATATCGTCTTCCTTAATCCTTAACTGGTGATACCCTGATCACAAATCAATTTTTGAGAATACCGCTACTCTTTCATCTGATCAAAGAGATCATCTATTCATGGAATTGGGTACTTATTTTTCACTGTAGCACGGTTCAAGTCTCTATAATCTATACACAATCATAAGGAACTGTCCTTCTTCTTCACAAAAATTACTGGTGCACCCCAAGGTGAGACACTGGGCCTTATTAACCCTAAGTTGAGTATCTCTTTCAACTGCATCTGCAACTCACAAAGTTCTGGCGCTGTCATTCTATACAGAGTCTTGGAAATTAGTTCTACACCAGGTTTTAGCTCAATAGTCAAATCAAGCTCCCTCTCAGGAGGTAACCCCGACAACTCATTCGGAAAAACATCCTTAAACTCTTACAACACTGGGTACTGATCCAAGGAGGGTCCTTTCCTCTCATTCACTGCTTCCACTACATAAAGTCGACACCCTTTCCCCATGCACCACTTAGCCTTCATAGTTGAGATAAAGCGTAGAGACACCTTTCTCCGTACACCATGGATCTCTATTGGCCTTCCTTCATCGTCAACACAAAGCACCCTTTTGCAAAACAATCTACCATAGCTCGATGAGATTCTAACCAATCCATTCCAATGATTAGGTCATACGTCCTGAGAGCAGTGACGTATACCTTCAACCTGGTAGTACACACTCCTAGGTTTACTAGACAATTGTGAACGCTTGGTCCTACCATTTGTTTTTCCCCCAAAGCCATCTCGACTTGTTTAAAGTCATCATGCTCGTAGGCTGCCAACCCACTCTTTTCTAATGCAGATGGTGAAATGAAACTATTTGTAGCACCAAAATCAAATAAAATTTTAACATTGAAATGATTTAGCATACCTGTCGAATCCACCACCGTGGATTGATGTTTTGCCTGGCGATTATTAACTGCTACATAAATCTGGTGGCTACCACTTTCTCTTCCCATCGGGGCCTTTCCTTCTCTATGCACAAATACTGCTTGCAACTCTGGGCAGTCACACTGGTAATGGGGTCCTCCACATCCCCAACATGTAACACGAGATTGAACCTGCACACTGCTCTGTGAAGATCTCTGAAATGAGTTCCTTCCCCTGGAACCCCCGCCCCTACTAGTTTTTTCCTGAGATGGTCGTGGATCTGCCTGCGTCGTTGGTGATGAACGAGATGATACACTCACTGCCATTAAAATACATGTGGTGATTGTCCTTAGTGTGACTCTATTACCATATGGAGGTGGCCTGGAGCTTCCTCCCCTAGAGAAGGTCCTAGGGGGCTTCCCCATGAATCCAAGATGATGTGGAAAGGTCGATCACATACCTTCATTTAAGCTCACGTGTTCCTTAGCTTATCGTGCATTTTCAACGGCTTCTACTACTGAAGACAGTTTCCACATCCATACCATGGCCCTTATATTAGGGTTTAACCCATAGACAAAGCGTTTTGCCTGTCGTTGGTCATTATCCATGTATGAAACATACTTCACCAACTCCATGAACCTGATCGCGTACTCTTCCACGGTCATGCTCCCCTATACTAGAGCATGAAATGCTCCCACCTGCCATTCCTCATAGTAATATGGTAGATATTTCCTTCGGAACCTTTACTCAAAAAGTTCCCAAGAGACGGTGTCTGGGGTAAGGTGCAACTGCCTCTCCAGGTTGCCCCACCAGTTCAAGGCATTGTCCCTTAACTAAAAGATTGTTATCTTCACCTTTGATGTGGAAGCATAGTCTCTTAAGGAGAAACATCTTGTCATTACTTCCAACCATTCCTTTGCACGTTCACTGGCACGACCCTCGACGAACTCTGGAAGTTTAATATTCTACAATTCTCTAGTGATGTCTTTGGGTGGAGGCCCTCCCCCTGAATCCCTTGATGCTTCAGGATTACCCGTTCCAGATGGTGGGAGATCCACTTCGATCCATGCTGGATGAAGCCCCTTTAGAGTCTCATTTATGGCCTCCAAAGAGCGTAGAATGAGAGTTAATTCAGGCGATGGTGGTGGCGGTGCTGGTGGTCCCTACGATGATGCCCCTCTGCCTCGATTTCCTCGATTCCTAATCATATTGTATGATTGAATTTGCATCAACCAAAAGTTTGTCAAGGAGAGTCTAAGGCAATTCACATTTGTGCAATTTAAACTTGAAAACAGGGTTAGGCGTAAGTTTTTTTTTTACTTGTATGTAAACTGACGTTACTCTCTCTAGGGGAAGTGGCTAGGTCAAGGTCGAAAGCCTCTAAGCTCGATGTTTTCGCTTAAGGAAACTACTGACTCTCTCGCATGTGATCAACACATTTAACCTATCAATACTATCATGGCACAGTGGTGTACGGTCTTTGGTGAAAACTCTATACTCGGTGGATAGGTCGTCGATTCAAAACTCATCCACTCCAACAGAAATTTAATTAATAATAAAAATATATATATTAGTATCATAATGTTATGTTAATCATTAAATATTTTTAAATATGTTAATGTTAATTACACTTCTAATTAATTAATCATTCAAGTACTAATTAATTAATTACTCTTATTAAAGCATTGAAATAAAATTAAAATTTGTAATTAATTATTTAAAAATTAAAAAAAAAAATTGAAATTAATAAAAGAAATTAAATAAAGTAATTAAAACATAATTTAAATTTTAATCATAATACAATTTATAAAATAAATAAATAATAAAAATAATAAATAAATTAAAAATAAAATAAATAAAAATAAAATTTAGTCCGGCACGCATGAAGCCCACGTGCCCTCTCGGGCTCTTATTCCCCCTAAAACCCTAATCCACCCTTAATCCTAGTCATTTCTCATTCCTTCCAAACCGCCTCGGCCTCTGCAGCTGGATCCCGAGGGTTCATTTTCGTTTGTTATTATTTTTTTTTGAAAGGTGCCATGGCTGGAGGTCTTCAAGCCTGAGCAAGCTAGCCAAGTCTCTTATGACTTCCTTATCTATTTTGTTTTCGCTTCTTCTTTAGTCTTAGATTCTCTCTCGGATTTGTGTGGCCGACCATTTTGGTGTTGTGTTGTAGGTTCTCGGCTTGGTTTGGGCGTCAACTTGGCTACCGGTCGCGTGTTCAAAACCCATGAGCCCCGACTCATTTTTTTTTCGAGTTGGGCCCGTGTGTAATATGTTGTGCCTGGTGCATTTAGCAGATAACAAGCCCCTCGTGGGCTCTTCCTTCCTTGAGTCTTGTGCTTAGTATTCACGCACAATGATTTGGTGCTTGATACATGCACTTTGGTGCTTGGCACATGCGCTTTGATGCTTGGTCTCATGCGCAGTGGTGGCGTAGTGCAAGAATTCTGACTCCATGTGGGATTCAACTCCTTCTGCACATACCTAGTACTTAGGTGTTGTCAATGCGTGGAGTGTTTGATGGCATATCGCAGATGATTTTTTTTAATACCTGGCAGGTAGTCCATAACAGATGACTCATGGGCTTGTTGTGGTTCCTCCCTAGTGGCTAGGCATCTGGTTTGACTTACTCGAATGATGTGAACTGTGGTTTAAATATAATTTCGAGACAAAAAAAATTTGGTTATTGTCTGGTGTTCGACACTGGCTTGTATGTTCGGCGCTGGCTCAATGGCACTGGCTTGTATGTTTGGTGTTGGCTCAAGGGCGTTGGCTTATTTGTTCGGTATTGAATCGTGGAATTTTTGGAAATAGTTAGGGTTTATGTCTCAGGCCCAATATATATTTTTTTTCTGTTATTACTTTTTTTTATTTAATTAAATATATATGCGGTGAGTCATAGCAGTTCCCCCTCGTGGGTTCCTCCTCCATGTGACTTGGGATAAGCGCTTGGGCGCTAGTTCTTTACTGAGTTGTGTTGTGTTGTGACTTCGGCTAGATATAGTTGGATAACGCGTTGACCATAGCAGTGCTCCTCCTCCAGGTTACTTGGCGGTTGCGCATTGTGCTTTGAATTGATAACGTATGATCTCTAATCCATGTTTCGTGTTGATGGCAGGTGCTTGGCGTGATAGCTATTATGGAGATTGAATGCGAAGGGTAGCTGGCCCATTTTTTTTATTTTTTATTTTTATTAGTCGTAGTGCACAAGGGCCCACGGGTTCTCCTTTCATGGTGCTTAACATATGTTGTCTTGTTCCTTAGTTTGGGATTGGTTGTTTTCATTTGAAATAGGTATTATCTTAATATAATGGAGATTGGTCTTAATGACCCAATAATTTTTCTATATACACTTTATTTATATATTTCTTTTTTTTTAATAGTTATTAATGCATATATTTTATATATGTTTATTCATATATGGTTATATATATATATATATATATATATATATATATATATATATATTAATTGTTGGTTTATTCGTAGCAAGTGTTAAAATTCACTTAACACTTTCACTATGTAAAATATTATACCATTTTACTTTCAATGAGCATAATGTTTATATATATAGATCTGTATATAAAAACAATTGTGGGCTTGGCTTGCAGGTTAGGTGGAGCTGGACCTGGAGCTTTGAGTCTGAGCTTGGCCCTCGGGCCCAGATTTATATCTCTTTAAAGGGTTTCAGGGCCCTTGGGTTGCTTTCAGTGTATATAATTACCCTATACAGATTATTTAGGGTTTCAATATAACTATATTAGGGGTTGTTTAAATTTCTGGGTGGGGGTTTGTTTAAATTTCTAGGTGGGAACAGTTCCATTCTTAAATTGGGTAGGTGGGTAGGCCCTGGTCCAAGTTTTTAAACTAGGGCTCTGATACCATGTGTAAGACCTATACTAAGCTTCAAAGTTAAATAGTAAATTTTAATCTAAATTACTTTTCCTTTCTTGAACATGACATCTAATTTCTATTTATGTTTGCATTATAACAAATCTATCAAATTTATGTTGAATTACTATCAAATTTAATCAGTTTAGATATCAAATTCGTAAATTATACAGTCCAAAATAGTTACAAATAGATTACACAACATAACTTTCATTCTTAATAAAATTAATACTGGTAAAATACCTCTTGAAGAAGAAGTTTGTCCATTTCTTTCATGTTGTTGCAGACTGCTTGAAACTGCCTGAAAACTGAATCTTTTCCTCCCAGCCAGCTAGGAACAGAGCCTCTTCGACTCCCTAGCTCCAAGAACCCTTGCGGTTTCTTGGTCCTCCGAGCCCAAAATCCCTAGCAACCCCAATGCCCCCTGTGACAGACCTCCAACAAGATCCTCAACCAAACCACAACAAGATCCTCAACAAAACTAGTAATACAATCCTCCAACAAGCTCCTCCCCAACCCGCTAAAATAGTCCCCAACAATAATGCTTCTCCCTTTCCTTATCCTCCCTTCCATCATTCATCGCCTTCTTCCCTCATTTAATTCTCAACTACCCTCCCTCAATTAGGTGTCAACCACCTTATCCTATTTTCATTAATGGGTCATCTACCGATATGCTAAGTCTCAAAATGAAAATTATTAATTTATTAAACCACTATTCCTTAAATAAATATTTAATCATGGTTATTAATTAATTAATTAATTAAATTAATATACATTAAACAATTATTTAATCAGGACAATTAATTAATTACTTAGGGTTGTTACACAAGGTAAGGGAGGTGTAATAGTCGATGGACTTGTATTAGTGAAGGTGTACCCTCTTGGGGTGGAGAAGGCGTGTGGGGAATAAGGATTTGTGGGTTATGGGCGTAAGTGGCTTCTGGGATAAAAGATCCTTCCTGTTTCTTTGTGCAAGTTTCTTGTTGTCCTTTTCAAGCCTAGAATTCCCATTCCCGGTGGAGTTTAGACCCAGCTCGACGGTGACCTACTACTGAGAGTGATGAACAACGCGGTCTAAGGCTGGGAGGTTCGTGGAAGGTCTGCACACAATCAGTGGTCTTCTAATAAAAGATAAGTATCATTTTATGTTCATTTGCATGCTGTGTAATGGTACATATGTTGTAATTGATGAGTATTGCCTATGTATGTTGTATATGTTGCATGTGTAGGCTTACTGTTATTCCACGAAATAATATGTTATATATGTGTAGAATAGTCATTCTATGTTATATGGATGTGTATGTTTTTCCGCAAGTATCTTTGTGTAGCATAGTCAGTAGTTTAAAGCTGGAGTTGTCATAGATAAGAGCATTAAAGGAAACATTTAAGGTTGTTTTGGTAGCATTACCCGGCCTCTTGGTGGCTAGGGATGTTACAAAGAGTGTAAGTGATATATGTTACAATACCTAGGATTGTTGGAAGGGGTGCCATCAGTAGGAGGAAGTACCATTTTTGTTTTCAGGACATCTCTATGAAGATGTACGACTAATTCTTGAGCCGTTGGTGGAAGATAACTGAAACAATTGACTTCATCCCACCTGATCAACATGCATCCAAACTGTTGTATATTTTCAAGACGGACTTTCTCAACAGAGGAAAATTTACCAATTCCCAACAGGTGAATGCTCCTTTCCCTCACCAAGATCTCTTTCCTGCTAGACACATAAGTTCGAAATGCTCCAAAAATTCACATTCTCATGTTCAATTTTCCCAGCAAGCTCCTTTTCCAGTTATCTCCACTTGTAATCTTACATAATTCCATCCACAACATGTTCCAATGGTGATGGAGCAAAGGACCAGAGCCTTCAATGGCCTGTCCCAATTTGAACTACTAGATTCAACCATTCTTTCGATTATCAAATGGTGTATGTAATGTGTAGTGATAATAAGAAATGTAATGCATGTAGGATTAAAAAATGTAATGTAGGTAGGATTGACATAAATATACACAACATTTTTTATTATGAATCTTTTCCCTGAGAGAAAATAAGATAAATACATTTTTAATTAATAAGCCATTCACATACATTATCCCTTTATTCAATTAGAAAATCAATAGACTTATCTATAAAAGAATCCAATTTCACGATGATATTTAACTAGTCTTGATTACAACTATCTTTCTAGGTGAATTATGTCCTTATTATTTTGTTTCATTTTCCCCGCTTTACAGCTCCAAAATTGAACACCTTCAATGCAACTTTTCCTTTCCTAATCGTTTCACTCATTTGGTTCATCCAACAACCAAGCTATGCCGGGTATTTTGATTTATTTGGTTCTATTTTGAATGACAATGTTGATTACATGCCATATAGCAGGGTGCATAATGGTTTATAATCTTATTATCATGCACTATAGCAAGTATTATGACCAATATCACTAAAACTAGGAGAAAAGGTACGAATACTCGACCTCTATGGTTGGATCTTTTAATGACTTATGGTTGAGTTTTAATTTTGCATGCGTTAATTAACCATTTGAGAAAACTTAGTGAAAGAATGAGAAAAGAAGATGAATTATGACAGCCATATACACATTTGCAGATCTGAAATGAAATAAAAGACAGCAAACCATAACACGCAGATTGATAACGGAGTTCGGCACAACTTTGCCTACGTCTCCGAGCCTTTTCTCTGTGGGGGAGGCTTATTTATTTATGTTCAAATGCTCAAAAGTACATCGCTGCAATGCCAAATGGCTACAATACTGATCTGGTCATGTTCTTCCAGATCTCTAGAACCATGCAAAGAAAACGGCACGCAAAACGGACGTCCGGAGCTCCCAGAAATGGTCCGACAGCGTCTCCTCCTCAAAAGCTTCTCTGCCTCAAAATGGCTTTGGCTTGGCTTCTCCTCAGCATAATTCTGCTCTGCATTCCCCTTATGGCCTCAAACATGCCTTGGCTATATAGCTGGGAAAGTTGGTTTCTCATCCCCAACTTCCTCCCAAAAATTAGGCTCCAAAACTATCCAATAACTCCCAAAAACCATTAAAAATAGGCTTAATTACCATTAAAACCCAAAAATTGGTTATAAAACCCACTTTATAGTTAGATTTGGGCATAAGACCCCTCTTGCCCAGCGCGCGCCCCCTTGACAGGGTCATATGGGTTCATATGGCCAAGCGCTAGCCCAAAGGGCTAAGCGCTGGCCCCTCTCCATACAATACTTTGCAATATATTTTATATTGTGGGTTTTACAACATAAGAAATAATTTGGTGTATTGGCAAAGACCATTTCTTAAGGTGTTGGGCTTGGTGGTGGTCATTGGTTCAAAACCCATGGACCCCAAAACATATTTTTTTTTAAACATGCCATTTCAACTGATGACTGGGTGCCACGTGGCTGCCCATGACTGGGCCACGTGGCATCTCCCCCCATTTGACGGATTAATGCCACTTGTCAGCTATTGACTGGTCCAGTTGCCTGCCACATGTCTGCCTTGTCAGCGAACCTACCCAATCACCATCAGCCAGAGAGTGCCACATCATCTCCTGCACATTCAGCATGTTGATGTCATCCGCGTTGACTTTTTGACCAGTTGACCTTTGACTTTTTACCTGTTTGGACTTCCGATCAGAACGCGATAACTTTCGCGTACGGAACCCGTTTGACAAAGTAAATATACCGCCGGAATTGGGAAGACGAGACGGACGCAATGGTGTTGTTTTCGTTGGATTCTGAGCACTTTCATTTTTGAGCATTTTTCAAGCCCTGTCAGGCTTCTAGATCCGATTTCGGATCACACCTCCCCACAATAAGACCTTTTGGTCCCCAAAAGGTTACTGACCAGTCAACAAGCTTAGGATAGGCCACCCGGCTTGCTCTCTGTCTCTAAA
>ML791228.1:184276-201225 GCA_009831015.1 Picea engelmannii
AAATTTTTTTATTTTAAAAATTAAAAATATGATTTTAACTTTTAATTGTTTGATATAAATAAACATTATATATTTAAAATTGTTTGTTAATTTTACATGGATTTATAGTGGGTATATAGGAAAATATCCTTGGTTTAGGTTGGCTCCAATCTAATGTCAATTAATACACTAAATTTTAGTTAATTAATTAAAATCAATTTACTTTTTTATTTTAAAAGCTAAAAATATGGATTTAACTTTTAATTTTTTTTTGGTATAAATAGACTTTATATATTTAAAATTGTTTGTTAAAATTACATGGATTTGGATTTGTAGTGGGTATATTTAATAGGTCAATATTTATAAATATAAATATATATGACAATAGTCTTATTAATCAATAAAGATTAATAAAATTTGTTTTATTAAAGAAAAATAATTATTTTACTTTTAAAAATTGAAAATTACATTTTTTATAGTCTTATTAATCAATAAAAATTAATAAGATTTGTTTTATTAAGTAAAAATAATCAATTTATTTTTAAAAATTGAAAATTACATTTTTCATAGTTTTATTAATCAATAAAATTAATAAATTTACTTTATTAGGAAAAATAATTACTTTATTTAAAAATTAAAAATTACATTTTTATATGCTATTAACAAATTTTAATATTATATAATAACAAATTTTAATATTTTAATATTATATATTAAAAATGAAGTCATTCAATTCCACCACTTAATACGTTTCTTTTAAATTAATTCATCATTACTTTTATGGCCAAACAAACTTCATATGAATGAGAGTAGAAAATGTTCAAAGCCACCAAATTAGGTACACTGACCTTGAAACATATCAGAATTTTGATCATATAAATATTCTAGTATCAAGGAAACGATAAACACAATGTTCAGTTTTCGAAGTAACTCATCACCTAGGCATGGATCATGGACACTCCATAATGTAAGGATGCAATTTTGTAAACAAAAGTGCACACAACTACGACCAACCCTTTGTTGCATAATTTGTTATACAAAATTAATTAAATTAAATTAAGAAAATGGAAAGACCTGCCACTACATAAATGTCGTAAATGATACACAAATATATAAAATTCATGTGGAAACTTTGTAACAAAACTATATTAATGTGTTGAAAAGTTCAAAAACATGTCTTGTATTCTTTATGATGTTAAAATCGTACAATTTGTTAATGGGTTGGGTTGGTTTGGTTTGTTTGGTTTAAGAAAATTGTTGTGGGAAAGTGTGATCTCTAGATAAAATTGATAAGTCAATTTTAGGTTTGAGAAATCGATTGAAAAAACTACCTTAAACATAGTTTGTGAGCCTTTATTGAAAAAAACGGTGGGTTAGTTCAGTTATTGTTTGAGAAATTCATGGAAAAATCACTTGAAAAGTAACATGTTGAGAAAAGCATGAGTTTTTAAAAATATTGTGGAGACTCACAATTTTTTTTTTGCAAAAAATCGATAGTCAAGCATCAACATCGTTTTAAAAGGAAATTCTTCTTTCATTTTTCAATTTCGTGGTTGTCAATATCGATAAAATTTATTCACTTTTTCTCACATTTGCTTGTCGATTTAGTTTAGAAGATCTGAAATTTTTATACCTTTTATTGCTTAGTGAACCACTTTTTCATTTTGTTCCAGGATTTTTTCCAATCTTCATTTCCCAAACCCTTGCCAAGGTATTGCCTAGTGCAATTTTCACAACACTAGTATGCCCCCACTTGATAATCTTGAAAAAAACAAACACAAATGGGTGCAAGTGCACTCAAATTTTGATAGAGTGCAAGTGCACTCAAATTTTGATAGAAAATATACTCTTTGAACCTTCAACCTGGAACTTAACCCAATGGAAGTCTGCAATATGCAATGCAACCCTAATCATGGAAGTGTTTTTTCTGAGTAATGTTTAATAATACACAAAATAATATATAAATGAAATAATTTTTGCATGGGATGGATCGAGATAGTAAAGAGCATGGTTTCTGGGTTTCTATAGCCAACAACAATGCTACAGTGTGGCAATTATTCATAATTGATAATTTTATTGAATTAAACAATTTAAACTTAAAACTCAAAACCACTTACATGTGGATATAGATATTTAACCAAAAAAACCAAACCTATATCTTTTACTACCTAATATCATATACTATATCTTCAACTTACATTTTTAAAATATTGAAACAACATATGATAGAGTAGTACAAGTCTCAACCCATCATAACTCAACATTCATTTCAACAATTTTAAAAAGAAAACCATTGTATTTCAACAAGTTAGACAATAATAACTCCATGAAAATTGAACTAATGACAATGTGAAGTAAAGCCTACTGGGTTTTTTTTGGGTATAAAAATTACCTATATTTAAATATTAAAGAAAACATTTTATTAAAAAAAAACAAAATATATTGTGAAAAATCCATAGAACCTTACCTCACAATCAGGGTCATTTTACAGTAACTCGTGTGTCCCCAATTTTCACAAAATTAAATTTCCATCATATTTAATTTTAAGTATCGGTTTCAATTAAAGTTCCAAAATATATCAAATGCAGTAAGCTAATAGAACTATTAATAAATTTCATCTGATAAAATTATAGTCAATTTATCCTTGGTGAGCTCTACAGGATAATATAAAACCTAACCTCCATTCTACAACCCCAGTAATATTTATCACCTAAGTAAGTGGGAACAAAGGGTGTAAATGCACACAACTAAGAGAAATTAAAATTAAGTTAAATAGTAATTGCTTACTTATCCTCTTAAATATTTTTTCTCATTGCATGCTTACCAAAAACCTACAAGAACTTCCATTTGAGGAAAGCTCCCCGTACTCGCCCACCTAGGATCATCATTGCTTATACTCAATAAAGAATGGATAATTATGATTATTATTGTTGGGTGATGATGTCGGTGTATTTTTATCCTCATCCCCCGGTCACATTGAAGTGTATCTTTGTGACGGTTCTCTAAATTAATTAGCCTTACATGATGTTGATGGTGGCTTTGATCACCAATCACCAAGTAAAGCCATTTTTTCAAGATACAAGAGAGATGCGAACATGAATAGAAATTTCACTTCCTTTTTCCATGCCATTGCATATATGTCAATGTTGAGCTTCATTCTTCAATCTCAACACAATGACACAATAGATTCAAGTTCCCAATAATAATTCATGATCCAATTTTCAAAATTTTAAGTTATGGAAAATATGTATTGTATCGATGAAAAAAAAAGAGAGGATGAGCAATAAATACTTGGATATGTAGCATTTAATGGTTTATGTTAGATGTGTAACATTTAATGTTTTACGTTCTAGTGTGTACATAATTGGATCTAAAATAACTTTAAATTGTATAGTATACACTCTAGTATAAAGAGCATCAAATAGCATCAAATACTTTACGTTCTAGTGTGTACATTATTGGATCTAAAATAACTTTAAATTTTAAATTCTATAGTATACACTCTAGTATAAAGAGCATCTAATACTTTGTAGCAGAGACTTATTTCTTGCCAAAAAGGAGTATTATCCTAACAACTTGTGAAAATGTAGGTTGTGAATTAATCTTATTATCGATATTGTAACATGTCATTATCAATTTGATGTAACACTTTTCCTACACCCATATTCATAATAACTTCATACCACAATTGCATTAAAGGATACAAGGTAACTTAGTTTTTTTATAAACTTTAGTTTTTATTTAAAAAGTGCATCATCACATATTTATGTCAAATTTGATGTAACACTTTTCCTACACCCATATCCATAATAACTTTAGACCACTATTGCATTAAAAGCTACAAGGTAACGTAATTGTTTTATAAACTTTAGTTATTATTAGTCTTTGCCGAAGGCATAGAGAGACTATAGCGATCGATAATTCGTTAACTTCATATTAATATGTCCTTTGACTATAAATTTCCGCATCATCTGTATTGTTCGAACTATAGAAGTAAACACATTATTTTTTATATAATAAAAAAAACCTTATATGCCATCGTCTCATTGGAAAATATATTTGAGGTCATATTGCCAACTTTGTTGTTCCCAATGTTGTAAATGTTTAGATATCCAAAGTTTTGAGCTTAGACTCTCTTTTTTAATTTTTATTACATTTTCACTGAAATGTTTACATACCGAAAGTTTAAATTTTCGCATCATCTGTATTGTTCGAACTATAGAAGTAAAAACATTATTTTTTATATATTAAAAAAAACCTTATATATCATCGTCTCATTGGAGAATATATTGGAGACCTTATTGCTAGCTTTGTTGTTCCCAATGTTGTAAATGTTTAGATATCCAAAGTTTTGAGCTTAGACACTCTTTTTTTAATTTTTATTACATTTTTACTGAAATGTTTACATACCAAAAGTTCTGAGCATCGACGTTGTTTTTTAATGTTTTATTATTATTTGTATTTGTATTGAAATGTTTACATACCGAAGGTTTAGAGAATTGACACTTTTTTTGAGGTGCTTGAATAGGCCTGACAACTTAAACGTTTACATAGCGCGAGGTCCTTAAACAAGCCTGACAACTTAAATGTTTGCATACTGTGAGGCCCTTAAACAACCTGACAAACTTAAATGTTTACCTAAATAGGCTTCTCAGATTACATTTTTCCTCGAATATTTCTACACAATGTTGAAGTGAATTTGGACAATATTGTTGTCCACCACCAGTTGCATAGCCATTATATGTTTCATACTTCTTCTATGCTTGGAATGCAATTTGGTCATCATTGAAGATACATACATTGTTTACTGGTTTGGTGGGTGCTTCTTGTTCGTTGGTTCGTTGGTTGCTGCTTGTTTTTGTTTGGTTCAACTTTGCAAGCTTGAGGACCTACACATGCGGTTGGACCTATTGGTGCTTGTTGCTTTCTTTTGTTTACTTCAACTTTGCAGGGTTAGGGTCCTGCATGTGCAGTTGGAGCTATTTTTTTTTACTTTGTAGGGTCCAGGTGTTGCACCCACAATTCGACTTGTGCTTCTGTCATTCATCGTTTCAGAGTAAGCTTCGATGCCATAATTTAATTTATATTCGTTCTTTGATGTTCACTATTTGCAGTTTGCAAGTAATAATGTTTGATTATTTCTACTGTTATGTTCATCATATGTTTCGGGCTCCTTCTTTGCTTGGGCTGTAGTTTGGTAATCATTGGAGATACATATGTTGTTTACTGGTTTAGTGGTTGTTGCTTGTTCGTTGGTTCGTTGGTTCGTTGGTTCGTCGGTTGTTGCTTGTTGTTGTTTGGCTCAAGTTTGCGAGTTTGAGGTCCTGGGGCTGCAGTTGGGCATGTTTGTGCTTCCTCGTTGGTTTGTTGCTTGTTGTTTTCTTTTGTTTACTTCAGCTTTGCAGAGTTGGAGTCATGCGTCGACAGTTGGAGCTGTTTTTTTTGCACTTTGCGGTGTTCAAGTCCTGCACCCGCAAGTGGACCTGAAGTTCTGTCATTTATCGTTTCTAGCGAAGTCGAGATCTGACGCCTGTCCTGTGCCCACCTATCCTGCTGTTAAATTTTGCTCCAATTTTTTTTCCTATATCTGGACCATACCTACATGCCTTTGCAAAATGTTCTTGTAGAAGAAAAGGATACTGAGATGGTGCTCGCAAGAGTGGTGTTCCGTGGATTGCAAATTGCAATATTCAGTTTCTATGTTGTTTGGCATGCAACATTGCTAGCATAATGAATGTGTTCTCAAATGCATCACACCATTTACATTTGGACAAAACCATTATCATTCTAAGATACTTCAGTGTTGACATGATACAAAATAGTGGCATAACAAATAATTGGACAACTACATGTGCAATTACAATGTCCGTTGTCTTTTTGTTAAGATAAAATATGTGCAAAACACACTTATTAACCATATATGGTGAAATGTGCCCATATCACAATACAACCTCTTTACCCTGTACACAAACTGGTGTGACCACGATACAATTTGTCTTGTACTTGAAATATGAGATGTACATCAAAGATACTGCAAAATTATATTTCCATGTCTCAAAGCATATCTGGATACTTTGCTGCAGAAAACCAAAATCATTTAGCAATGGCCATGCAATTTCTTAATATTTTCTGGCTTGTAATATATTTTGGGCAGGAAAAAATTTACAGAATTACAACCATGGATGAAGAAAAGAAACAGTTCATGTTTCTAACTATCTTTTATTATATTCCTTGATTCTCATTTATTGTATGTACATATTACTTTTTCTCCTTTGCATACCAACTTCCATTCATGTTCATTGTATTTTGTGTGTTCCCACATTGAAACAAATAGAATAGCTGGAGAAAATGAAGGAGTCTTTACCGCAAGTGTAGAAGATGAGATACAAAGGTACATGATTGTACTATTATTTCATATTTCATTGTTTTGTATTTCATTTATTTTATGTATATGTGTTCACCTAATTTATTGTATGTAGATATTGCGTATCTTCCTACATAATAACTTATCTTCATGTCCTTTGTATTTTTTGTGCCGCTACATTAAAATAAATCTAACTCTATTTATTTATTTTACATGTCTTCCTGCATACCAACTTCCTTCATGTCCATTGTATTTTTTTACATTGCTACATTTAAACAAACAAAGTAGCTGGAGAAGTTGATCGACTCTTTATCGCAAATATAGAGGAGGAGTTACAAAGGTGCATGCTTCTACTCTTATTTCATATTCCAGTGTTTAGTATTTCATTTATTGTCTGTATATTTGTTCTACTAGTTCTTCTACTTCTTTGCACCTATTTTACTATATGTAGATACTACATATCATTCTACATAGTAACTTATCCTCATGTGAATTGTATTCTCTTTGCTACTACATTGAAATAAATAGAACTATATTTCTTTCTTTTACATGTCTTTCTGCATACTAACTTACCTTCATGTCCACTGTATGTTTGACGTTGCTACATTGAAAGAAACAGATTGGTTGGACAGGAAGATGAATTCTTATATTCCAGAATAGAGGGGGATGAAGTATAATCTTCGAAAAGGTATACCAATTGTGCTAGTAAATCAAACACACAAAACGGGTGGGTGCATATAATGTTGGACTAGAAAACAATGATTTGGAAACAATGGGCCTTTTTTGAGATTTCCCTCTTCCAAACATTGCCCTTCCCATTTCTAATTTTCCCACTTTATATTATCCATTTTTTCCCCCTCTTCTATACTTAATCGAATTCCCCTTCATTTTTCTCGTCTACTTTCTCTTTCTGGTTTCTTTGCTTAGTCGTATTTCCGAAAATGTCTAGGTGTGTGGGTTGGCGGACTCACGGGTTCACATTTATACTCATGCTTCTATATCACGACTCTGACCGACGGTTTCCTCATTCCATACTTAGCCACTTTTTTTGTCGCGGGTTCCTGGGCTGGTGGGTTCAAGATTGTGCCTCTAGCTTCAGAGGTTCCACGATATACAGATTGGTCATCGTACACCCCCATCATGCCCTATTCCCTATTACATGTTTTTGTAGTCAAAAAATATGAGGCATACAATTTGACCATCGGGTCCTCATGTTTCATGAGTATCCCTTGGCATCCTATTTTGTAATGACATTCAGAAAAATTATGGGAAACATAAAATGCATATGCTTATTTATTCCTTCTAATGTTCATCTACACATGCTTGCATCAGAA
Source organism: Picea engelmannii (assembly GCA_009831015.1). Classification (NCBI taxonomy): domain Eukaryota; kingdom Viridiplantae; phylum Streptophyta; class Pinopsida; order Pinales; family Pinaceae; genus Picea; species Picea engelmannii. Next base: position 191,954 of record ML791228.1, read on the forward strand.
AATCTTGGACTAGTGACATGGCCATGAGCAGTCAATCATCGCAAACATCAACAGACCAACATGCCAAAGGTAAAGATTCATACATTGTGTTCTTCGTATGTTTACCAAACAAATATCCTCAACTATTTATTCATCTATGCCATGGTAAAGATATTGATGTCATCTGCAACACATAATTTATAGTTCACAAGAAGTATCAATGAGCGCAAGTGAGACGCCGAACATAACGCAAGTTCCGCAGACTAAGAGGTCTTGTTGCAAAACTATGGCTCCATACTTCATCCAAGTTGTGCATCTACTTGTACATTTATGCCAGGAAAAAAGAAAACAAAAAAATAATGTAGACTACCATTCACATTACTTTTCTTGTTCAAAAAATGTCACCAGGTCTAAACTTATAACACCCAAAATACTATCAATAGAGGGCTTGAACAACCGTCAAACTGGACAAGTGTTCGTCGAGGACATAATGGTCGTCTATAACACCTACTTGGACAAGGAAAACAAAACTAGATCCATTATGCATGCTGACATGATAGACAACGAATCCCTGATGATAGTCACACTGACTATTCCCACACAACTTGTCCAGAAACATTCATAAAATATATTTCCAAGTAATGGGATATCCATTACAAATTTTAATATATTTCCCAAAACAGTGTATGCCAGTGGTGATTGTGATTGTATTATATCGCTCAACGAAACAAGGATTGTGGAAAAATTTCCCGCTATTTGTTCAGAATATCATTTTTTCTCGGACATAACTATCATCCAACTTGCACAGAGAAACGACACTTACCCAATCGAAACCATTGGTGCATATGTTACACCCGTGAGAAAAATTGGCTCGCAACACATTCTCCATATAAAAGATGGAGAGTCAGACAATGACAAGGCGATGGTACCGTTCTCCATATCCAGTTTTTTCCTTTACTTTCACATGTCCATGTATCTCGGTTATGTTACATAACTATTGTTGGATTACTGAGAGGAGGGGTGAATCAGTAATAGAGCAATAATAATCCTTTTAACCATATAATCCAAGTTTTATATCAATGTAGAATTATCATCCAATAACTGCAGAGTAAATAAGCAATGAACAAATGAACAATCATACACATACACAGTACACCAGTGTTTTACGTGGAAACCCAAAGCGGGAGAAAACCACAAAATGTTTTTTCTTATATGTCTTAAAGAATTACATTCATTGGAAGCACCAACTTCCTTTGTTTTCCAGTTGCAACTGGAAGGAGGCTCCAACCCCCTTGTTTCTCAGACTACAACCTGAAGGAAGATCCAACTCCCCTATTCTCTGGCTACAACCAGAAGGAGGCTACAACCCCCTATGTTCTCCAGCTACAACCAGAAGGTGGCTACAACCACTTGTCCTTTCCCCGTCCATCCACCCTGAAGTAGAAGTATAATGATGGAACCACTGTGAGATATATCGTTGTAAACTTGTACCAATAAACCTGAACCATGCAACAACCATGCAGCAACCTGTACCTCAACCTGTAATCAACTTGTACCATAAACAAGTGCATCAACCATGCTACCAACCTATACCAAACAACTTGTAATCAACATGTACCATAAACAAGTGCATCCAACCATGTACCAAGTATGAACCAATCATGTCTTAACTACTAATTAACTATGACTCATCAATATGTACCAACATCATCAACTATACACCTCATGTATGTGCCAACTCATCAACTACTTGTCTCAACCATGTACCCAACATGTACCTTAACCAAAATCCCTCATCAATTTCATCATCCAAATATGACTTGTAACTCTTTAATAGACCTGGTGTATATGATCACATACCTGTAAACCTTCCTTAACTTTAACAACAAGAGACTAGCATTTTCATCAATCTTTTCTTTAGTCTCACATGACTAATTTTGGATTAGTCAACAACCCTAACTTGAAATAATCATAACTATGTACCTGTAATGAATAAATATATGAAAATGATACAGAATGTTCTTTAGTGTGTTTTATGCAATTCGTCCAGGTTTCATTACTTGAAACCTGACAGAAAAGGAGTTATAGCAAAAATGGCTTACCTTGATGAATTATGTCTTATTCTAGATAGCGACCTTGTAGAGCGTGCCCCACACGGAATATTTGTTGAATTGATATGAAAATGTTACAAATAATACTATAGACTTTAATATAACCAAAACATTTTTTCTTACTGAATTTGGATCTTTTATGAAGAAGTTATGACGTTTTTTTCCTGTAACACTTGTTTTAGACTAGTTTCAAGACTAGCCACAAACCCTATTTTCCACGGAGTGTAACTCAAAAAATACAATGACCCACAAGATGAAGTTTTTACCACAGATACTTGGATATGTTTCCTAAATGGAATAGAAATTTCACGGTCTAAATCATTCTATAAAAAAAGTTATTGTGAAAATGGTGAGATGACATGTAAATAACATACCTTAGAGAGCATCATCAAAAGAATTTATCCTCGCTTGAATTCCATCCTTATTTTCTCCACCTTCCTTCTGAAATTCAGATTAGATATCCTTTTATTACCTCAGAAACCTATATATATTCAATATGCTCAAGTGTGATCTAAAATGAGAGAGCCTTGCCTCTTATTTATACTCTCCAAGTAGCTTCCTTAAAAACATCTTCTAGGTCACTTTGCCCNCTTTCCTTATTTTAGGGTTAACCCACTTCTAATTTCTCCATTAAATTTATTATTTAAATAATTTATTTTATATTCACTTTGAAATATAGTACAATCATCAGTTCACTTTATTATTTACCTTCTAAAATCTCTTAAACCACTTTGACTACTTTGACCCTTTGGGGCTTCTAGATGACATATGAGGGTCCTCCAACTTTGTAAGGCCATAACTCTCAAAACGTGAGGAGTTATGTGAAGTTCCACATACCACCAGAAATGGAATGACATGTACTATCCATATATAATAGTATTACCTACAAATATATCAAAACTCATATCATTATCCATCAAACAAACTTGGGTCCATTACCCAAACCTGGGTTCTCCAACTTCTTATGGCCATAACTCTCTAACGGTGAGGAGTTATGTGACTTTCCACATACCACCGTAAATGGAATGACAAGAAATATCAATATAGGATAGTTTCACTGGTAAATTCATTGATCTTCATATCATTATTCCATAAATAAGCATGTGTTCTCTAACCATACTTCTAGGATAACTCAATTCGCAAAGCGTCTTCCCGTGAGGGCTTTCACCATAAGGGGACCACTTTGGAGTTCATCCTTTGTGCTATCGGGATTTATTCAAGGGTTGGAATCAATGACAACCAAACTTAATAAAAAACTATTGCATTGTTCCATGTTGTAGCTGCAATTGTTCGACACCTATTCAAATTTGTTTTCCTCAATGGAACAACAATTGCATAAAGGGAATTTTCCACTTATTCTCTTCAAAAATATAACAAAGAAAAGAGATGTTAAAGAAAGGATCTTTCGCACAACCCAAGAAACATTTATAAAAGAATTGTGAATAGACATAGTACATGATCTCAAGAAACTAGATAGCTCTACAATTGTTGTGCGTATATATCTACAATTTCATCCTCACTTTGCTCATACAAATTGCCTTCACCAATTTTCTGTAGTTTTTCTTTTTTTGTTGTGAAATTGTATATTATATTGATCAATATATTAATTGTTATGCTCATGTGCCCAGGTTGAGGGTGTTTTGGTTGCAGCGAATGCGTACTTGGCCCCCTTTGAGCCTGTATGTGCCAAATGCAACTCTCCTGCTTCTGCTTCTGCTTTCATAAATGATGATACAATTGATTTTCTACGATGCAATAAAAAATTCCCTTACACATATAGAGATTGCCTCAATGATGTCATCCGAACCGTGGGCAACACAATCGTACATTGTACAATTAGACAACCTATGTTACAAGATGTGCTTCTTGGGTTAGCAAAATTGTCATATGAAGTATACCTACAGAAAAAGGAAAACAGTGTCTACATGCTGCATGACTTTCAAATACATAAAAAATTTACCTTAAATGAGGACAATGCAATACTACATATCAACTGAAAAATAAAATAATAAAAAATAAAAAATAAAATAAACAAATCATATCAAGCTTTCGTAGGAAATGAAAAAATATCATGTGTGTCGGTAATTGTTCTTCAATACCCAAATGAATGTTCGTCAGACTCGAGTTCTTAGGAGTGTACATCTATGGCTGTAAAATTTTCTTTCCAGAGATTTTGTCTCTTTTTGTGTACTTGAAACAATAAGGAGAATCTAATGACAAATCAAATCGTTGTTGTTATTTTTATGTTTTTTTGCATCTCCCAGTAATAATTTTGCATATTTGTTGGGGTGTCCAATTGAAAAAACAAATGGTGGTTAGCTGTAGATTTGCTGGAGGAGTCTGCACCTTTTTGGGTGCCCAAATTGGAAAAAAAAAATCCAACTATATAGCCATGGCAAGATTTCTGCATTTTTGGGGTACCCAACTAAAAAAGAAGATGATCTCCAACTATACATTTATGGTATGATATCTGCATTTTCTCGATGCCCTAATTGAAAAAAAAAGGCTCAACATGGATTGAAGCATGAGCTTGATATCTTCAGAACTCACTATAGGGATTGGGGAGTTTGAGCATTGGAATTCATACAGGCAGGTGCATTTATTGTTGATGTACAAGCGCATAAGCTTGTTCAGTCTAGAAATGGGAAGCATGAGGAAAAACCCCATACAAAGTATCCAACTTTCAATAACTCAGGCCCATCCTTTGAACCGTCAAAATGGCTTGCTCCTCTGGGCATAACCATTAGGCATTTCCAATAATATTTGAAATCTGGCATTGTTAAAACTGGTAGTGATAGAACATGGCACTATCAAAAGAAAATGTCCATTGTGATCTTTCTTCATGGTAAAATAGTAATCAAAAAGTTTATTGTTTCCCATTTGGGGGTTTGGATATAGCTGGGATAAAATGGTGAAGCTCCACTGGTTTTGTGTTGTCTTGTGTTTGGCAGACTTTTGTTCATATCTCATGGCCCCGGTTATTTTCTCATGTGAACATATATCAGATGTAAGAGAGAACCAATGCCACGTGTGTTTTTTTATATATATATCAATTTTTTTGATGCATAGGTCGATGTGTACTGCTCTATGGACCCTTGTGGGATCTCACTTGGTGCCTTTTGTGTTCATGTGTTGCCTTGTGCCTCGACTTTCAATACATTTGGTGTTTACTTGGCTCTTGGTTGTATGCTTCGTTTTGGAAAATTAATGATACATTTAGGATATTGGTGGTTTTTCTATGATCTTAAAGAATATGAAGGACCTTATTTGCCTTTTAATATAAGCTATCTGACACAAATGTAGTATGTGGCTCGTTTTAGCACTTTTCCTTGATCAATGAACTTAGAAAAATTCATCTCTAGGAATATTTTGAAATAAAAGGATACATACTATGTGAAGTCCAATGGAACTATCATATCAACCACAAAACATTAAAATTCAAATTCGTCTTAAAATTCAAGTTCTTCGTTGTTATACTTATGATGAAGTTGACAGTACAATAACAAGACTAAATCACAATGCGGCAGTCGGGGCCCCGCCCTAGAAATTTCGTTTTCATCTCAGCCTTGCTAGCAAACAATTTCTTATTTCCCTTTCACTTCCTTGATTCATTTACTCCAAAAGGGAAAATTTTATTAGTTGTCCATCCCCTGGCCTTTATTTGAGCACTTTTTACTTTATTAATGAAATTACCAAATTTCTTGTTCGCCCAACAAAAAAAAAAAAGAAAAAGGATCTATGGTGGTTGTAGTCAAATGGGACTATGAAATCAACTACAATATTAAAATTCAATATTGTCATTGTTGTTTCTAGACATGCAATTATTAATCTTTAATGCTAACAACCCATAATGCAAGAAGTTTAATACTTAAGTTAATATGTCAAAGTCATGGAAGAATGTATCAAGAACACAATTACTCCCACAAGTTGCAATAAAAACTAATCTTCAACAAAGCATTTGCTCACACCCATTTTAATGGTACAAGCGCAATAGAAAACGAGTAAGCGGATAAAATATTGGACTAAAAAATGATGGTATTGCAACAACGGGGCTTGTTTGAGACCAATTCCCGCTTACAAAATTCTCCTTTCTTTTTCCATTGTAGTTTCTCTTTCTAGTTACTTAGTCATTTTTTTCCAAAAATGTCTTGCTGCGCGGGTTGGCGGATTCACGGGTTCACATTTTTATTCATGCTTTTATATCGTGATTCTGACCTAGCGCTTCTCCTTTCCATACCTAGCCAATTTTTTGATCGTGGGTTCCCACCCAGAAGGTCTCTAAATTTCACTTCCATTGTTTCATGACTTGCAAACATCACTTTGACTTCTGTGATATGGAAATTTACTTCCAGACTCCCACATCATCCCCTCTTCTGTGTTACAGATTTTTCACTGAAATGTTCAGATACATACAATTTGAACGTCAGGGCCTCACTTCTCCTCAGGAACCCTTGTCACCCTATTTTGAAGCTTGTCCAACCACTTTCCACACTTGGCCATTTGTTGGAATCTCTTTCATGGATCGTCGGGTTGGTGGGTTCAGGAAATTTCTAATTCCTAGTCGTTGTTTCCTGTGCCCTCCACCTCCAGACTTCTTTCCAAGTATATGAAATAAGTATACAACTTCTCCAGAAACATACAGAAAAGATCTTTCCAGGAAATGGAATATCTATTACAGATTTGAATATATTATCCCTTCTTTTCCCTCTTTTATACATAACCAAATTCTTGTTTATTTTTTCCCTCTACTCTCTCTTTCTGGTTACTTAGTCATTTTTCCAAAAATGTCTAACTACGTGGGTTGGCAGACTCAGGGGTTCACATTTTCACTCATTCGTTTATATCACGACTTCAATTGACTGCTTCCCATTCCATACCTAGCCACTTTTCAGATCACGGATTCCCAGGCAGGCAAGCACTTGATTGCAATTTCATTGTTGCGTGACCTGCAAACAACACCTGGACTTCCGTGATATACAAATTTATTGTTGGACTCCCACATCATACCCTCTTCCGTGATACACAGTTTTCACTCAAAATTTTTGAGACCTGCAATTTGACCTTCGGATCCTCACGTCTCCTGTGGAACTATTGTCACCCCATTTTGAAGCTCGTGTGTCCTTTTTCCATACTTGGCCATTTCTTGGAATCTCTTTCATGGATTTTTGGGTTGGAGGGTTCATGAAATCTCCAATTCCTAATGGTTATTTCATGTGCCTTCGCACTTCTTTCCAAGTATGCAATAACTGAGGTTTAATGCTAACAACTCACCATGCCTCAAGGAGACAGTCATGCTAATTGTCCCTACACAACCTGTTCAGAAACATGTAGAAAATATCCTTCCAGGTAATGGGATATCTATTACAAATATCAATATATTAGTGAAACAAGTCCCACTGACGGTTTCCCTATTCCATACTTACCGACTTTTTCTCTTGCGGATTCTCGGACAGGCGGAATGCACTTCTAGTGTTCCTTGACCTGCAAACAGCACCCCGACTTCTATGATATACAAATTGAATTTCGGACTCCCACATCATCCTCTCTTCCATGTTACACATTTTTCACTCAAAAGTTCTGATACATACAATTTGACCATCGGGGCCTCACGTCTCCTTGGGAACCCTTGTCACCCTATTTTGAAGACCGTTTGACTGCTTTCCAATTCCTAGTCATTGTTTCCTGTGTCTGCCACCTTCACACTTCTTTCCAAGTATATGCAATAAGTATGCAACTTCTCTAGAAACATGCAGAAAAGATCTTTCCAGGAAATGGGATATCTATTACAGATTTGAATATATTAGCCCTTCTTTTCCCTCTTCTATACTTAACCAAATTCTCGTTTCTCTTTCCCCTCTACTTTCTCTTTCTCGTTACTTAGTCGTTTTTTCGAAAATGTCTATCTGTGTGGGTTGGCAGACTCACGGGTTCACATTTTCCCTTGTGCTTTTATATCGCGACTCCGACCAACCGCTTCCCAATTCCATACCTAGCCACTTTTTCGATCGTGGATTCCCAGGTAGGCGGGCTTTAGATTGCACTTCCATTGTTCTGTGACCTGCAAATAACACCCTGACTTTCGCGTTATACAAATTTACAACTGGACTCTCACATCATACCCTCTTCTGTGTTACACATTTTTCACTCAAAAGTTATGAGACCTACAATTTGACCGCCGGGTCCTCACGTCTCTTGTGGAACGATTGTCACCCCATTTTGAAGCCCGTACATCCACTTTCCATGCTTCGCCATTTCTTCGAATATCTTTCGCGGATCGTCGGGTTGGCAGGTTCACAAAATATCCAATTCATAATAGTTGTTTCATGTGCCCGCCACCTTTGCACTTCTTTCCAAGTATGAAATAACTGAGGTTTAATGATGACATCTCACCATGCCTCAAGGAGACCGTCATACTAACTTTCCCTACACAACTTGTCCAGAAAAATGCAGAAAATATCCTGCTAGGTAATTGGATATTTATTACAAATATCAATATATTAGAGAAAACGAATTCCACCGACCATTTCCCTATTCCATACTTACTGAATTTTTCTCTTGTGGGTTCCCAGATAGGCAGGTTCGAGATTTCCCTTGCATTGTTCCACAACCTACAAACAACACCCAGAATTCTGTGATATACATCCAGAAAATATATTGCCAGGTAATGGGATATCTATTACAAATTTCAATATATTAGTGAAAATGAGTTCGACCGACCGTTTCCCTACTCCATACTTAGCCACTTTTTTAATTGCAGGTTCCCCGATAGGTGGGCTCAAGATTGCCTTTCCATTGTTCCACGACCTGCAAACAACACCCGAAATTCCGCAAATATACAAACTGGCCGCTAGACTACCCCATCATGCACTCTTCCTTTTTACGCCTTTTGCAGTCAAAATTTCCAAGACATACAATTTGATCGTCAGGCCCTCACCTCTCCTGAGAATCCCCTATAACCCTATTTTGAAACCCGTCCGACCGCTTTTCATACTTGGCCATTCCTTACTTGCTCTTCCCCATCCCCGTTACCTTCGCACTTGTTTATAATAAAACATTTTTTATAAAAACATATATATATATTATAAATACATATAATTTGACCGTCGAGCGCTCGCCTCTCATTTGTATCCCTTGCAACCCTACTTTCAATCTCGTCCGACCACTTTTCATACTTATATATAT
>ML791228.1:201944-239938 GCA_009831015.1 Picea engelmannii
TAAGTATGCAATTAGTAATCTTTAATGCTAAACCAAGATTTGAGGAGATCTCCCATTAATACGCATTAAACCAAGATTTCTGGAGGGTTATATTATCCCTTCCGAGTGTTAATTTCAAACATCATGGAATTTTGTTCGCGTGTCGTCGTGTTGGCCCATTCATGAAATCTTCAATCCTTAATTCTGAAAACGAGTCCAACTGATCATTCCCCTATTCCAAACTTAGCCACTTTTCCAGAATTCCACAAATATACAAACTAACCGCTAAACTGCCCCATCATGCCCTCTTCCATTTTATGCGTTTTGCAGTAAAAAATTATGAGACATACAATTTGACCGTCATACACTCACCTCTCCTAAGTATCCCCTGTAACCCTATTTTGAAGCTCGTCTGACGCTTTTCATACTTGGCAATTCCTTACTTGCTCGTCCCCGTCTCTGTCACACACACACACACACACACACACACACACACACACACACACATATATATATATAAGGTCTTATTTCTAAATATGCAATTAGTAAGCTTTAATGCTAACATCTCATCATGCAGGAACTGTATAGATTGTCATTGATGAGAGAAAGGCTCGAGGATATCTCCCATTAATACGCATTAAACCAAGATTTGCGAAGGGTTATATTATTCCTTCCGAGTGTTAATTTCAAACATCATGGAATGTCATTCGCACGTCGTTAGGTTGACGCGTTCATGAAACCTCCAATCCTTAATTACTCTTCGTTGTACCTACCACCTTCGCACTTATAAGTATGGAATAATTAAGCTTTACTGCTAACAACTCATCATGCAACACCCATAGATATTGACATTAATGAGTGAAAGGCTCGAGGAGATTTCCCATTCACACGCATTGAACGAACATTTGTGGAGGGTTATATTATCCCCTCCAACTGTTCATTTCAAGCATCGTCTAGAGAAAACGCACGTTCTCATGAAATTATGACACCAGCTCAACAATAATTATGTGGAGATACAGTGAACATCTTCTGGCATGAGATCCAGAACTTCGATTGGTCCAGGGCATATTCTTACTACTCATCCTCTTCTACCCAGAATGAAATAATTTGGACCTTTGGAATTTCTCCTACAGGATGTTTCCCTGAAGTTTTTTACTGTAAGGAGATGGTCTCTTGGTGAGCCAATAAATATATTTCAAGCCAAAGAACTATTCCATTGCAAGACCACTCTTCTGTTTATTTGTCACCTCAATTCTTTCGCCAGATTTTAATATTGTCAGAGCCAACATTGACGTGCAGAGGAGAAGACTCCAAGAAGTTCCTAAGAAAGAATAATAACGGGTTGGACCTCTTTCCTGAGTTCTTGGAATACCCAATGGAAGTTCCTGAAGATATTACAAACTTGCAGGTTAGTTCATTTAGAAATCCATTCTGGGAAATTGCCTGGCTGTTTACAAGAATAACGGGACATGAATCCACAACAACTATTTCCTGCATGGTTCTTTATATTTTGTATTTCACAGTCAAGGAACAAGCCATTTTTTATTGGGGGAAGCTAATTTCCCATGAAATTTGTTCCTAACTGTCAAGCTTCAAAAAGGAGAAGAAATTTTATGTCATCCTACTTGGTTTTCGCGATAGCGCATTACTGTCAGTTTCCAAAATTGTATTTGTCCAAGAAGGTAAACTAGGAATTCAACACAATAAACTTCTGGTACTAGGCCTTGTGGAAGCACAAGGCCTCCCACTGTTTTTATGAGGTTTTTAATTACTTTGTCTCTGTTTTCAAAGTTTTATTATTAGGAAAAGATGCTCCCCGCATATCTGAACAGGCAACAAAGTTTTTGGACAATAAGGGTCCACTTGAACAAATGGAGAATTACAGTGTGATAAGGATTTTTGGCTCCAAGGAAAAACCTTCTCTCCTTCCATTTCATATTACATAGAAAATGTTTGTTATAGAAATAGCAAGGCAATACAACTACTAGTTGCATCTATTCCATGAGAAGAGAAAAAAACAGTTCATTCCTCTTCCTTGGAAAGTTATGGACTTTGTGTTGAGGAATGTCAACAAAATTGACGAATTTGCAGCCCATTTCAACAAATTGAACCTAATATATGCTGAAAGGCTAAGAGGGTTCGAACCTAATTGAATTTTTTTAGAACATTTACTTACAGTTGGCCTCGACAATTCTTTTTTCTAGAGACACCTAAGCGAAAACAAAAACACTAACGACAACACTCCTTCTGATGTCAGCAACCTAGACACATTGCAAATGACCACTGAATTGTACAAGCAATAGGTAAAAGGCCCCGGTGAGAAGAGTGTTCAATTGTCAGATAGCACTCCCAAAAGTATGACATCCCGGAGCATCGCTCCAACGGCCCACCATAGTAATAAAGAAACCCATATTTCTTCAAACGAAGGAGGAGATAATAACCCTCCTCACCCTAAAATTGATAGTTCTCACAAGCTTCCCATGGAGAAGAAGAGAAAAAAAATTGTAGGGCAGGCGGAAGAGCCCGAAATTGAGAGTGAGAACATGGAACTTGAGACTGATATGGATAGCATATTCTGCAACCTTTATCATCCCGGAATGAGATCAATGTCGTCCCCTTGAGAAGCTACATTGAAGAATGGGTCGAAAGGGAATTGAAGCAGGTCATCGATGAAAGGAAACAAGCAGTTGACACGATTCCAGTAACCGTCGACGACAACAATAAAAAGTTATCAACAAGCAAATATCAAAAGGGGTGATATGTACCATCACTGTAAGTCTATACTGATCACATCCTACTTTTTTTATCAATCCAGTTATTCCACCTTTTTAAATAGAAATGTCTAGCCAAAGACTCATACCTTCCAATTTCTTCTTTTCAGGTATTACACTCTACTATCGCCCACTTCTTCTTTCCACAGTCCTATTTATTGTACATAGTTCTCTTATGGTCCACGGGAGCCCCAATCCCGGTCTATATGACAAACGCATTTAAATTTCCAAGAATATGTAATAGACAATATTATTTTTTGATATATTTCAAATAAAACTATTTTTTTTATCTCCTTTTATATTTATGTGCTCATAAATTTTTATCTTCAACTATGTTTAATGTCAAGAAATTGTGTTCATTTAATTTGAATGTAACTTTATTTGTGTCTTTTGTGTTTTATCTTTTTCTCATGCATATCTTTTTCTCCTGCTATGCATATAATTTTTTTTGTCCTGGAACATATAGACACATACAAGCCAGATGGTCTATGGAAATTGTACTTAACTATAACTAGTTGAAAGTATACATTGAAGTGATAAAACATTGAAGAGATAAAATATGCAAGGTAGGAATGGAAATTTCTAAAATAGCAAGTCACACTACTGGAAAGAACGCAAATTTCGAACATAGAAAGATGGATTATATAGTTTCAAAACATAAATGGGACTCTATGGGCCATGTTTCATTTACTGCATGGATACCACCTATGCTTCATGTTGTTTGCCACATCTCCACTGTAGTTTCCATCTGCCTCTGCTACTTTTTCCCCATCCATGTGCATTTATTCCCAATTCAACCCGGCAGGGACTACGCTGTTATGCAACACTTGTTTAATTTGAAGTGTATCATCACATATTTATGTCAAATTTGAAACTTCATCTACCAACCAAAAAAATGAATTAATATATTTTGAGAATTTTATAAAAAATATTTTTCATTTCCAAAATATTTAATTTAATAATTTATTTTTTAAACATATTAAAAAAAATCCATGTGAACTTATATGAATTCAATGCATATTGATCATTAAATGAAAATCATAGTTCTTATCATAACATGCTTTCGTAATTAGTTACGATTCTAAAAAATAAGGACTAAAGAAGAGACATCAGTAGTGATGAGAGGACCAATATTGATCATATAAGAGGTCACATTGCATTTCTAGTACATGATAATGGTTTCCACTAGTAAATTATTAAATATAATTCATTAAATTATTACAAAATGTCCAAAACAAGTTCAAAAACTATTCATAAATTGCTTGGGCTCACAATTGTCTAGAAATTCGCTTTTTTTAGCACCAAACTACATGCCTTACAGATCTTCTATAAAAACACATTGTCCATGCCACATCTTATATTGTTCTGCTAAAGACACAATCAAACCTTAAACTATCCTAGACTGGAAAATCTACAAGTATAAGAGATCTATCATATCAAACAAAGTGAATGACATATAGAGAACAATGTGCCAAACAACAAGTCCAAGAATAGCCCAATGCTCATCTTCACCCACACATCAATTCCACCATTTATGATCAACCTCACTTGAAAGTGTGATCAACAACCTAGCCCTAAGAATGAAATCTATAATGCAATGAATGAAAACAAACCTATTAAATTCATCAAATCAATCCCCCAAAACCATTAAACACTTTAGAAGGACAAGGATTAGCCAAGGGAATTTGTCACCCATTGAATCATAATTAAATCAATCCTAGACACACATTCAAAAATTCAAGTATGTGATCCATGCCAATGACCATTAACCAATCAAAAAATTAATGTAGATTACTATTTATCAACATCTACCATCCCTAGATGCACCATTTCTGCATTTCACATTTTCAAACAACTCGAAATATCACTATAAACACTCTCTCACAAATTATCTTCAGTTCAAGCATTGATATTGTATCCATTATTTGTATGTTTATGTTCTCTATATCTATTATATGTATGTTTCAGTTCAAATGTTGACACTTAATCTATTATATGTTTGTTTGAAACTATATTTTCTTCTATTACAACAAATATATTATCTATTTGTTTCTATTATGTGTCTTTGTGGTTCATTTTTCACTGTTTATATTGTTTGTATGTTTAGGTTCTTCTTCTACAAGTATCTGTTGTCATCACAAGAGGGAATAAAGCTACACGTAGAAGGAGGGAAAGAAGGCAAGTGACAAAGTGCACATCTATAGCATATTGCATCAAATGAGGAGATAAATGAGGATGTTGTTGAAGAGAATTTAAATACAAATTTTGAAGAGAACAATTCATTAAATTATTACAAAATGTCCAAAACAAGTTAAAAACTATCCATAAATTGCTTGGGCCCACAACTATCTAGAAATTAACTTTTTTCGGCACCAAACTACATGCCTTACATATTTTCCATAAAAAACATGATGTATGTGCCACATCCTATATTCTTCTGACATAAAGAATCAATCAAACCTTAAACTAACCTAGACTTATCAATCTACAAGTATACGAGATCTATCACATCAAATAAAGTGAATGATAAATGGAGAACAATGTGCCAAACAACAAGTCCAAGAGTAGCTTAGTGTTCATCTTCACTTGCACATCAATTCCACCATTTATGTTCAACCTCAGTTGAAAGTGTGATCAACAACCTAGCCCTAATAATTCAATGAATGACAACCAACCCATTAAATTCATCAAATCAATCCCCCAAAACCATTAAACACTTCGGAAGCACAAGGATTAGTCAAGGGAATTCACCATCCATTGGATCATAATTAAATCAATCATAGACACCAATTCAAAAATTCAATTATGCAATCCATGCCAATGATCTTCACCAATCAAAAACTTAATGTAGTTACTATAAATCAACATATATCATCCCTATATGCACCATTTCTACATTTCACATTTTCAAACAACTCAACATAGCCCTATCAAATCTCTCTCATAAATTATCTTCAATTCAAGTATTGACATTGTATCCATTATTTGTATGTTTCTATTCTCTATATCTATTATCCATATGTTTCAGTTCAAATATTGACACTTTATCTATTATATGTTTGTTTGACACTATATTTTCTTCTATTACACCATATCTATTCTATGTTTGTTAATATTATGTTTGGTCCAGTTTCCATTGTTTGTATTGTTTGTATGTTTATGTTTTTCTTCTACAAGTATGTGCAGTCATCGCAAGAGGGACTATAACTACTCATACAAGGAAGGAAAGAAGGTAAGTGACAAAGGTTGCCCAGCTATAGCACACTGCATCAGAGGTGGAGACAATGAGGTGAAGGATAAAGGAGTTGTTCCACCGTCAATTATAGAGCAAGGTGCAAGTTCAACTAAGAATATTAATCCTATCAATTAAAGTGCCAAAATCTATCAAATATAGTAAGATAATATAAGTATTAACAAGTTTCATCTAATAAAATTCTAGTCAATTTACCCTTGGTGAGATTCACTTGATAATAAAAAGCCTAACATCCATTAATACACACCCGGGTACTATTTATCACCTAAGTAAGTAGTATGCATGCATGTTAAGACATCTAGCTTAACCATTCATTCATAAGATAATCATTGACAGAAAGTAAACATTCAACAAACATCATATAGAACCCAAGTTTTATCGTGGTTCACCCCCTCCTGGGCTACGTCCACAAAGATTTGGTGTCTCTGCTCTTTTATTTATTCTGCTGCAAAATCTAGCATTCTGCACATTACATCTTCAGTTATACAATCATGATAAGGCTAAGGAACCTCTATGAGGCAGACTATATCACACCAGGCTCCTCAGCCTGTGACCTAACCCTCAAAATCTAGCTTACTTGACTCTTCTACCACCTTATTACAATCATAGTAACAATTATCAACTCACTAAACCCTTAACTGAGACCTCCTAAGTCTTTATTTATACTACTCTACTATCTTATAGTCGTTACAGCCTTTTTCAAAAAACCTAACCCTATCATGGTTAGGCTTGCCTACCTTCTTTCCACATTGCTTCTCCTTTTGCATGCTTCTTTCCCTCTTGCATGTTGCTTTTCCTCTTCCATGTTTCTTTCCTACCACCTGTTCTTCTTGAAAAATAGGTCTGCACCCAAAATAACATTTCTTATCAAAATAGGCTTGTGCCCAACAAGCCCCCAACACTGACATGGCTCGTCCCAAGCCTCTCAGATGGTGCGCACTCCCTAGACATCCTCTGCCAAGTTGTGAAATTTTCCACATCATCATGCTCACTAGAATCCCTCCAACCCTACTAGTCAACTGCTCCTCGAACATTGGAAGTCACGGAATTGATGATGCTACATATCAATGAGGCGAAGTTTCAAAATTTTGTCGAAGGCTGGTATCCCACAATGTGGTACTAGGAGCTTCCTTCTCATGAGAATCCATAAATTTGATCTCGTACCAACTCAATCTCCTAACAAAACTGGAAGGGGATAACTCCATCTTCCCCTCTAAAGTTTGACTCCCCATGATGGAAGTCTGTGAACTCTGCTTATCCTTTGACTTTTCACCCTTCAGAGCCTCCTGCTCCTTGTCCTCTGCCACTAACATTGATCCATGATCCAACCTGTCTGATTTCCCTGCAACCTATATAACCTTCACTCTCTGACACCAATTCTCACTATTGTGTTAGGGATATCTCCATAAAAACATATTAGTACTTTCTCTCTCTGAAAAGTCACGACAAAACCCATGTCCTCCAAAACTAAAACTGAGAACAATTTCTTCAGCATTTCTCGTACATACAACGCATTTACCACCTCCATAAAACCTCTTGACTCGAGCTAGAACCTAACTGTCTCAAATCCTTCTACATTTCACTTGTCATGATTTCTAGGCTCCACATGTATATATGATTCCATCTCTGACCAACTGGTGAATAACAAATGTGTCCTCATCATATGATGAGAAGCACCACTATCAAAGTGCCATGCACTCCTTGAGTTGGTGCTGGTAGAGACGCAATATAAAATTGAGAATTCCTTCTCAAAATTTGTTGCAAACGCATCTAGTTGCATCTCTATTGATGTTGTTATATACATCTTCCATTTCCCCTTCTTCTCCGAACATTGTAATGCATAGTCCACATACTTATGGCACACAAATCACTTGATTTTACTCAAGTCTTTCTTACATGGTTGTGAGGTTAAAT
The DNA here is from genome assembly GCA_009831015.1 of Picea engelmannii. Taxonomy (NCBI): domain Eukaryota; kingdom Viridiplantae; phylum Streptophyta; class Pinopsida; order Pinales; family Pinaceae; genus Picea; species Picea engelmannii. Next base: position 209,862 of record ML791228.1, read on the forward strand.
CCTCACTATTACCCTTGGAATCCTTTCCTTTTCCATTTCTTGTCTTACCGAAAAAGGGCCAGGTTATCCTCCTCTTCATCTCCCTGCTTTTGTACTTTAGACTCATCCCGAGTCTCTTCCTGGATGCAATCATCACAAAGTCTCTTCCAATCTAGGAGATTTTCTCGAGCACACAATCCCTTGACAAATGGTTCCCATGAATTGGGAAGACCATTCAATGCCACATTCACAAGCTCTGTATCCTCCATTTTCTCCCCTATGGTTTCAATATGATCATGCACAGGTGTGATCCTCAAGAAATAGTTGGTAACATTTTCAAATCTAGACATATGCACCAATATGAATTTATTCCTTAAGACCATCTTCCTATTCATGTTAGAGTTCTAGAATAAACCTACCAAGGCATCAACCATATATGTGGTTGTCTTCTTCTCAAATAAGTGATGAATTATATGATCCTTCTCTAAATCAAAGAGTACCCACTCAGCATTGATCTCCTTCTTTTGGTGAACTGCCAAATCTACAGGATCTGTTGGCAGAGCAACTACGTTGTCCACTAACTCCCAAAGGTCATACTCCTCTAATGAAAAATTCACTCTTTCTTTCCAAGATAGGAATTTGGATGCTCCATACAATTTGTCTTCAACTCTCAGTAGTGTTGTTTCCATCCCTAAGACCTAATAAAATACCTTGGAAATAAACTACTGCTGAAAACTACTCTTGTACTAGCATGTACGAACCTATACATGCATGTCACCACTAAACCCCATGTATGTGTGTGAATTTCCTTATAATGGAACTCGCATATGTATGTGTCTGCACTTACTACAAACCATGTATACACGTCTGTCTCCAAATACATTGGCGTATGTGCATGCTTGTTCCTTCTCTAACTTGTGTACAACATCGTAAAATTGAAAAATCCTAGTTCTGCCTCAGTACGACTGTTTCCTTGAAATATTTCCTTTGATTTATTCGTGTTGGTTATAGATCTACTAATATCTACTACAAATATGATAGATCTTCTATCAACCTCACTCTGATTCCATGTTGAAAACCCCTTACTCCAATCCTAGGTATCTTGTTATCGAGTGATTTCCTTATTGAAAATCAAATTAGCATCTAACAAAACAAAAAAACACTGTTGGAATATTCAACTCAAATAAAGATAGCGACATCAAAACTGGAAACCAAATGATGCACACATAAACACCAATATTTTTGGGTAGATACCTCTAGAAAAACAGCAAAGGGAAAACCAGTGTTGAGATGATTTTATTATGATAAAATTAGGGCTCTTGCAATCGGGATAATGGCCCACTAAGAGAAATACAACTATAGACAAACCTAAAAAAGTATGATCTGTTGTATGACCCAGATCTGACATGTTTTTTTAAGTGTACATTCCTTTCCTTAAGTGAACCCACATATATGTTATTGTCTCCACTAATGTCTACATAGATGTAAAAAAGGACTGTACGACAAATTTCCTATGGCGCAACCATTTTATGTGGATTCGCTTTGTTGAAACCCACTTGTGGCCGCCTATTTTCTCTCTTGGTGCACACGCGCATGCTCCCTACACCCATAGGTCGGAAGGTCTGTGCGCTCACATGATCTTTCCCTTTCACACGGCCCGAAGAACTCTAACCGGTTCTTATATTTCCCTATCGGGAAATCTGCACCCACAACAAACTCTTCGCGGGATCCCCCTCTTTACAATCGAAAGATCGAACTTCGCAACTTCACGAGGTCAGTGGTCGAGCATTGGACTCTCAAATCCCTGAATCCCGATATAGTCAACGCTGACCTTTCTCCCTTTCCTTTTGAAACTTTCCTTATTGCGATTTTGGCACTCGCGAAGTCAAGCAACTTGGTTCTCCGACTCCCGAGTCCCGATATGCCGAAACTCCGATACACTCATGTGGTTGACCATTCAACAGTCCTCCACTCTATCGGTATTTCGGAGTTCGTAATATCATGAATCCTAATGCAATGTTTTCAGCACTTCACCCTGTGAAATTCTGAAACTCGTGCCAACTGTTCACTCGCTTACTCTTGTGGCCCCACACGAATCTTCTTGGCCGTCGGGATATCGTGTTTCGCGACTTCGCGATTCCTATTGCTATGTTCACAGAACTTCCACCCACGAAACCCCAATACACGATTCCACGTGTAAATCCGATGGTCCTTATGACTCGGATCTATGGTTCTGCCCCTCCTGAGCTTTGACACTTTCGATACCTTCGCTATATCTTCCCTGTTCCTCTATGAGATCTGACGACTCACGGGATGTCGCGAATTATCCTCGGAGAGTTCCGACTGTCCGTTCTTCCTTGATGATTCCTGCGAATGACCAAGTGTTCCTCCGCGAAAATCATCCACCTGTGTGCAAACTTGCGATGCTTCTTACCAATTCTCAAGGCACAACTTCCCTACGTTGTCCTTCAACAGTTTCGAAGGCCTTATCCTTCCTGAGCTTTCTTATAAATCCGAATATTAGAAAATACTCCTTGCACGCACTCCTTGCACGCACTCCTTGCGGCAACCTTCAAACACTACAAGTGCTTGAATCCTTTCGACCCTGCGCAACCCTGCAGCAGCAGTCCTTCAACACTTGGTTCAGATTCACAACTCTGAAGCTTCGCTTAGCCTGCGCACTCCTTGCACAGCTCCTGTGCAAGTCTTCACTTCTGGATGAATGAGAACAAAAGCTACCCTATCTGAACCCTTTGTCAACGCACTCCTTGCGGACACTTCAACTGCACTCCTTGCAGGAATCCTTATTCAAATAGAGAAACAATTGAAACTCATTCCTTCTTCCCTTCAGACTTCAACCTCAAAAAATGAAATCATATACACAACATATAAAGAAAATGTATGATAGGAAGCAAACATTCATGAGCATATCATTCAGCATCAATACACAGAGAACAAACACAAACCATGAATTTGAATCAACTCTTTCTATTAATTCAAATGTTTGTACATGGGTGTTCTTACACAGCTCTCTGCTTGCTTTTGCTCTTCTCATCAATGCTTCTTCTAACTTCCCAATAATGTTACAATACACAATGAGGGTGTCTATATCCTGTTTCCCTCTTGCGCTCTCAAACTGTCTAATCTAGAATTAAATTCTATCTACCTGCATTAACTACTATAAATGTCGTCTACCTACTAAGGACGAGAGCGAATGGCTCAAGGTCCGTTTACATTACACAAGTGGGCCTTTTCTTAATGACTTCATTTAAGATCGCGCAACAACTTCAAGGCAATTTCAAAATTTGTGCTGCCACTCATCCAACTGTCTGATTGTCTCCGCACTGGCTCGCTTGATGTTGGCGATGCTCCTGCATCATACTCCCTGGATTGAAAAATTTCATGGGCTCCTGTCCATGAGCTCATGCACGGTTTGTCCATGCTTCTGTATCTCCGCTTCGCTCTCCCAGCTGGCATCTTCAACTGGATGGTTCTTCCATTTGACCAGATACTCGAAATATTGCTTTCGCCTAGTCCTCTTGCTCACCCTCTTGTCCAGTATGCACTCCATCTGCGGTTTATCTTCCACTGGCATCTGCTTTGTCCACTGAATCACTGGCTGCTCATTTCCTACTCCTGCTTCCTCAGCCTTGTATGGGTACAAATCCGAGACATTGAATATCGGATAAATTCCGATCCCATCGGGTAATTCAATCTCATAAGCATTCGTCCCAAATTTCCTCAAGACCTTACATGGCCCGATTTTCTTCATCTTCAGCTTATTATATGTTCCTCTCGAGAACCTTTCCTTTCTCAAATGTGCCAGAATCAAATCACCAACCTCAAACTGAAGTTTTCTTCTACTCTGATCTGCTCTTCGCTTGTATTCCTGGCTTGAACTCAACAATCGCTCCTTCACCCGACTGTGAAGTTCTTTCATTGCTTCTGCGAATTCTTCTGCACTAGCGCTCCTAGTCGCAGTCTGTTCTGAATCCATCAGTTCAGAAATTCCTCTCGGCTGCATACCATAGACAACCTGGAATGGACTCTGTCCTGTGCTCCTTTTAACTGAGTCATTATAAGAAAACTCTTCCTGTGGTAATATATTATCCAACTGGCTGTGGTGCTCTGTCACCAAGCTTCTCAGCAAGTCTCCCAGACTTATGTTCACTACTTCTGTCTGTCCATCCGTCTGAGGATGATAAGCCGAACTAAATGAAAAGTTAGTCCCCAGCTTCTTCCATAAGGTCCTCCAAAATTTCCCTATGAATTTTGTATCTCGATCCGAAACTATACTCCTCGGAAACCCATGAAGTCGAATGACCTCTTTGAAAAACAGGTTTGCAATGTGAGTTGCGTCACTAGTTTTCTGACATGGAATGAAGTGTGCCATCTTGGAAAATCTATCCACTACCACAAATATTGAGTCAACACCTCTTTGTGTTCTTGGCAACCCCAATACAAAATCCATGCTGATTTCATCCCACGGCCTCTCAGGTATGGGCAATGGTTGATAAAACCCCGCATTCTATTTCCTTCCCTTCGAATGCTGGCAAATTCTACATCTGTCTACAAATCTCTTGAAATCTTCTCACATTCATGGCCAAAAATATGACTCGTTCAACTTTTCGAACGTCTTGTCGTGACCAAAATGCCCTGCCAATCCTCCACTGTGTTTTTCCTTCAGCAGATTCTCCCTCATGGAGCATTTCGGAATACACAGATGATTACCTCTAAACAGTAATCCTTCCTGGATCATGTACTCTATCCATCGGCTTCTATCCTCGAGAATTGGATTCTCAGCTGCTTCATATGCCTCTTTAAAATCCTGATCATCAGCATACATATTCCTGAGATCATCAAAACCTAACGTTTTGACTCGGAACTCCTGCAACAGCAAACATTTCCTACTCAAAGAATCAACCACTTTGTTAGCAGTACCAGAAATATGTTTAATCACAAATGTGAAATTTTGCATATACTCAACCCATTTGACATGTCTCTGATTCAACTTTTCCTGTTGAGTCACAAACTGCAATGCATGATTGTCACTGTACAAGACAAACTCTTTCAGGATCAAGTAATGCCTCCATTTCTTCAATGCCTGGATGATAGCATAAAACTCCTTATCATACATGGAATACTTCACTTTCGCTTCATTCAGCGTCTCACTGAAGTAAGCTATTATCCTGTCTTCTTGACTCAAGACCGCCCCGATTGCAAATCCACTTGCATCGCATTTCACTTGAAATGTCTTTCGGAAATCCGGCAACACCAGAACTGGTTGTTCTGTAATCTTCCTTTTCAACAGGTTGAAACTCTTTTCAGCCTCTTCTATCCAATGAAAAGACTTATGTCTTTTCTTCACTGTGTCCATCATTGCTGCACTGATTCCACTGAAATTCCTGATGAATTTTCGGTAGAAACTAGCCAATCCGTGAAAACTTATCACCTCAAATATATTCTTCGGTGATGGCCAATTCTTGATTAGCGCCACCTTATCTGGATCCATCCTCAACTCATTTGCCGAAATAACAAACCCAAAGTAAATGAGCTTTGTCTTCATAAATGAGGACTTTTTCATGTTAATCAACAGCTTCTCCTGCTGTAGTTTCTGCATCACTGTAGCCAAATGCTTCGGATGCTCTGCCACTGTTTTACTGTACACCAGTATGTCATCCAAATATACAATGACAAATTTCTCGATGAACTCCCTCATAACTTCGTTCATCAACCTCATGAAGGTACTCGGTGCATTTGTTAAGCCAAACGGCATAACAAGCCATTCATACAACCCTTCGTTGGTTTTGAATGTTGTCTTCCATTCATCACCTTCTCTCATGCGAATCTAATGATAACCGCTTTTCAAATCAATCTTTGAAAAATATTTTGCTCCACTCAAGCAATCCATCAAATCATCCATCCTCGGCAATGGAAATCTGTACCTGATGGTTATCTTATTAATTTCCCTCGAGTCAGTACACATCCTCCAGCGTCCGTCTTTCTTTGGACTGAGTACTGTTGGAACAACACATGGACTCAAGATTTCTCTGACCAAAACTTTGTCCAATAACCCCTGGACTTGCCTTTTAACCTCTTCATTTTCTTGCAGCGTCAATCTGTACGCGGCTTTATTTTTCAAACTGGCTCCTAGTATGAGATCGATATGATGACTCACACTCCTGATCGGTGGCAACGAATGAGGTAATTCATCCACTACGATGTCCACGAACTCTTCCAGCAGTTCCTGAACTTCTTCTGGTAAATCATCTACCCTTGTGCTAGTCAGAACAATCCTTGGTTTCCTGACCACAATGAACTATGGATCATCCTTCTTCTTCACCTCTGTAAGAAGTTCCTTCCCACTCATGAGAAGTATAGTGTTGCTTACTTCCGGCTTCACCTCCCTATCCTTAATTGGAAGCAACATGTGTGTCCTCCCATTCTTTTCCAGGGTGTATGTGTTCATTCTCCCATCATGAATCACATTCCTGTCATATTTCCATGGTCTACCCAGCAATAGATGACAAACATCCATAGGAATGACATCACATAATATCTCATCATTATATCCTCCTATCTTGAATTCAACTAGACATTGTTTAGTGAATGTTACCTAGTGTCCCTTTTGTAGCCACGAAACTTTGTATGGGCTTGGATGATCAACCGTCTCCAACTCCAGCTTTTCTACCATCTCTGTAGATACGAGATTATTCGTGCTACCACCATCTACGATGACCTTGCATACCCTGTCCTTGGTCTTGCAAGCAGTTTGGAAAAGTCTGGTCCTTTGGACTGAACTCTCCACCTCCTTCTCTGGTGTCAAAAGGACTTTTCGCATCATCAGCGATCTTCCGCCTTCAGCATATTCCGCCTCAACATCCTACCTCTGTGCTTTGGCGATGTGAGTTTCTCCAGTCTCCTTCTTTTTGTCTAGACACTCGTACGACTTGTCCCCATTCTTTCCACCTGTGAAGCATGTTATTACTCCACCTCTTCCTCTTCCTCTGCCTCTAGTACAAGGAAAAGTGTTGTTATCAGCATAATCTCCTCTCTTCTCATTATACTGTCCTCTCTGCTCATCATATTGCCCTCGTTGTGAGGTTCCACCTCTCTCAGTTCAAGTCTGAGGTTTCTTCCATTCCTCCCTGGGCTTCTGATATTTGTCCTGGGCAACTGATTTACCTCTGGGCTGACTTCTGCCTTGGCATCTTTGACCCTGCTTTCATCTCAGCTTCTCCTCCGCTTTCAGAGCCATCTGATAAGAATCTTCCATCGTCTGGATGGTTACCATGCTCATCTCATCCTGGATATCATATCTCAGGCCATTCATATATCTGGCAACCTTTTCCTCATCGCTCTCAAGATGACCTGCCCTGATGTTCATTTTATAGAATTCCTTAGTGTATTATTTCACTGTCATCAGCTTCTGTCTCAGGTTCTGCATTCTCCTGAACAAAGTAATTTGATAGTCCCTGGGGATGAATTCCGCCTTCATCTTCACGATCATTCTGTCCCAAATTTTGATCTTTTGCTTGCCTTTGCAGCGTCTGTCAGCTTGTAGTTCATCCCACCACAATGTTGCATGTCCCTTCAAGCGTGTGATAGCATGCTTGACTTTCTTGTCCTCTTCGACGTCTTCATAGTCGAAGTATGTGTCTAGAGCTCTAATCCAGTCTAGAAGCTCCTCTGCATCCAAGTTTGCCTCATAAACTAGAATGTCCATCTTTGCTCTTGCACCCATCCTGGCAATAGCTCTGATCAAACGTTCGTTTGATGCATCTTTAGCTGCAACTTCTTCTTCACGTTCAGCCTCAGCTTCACTTTCAGAATCGCTAAGATCCCCTGCACTGACTGTGCGTCTTTGCGTTGTCTCCATGTCTTCGAGTCTAGCTCGTAGATCACGCATTTGTCTCTCCACAACTAGATCTGTCATCTGCCTGCCTCTTCTTCTCGGCATTTCCCTATCCTCTGGATCGGGTGATTGCATGTCCCTTCTCCTTGGCGGCATGGAGAATTCTCTTTCTCTGCTATAGAAAGCAAAGAATCTTTCTATGCTCTAATACCACTTGGTGCACACGCGCATGCTCCCTACACCCGCAGGTCGAAAGGTTCGCGTGCTCACATGATCTTTCCCTTTCACACGGCCCGAAGAACTCTAACCGGTTCTTCTATTTCCCTATCAGGAAATCTGCACCCACAACAAACTCTTCACAGGATCCCCCTCTTTACAATTGGGAGATCGGACTTCGCAACTTCACGAGATTAGTGGTCGAGCGTTGGATTCTCGAATCCCCGAATCCCAATATAGTCAACACTGACTTTTCTCCCTTTCCTTTCGGAACTTTCCTTATCACGATTTCGGCACTCGCGATGTCAAGCAACTTGGTTCTCCGACTCCCGAGTCTCGATATGCCGAAACTCCAATACACTCGTGTGGTTGACCATTCAACGGTCCTCCACTCTATCGATATTTCGGAGTTCTCAATATCGCGAATCCTAATGCAATGTTTTCGGCACTTCACCCTGCAAAATTCTAAAACTCATGCCAACTATTCACTCTCTTACTCTTGTGGCCCCACATGAATCTTCTTGGCCGTCGAGATATCACGTTTCGTGACTTCGCGATTCCTGTTGCTATGTTCACAGAACTTCCACCCACGAAACCCTGATACACGATTCCACATGTAAATCCAACGGTCTTTGTGACTCGGATCTATAGTTCTGCCCCTCCTTAGCTTTGAACCTTTCGATACCTTCGTTGTATCTTCCCTTCTCCTCTGTGAGATCTGACAACTCACGGGATGTCACGAATTCTCCTCGGAGAGTTCCAACCATCCGTTCTTCCTTGATGATTCCTATGAATGACCAAGTGTTCCTCCGCGGAACTCGTCCACCTGCGTGCAAACTTGCGACGCTTCTTACCAATTCTTAAGGCACAACTTCCCTGCGTTGTCCTTCAATAGTTTCGAAGGCCTTATCCTTCCTGAGATTTCTTATAACTCTGAATATTAGAAAAGACTCCTTGCACGCACTCCTTGCGGAAACCTTCAAACACTACAAGTGCTTGAATCCTTTCGACCCTGCGCACCCCTGCAACAGCAGTCCTTCAACACTTGGTTCAGATTCACAACTCTGAAGCTTCGCTTAGCCTGCGCACTCCTTGCACAGCTCCTGTGCCTGTATGCACTTCTGGATGAATGAGAACAAAAGCTACCCTATCTAAACCCTTTGTCAACGCACTCCTTGCGGACACTTCAACTGCACTCCCTGCAGGAATCCTTGTTCAGATAGAGAAACAATTGAAACTCATTCCTTCTTCCCTTCAGACTTCAACCTCAAAACATGAAATCATATACACAGCATATAAAGCAAATGTATGACAGGAAGCAAACATTCATGAGCATATCATTCAGCATCAATACACAAAGAACAAACACAAACCATGAATTTGAATCAACTCTTTCTATTAATTCAAATGTTTGTACATGGGTGTTCTTACACAGCTCTCTGCTTTCTTTTGCTCTTCTCAGCAATGCTTCTTCTAACTTCCCAATAATGTTACAATACACAATGAGGGTGTCTATATCTCGTTTCCCTCTTGCGCTCTGAAACTGTCTAATCTAGAATTAAATTCTATCTACCTGCATTAACTACTATAAATGTCGTCTACCTACTAAGGACGAGAGCGAATGGCTCAAGGTCCGTTTACATTACACAAGTGCACCTTTTCTTAATGACTTCATTTAAGATCGCGCAACAACTTCAAGGCAATTTCAAAATTTGTGTTGGCGCTCGTCCAGCTGTCTGATTGTCTCCGCGCTGGCTCACTTGATGTTGGTGATGCTCCTGCATCATCTCTTCTCCTCTACTTGATCTCTATATGGAATACCTTCTCCACCTATCCAAGATCTCCTTGAATCACATCCATTCATGATCCAAACCTTGAGAAAAATTCCTTATTTTCTCTCTCAAGTGTAAACAAGAGTCGTTCTTTGCTTCTACACTTTCGAATGACCCCAGACGAGCAAAAGTCCTTCTTTGCTATCTCTCTGTGAAAAAGGTATCTTCTCCTTTACCCTATCTTTGTTTCTATAATCTTGAGTTATAACCTAACCTTAATTTCCAAAGTGATTGATGGTTGAGATTACTTCTCACCTCACTTAAGATCAATGGCTAATATTAAATGTTAATTGCCTTCTCAACTAATTAATAAAATTACTTTACTTTAATAATTCCTTTAATTAAAGTAAATTCAAGGATAGAAGGCTTTAGACGATTTCCACACGTCTAAACACTTAGACCTGTGTAGAAATACCTGTCTGATACGACCAAACATACACAACTTTTACATGAATTTTATGACATCCAATATAGTTTAAGTTTGAAGTAGCTTAACATGCTTTGCTTAGGATCAGTTTAATTTTGGTCTTTATTTTTCTTTTTAGTCTAATTTCATTTCAATAAGTCAATTGTTTAGAGGAAGATTTCTTCCCAAAATGTCTAATAGTTGATCATACAATTCTCTTTTGTTATGCAGGTTGGGAAATTGCTTGTGCAACCAACAACTCAAATTTTTCTCTTGAAATAAAAGCATCTTAGGGAAGTGTTAATCTAAACCTGGCTGCTTAGATTCCTTTGCAACATTTTTAATCAACCAAAATTGTCACCAACTCAACAACTGATAAAAAATATAGTTTCCTTCATGTATTCTTGTTTTGGTTTCTAATCGAGTTGATATTTGGAGTCCTCACGATTATTTTTTATGACCTCCATAACTATAATATCCCCTCTTTGCCTCATCAAATTGAATTGTTTGAATCCTTTTGGTTAATAATTATCTTCTATGGTAGAGAGAAAGTGATACTTTGGTAAAATACATTCCATGTAATTTATGATGTTAATAAATTCATTATTTTCAAGTGTGCAAAGAACTTGTTCATGCTAAGAAATATTGAGAGCTTATGGGTTTGTGGAATGTTTCATGTAATTGAATTTTTGAAAATATGTTTTGACTACACTGTTATAGCAAGTTTTTCCTCACCCCATGCAACTAGATCAGAAGACCTTTCCATTTCCCTATGCAGATGTGAAGTCCCCTTTTTCACTTCCCAGAGCTAAAAAAATATATTTTTCCACATATGTGTGCCCTACAAGTTATACGTCATGCGTATACGTAGGTTGCACCATTACATCCCATGTACATTAGGTTTTGTTCCCAAAATTAAAAATTGTATCGGGTTCCATGTCACGTCATGAGATCCATGATCCTTGACCTTCCATATACTGAAAATGTTCTGACTTGAATCTTCAGTTCCATTTGAAGGCTATAAATTGGGCCATATTCAAGCCGTGGAAGAGGAGAGAATTCAACTTTTGAGAGAAAATATACTCTAGAGAAAATTTTCACTTCATGTTGAGTCTGCATCCCTTTGTCCTTTAAAGTATGAACGCATTGTTCATCCCCCAAGCTCTTCCCTATTTGATGGAGAACTTCATTGTCTCTCTTATATGAGATTTCCTTTGGTAGAGGATTGAAGTGGTGGAGGCCTAGCTAGAAGGGACTTAGTTTCTTGGTTCCAAGACGTGCCAACACGGAAGTTTGTCACTCATACACTTTTATTGATCATTTTTTTAATAGAAATGCTCTTTTATCGTCCAATTGATATCTTGCAAATATATGAATTATTATTCCATGTCTGTATTTTTTATGAATGTTAATGGATTACGATATTGTATGTGCTAACATTATATATTATCACCGTGGGTAAATTCATGGAGGTGGGTAACACTTTCGTGACAATCTGATCTCCAAAATTCTGAAAGACAGTTTTTCAGACGAACTAATATTTTCTTTTAGCCGAAAGATATTTTTTTCGCCCGAACACTTGAACGTCAAATCGAATGGTATAGTGACGACGCCCTCGATTTTCGTGTAGAATTTTACTCGGACGAATTTTTTCATCCGGCAATATCTTTTCGACCGAAAGATATTCTGGCTGAAAAGATATTTTGGCCGAAAGAATATTTCGTCCGAAAAACTCTTTCGACCAAAACATCTTTTCAGCCGAAATATCCTTTCATCCAAAAAACGGTTTATATATTCACCGTACATCATGACTGTTACGTTTTTCCAACTCTTGGTGATTGTGATACTTTCAATGAGTGAGCTCTTGGCGATTGTGAGAGTGTCAGTGAGTGAGATCTTGGCGTTGACGTCATGTTGGCGAGCGGTCCTACGAGTGGTCGGGTGATCGTGTTGGCTGGCGGTGGTGTAGGCAGTCAGAGGTAAGGTTTTTAACTTCAGTTTCAAATTTAAATTTATATTCTCTAATTTTAATTATATTTTTTATTGATTATTGTATTTTGTAGTTATAAATTTTAATTTTAATTTTAATTGTGATTTTAAATTACAAGTCACAGTCTCATGGACTGTGACTTGGCCGCGGGGGGCGAGCTCTGTGGCAAAGCCGTGGGCATGCCAATGGCTTGGCGACAGGGTTGGCCCCCTACGGCCAAGTCATAGTCCCGTGGACTATGACTTGGTCGTGGGGGGCGAGCCCTGTGGCCAATCCGTTGGCATGCCCACGACTTGGCCACAGGGCTGGCCCTCCACAGCCAAGTCACAGTCCCGTGGACTGTGACTTGGCCGCGAGGACCCAACCCTATGGCCAATCCAATAGCGTTCCAATGGATTGGTCACAAGGTCGCCCCCCACGGCCAAGTCATAGTCCCGTGGAAAAAAGGATCATTTATCTGTCCAGTATAAAGTGGGAAACCAAACCACCCAAATCCGCGGCCAAGTAACAGTAAAAATGATGACTGCTACTTCCAATAAAAATGCAACTGTAAAAATGCCTTGCGCTACAAGACACAACAACTGCTAATTCCATGAAAAACACAACCATAAAAACGAATGTGCTCGCCATTTTGTCGACTTTAATCCCTTCCTTCTTAAATAATAATAATAAATCATGACCAACGAAATAAATAGATTTAATACTCCATACTTACCTACTTTTTTGCTTGCGGGTTCCCGGACATGAGGACTGCACTTCTAGTGTTCCTTGACCTGAAAACAACACCCCAGCTTCTGCGATATACAAATTGACTTCCGGACTCGCACATCATCCCCTCTTTCATGTTACACATTTTGCACTCAAAAGTTTCGATACATACAATTTGACCGTCGGGGCCTCATGTCTCCTTGGGAACGCTTGTCACCCTATTTTGAAGCCCGTCCAACCGCTTTCCAATTCCTAGTCGTTGTTTCCTATGCCTGCTACCTTCACACTTCTTTCTAAGTATACACAATAAGTATACAACTTCTCCAGAAACATGCAGAAAAGATATTTCTAGGAAATGGGATATCTATTATAGATTTGAATATATTAGCCCTTCTTTTCCCTCTTCTATACTTATCCAAATTCTAGTTTCTCTTTCCCCTCTACTTTCTCTTTCTCATTACTTAGTCATTTTTCCAAAAATGTCTATATGCGCGGGTTGGCAGACTCACGGGTTCACATCTACACTCGTTCTTTTATATCGCGACTCCGACCGAGCACTTCCCAATTCCATACCTAGCCACTTTTCAGATCGCAGATTCTCAGGCAGGCGGGCTCAAGATTACACTTCCATTGTTTCGTGACCTGCAAATAACACACTGACTTTCGCGATATACAAATTTACAACTGGACTCTCACATCATACCCTCTTCCTTGTTACACAGTTTACACTCAAAATTTCTATGACCTACAATTTGACCGTCAGGTCCTCATGTCTCCTGTGGAACTATTTTCACCCCGTTTTGAAGCCCGTACATCTGCTTTCCATACTTCACCATTTCTTCGAATATCTTTCGCGGATCGTCGGGTTGGCAGGTTCACAAAATATCCAATTCCTAATCGTTGTTTCCTGTGTCCATCGCCTTCGCACTTCTTTCCAAGTATGCAATAACTGAGGTTTAATGCTGACATCTCACCATGCCTCGAGGAGACTACCATAATAAATTTCCCTACACAACTTGTCCATAAACATGCAGAAAATATATGGCTAAGTAATGGGATATCTATTACAAATATCAATATATTAGCAAAAACCAATTCCACCGACCATTTCCCTATTCCATACTTAATGACTTTTTCTCTTGTGGGTTCCTGGATAGGAGGGTTCAATATTTCCCTTTCTTTGTTCCGCGACCTGCAAACAGAACCCGAAATTCCGTGATATACATGCAAAAAATATCTTGCCAGGTAATGGGATATCTATTACAAATTTCAATATATTAGCGAAAACAAGTTCGACCGACCCTTTCCCTATTCCATACTTAGCCACTTTTTCAATTGCAAGTTCATGGACAGGTGGGCTCAAGATTTCCCTTCCATTATTCCGAGACCTGCAAACAACACCCAGAATTCCACAAATATACAAACCGGCCATTGGACTGCCCCATCATGCACTCTTCCCTTTTACGCCTTTTGCAGTCAAAATTTCTAAGACATACAATTTGATCGTCAGGCCCTCACCTCTCCTGAGAATCCCCTGTAACCCTATTTTGAAACCTGTCCAACCGCTTTTCATACTTGGCCATTCCCTACTTGCTCTTCCCCGTCCTCGTTACCTTCTCACTTGTTTATAAAAACATATATATATATATATATATATATATATATATATATTATAAAGACATATAATTTGACCGTCGTGTGCTCACCTCTCCTCTGTATCCTTTGCAACCCTACTTTCAATCTCGTCCAACTGCTTTTCATACTTATATATATATATATATATATATATATATATATATGAGTCTTATTTATAATAAAAAAGATTGTTTATAAAAACATTATTATGTGTGTGTGTGTGTGTGTGTGTGTGTAAGGTCTTATTTCTAAGTATTCAATTAGTAAGCTTTAATGTTAAACCAAGGTTTGAGGAGATCTCCCATTAATACGCAATAAACCAAGATTTTTGGAGGGTTATATTATCCCTTCCGAGTGTTAATTTCAAACATCATGGAATTTCGTTCGCGCGTCGTCGGGTTGGCCTGTTCACGAAATCTTCAATTCTTAATTCTGAAAATGAGTATGACCGATCGTTCCCCTATTCCATACTCGGCCACTTTTCTAGAATTCCGCAAATATACAAACCGACCGCTGAACTTCCCCATCATGCCCTCTTCTATTTTACGTGTTTTGCAGTAAAACATTCTGAGACATACAATTTGATCGTCGGACACTCACCTCTCCTGAGTATCCCCTGTAACCCTATTTTGAAGCTCGTCCAATGATTTTCATACTTGGCCATTCCTTACTTTCTCTTCCATGTCTCTGTCACACACACACACACACACACACACACACACACACACACACACACACACACACACACACATATATATAGATATAGATATAGATATAAGGTCTTATTTCTAAATATGCAATTGGTAAGATTTAATGCTAATAGTTCATCATGCAGGAACAATATAGATTGTCATTGATGAGCGAAAGGATCGAGGAGATCTCTCATTAATACACATTAAACCAAGAATTGTGGAGGGTTATATTATCCCTTCCGAGTGTTAATTTCAAACATCATGGAATGTCGTTCACACGTCGTCAGGTTGGCGCGTTCACGACACCTCCAATCCTTAATTGCTCTTCGTCGTATCTGCCACCTTCACATTTCTAAGTATGGAATAAGTAAGCTTTACTACTAACAGCTCATCATGGAGCACCCATAGAGATTTTCATTAATGAGCGAAAGGCTCGAGGAGATTTCCCATTCACATGCATTGAACCAACATTTGCGGAGGGTTATATTATCCCCTCCAACTGTTCATTTCAAGCATCGTCTGGAGAAAATGCACATTCTCATAAACTTATGGTACCAGCTCGACATCAGTTCTGTGGAGATACAGTGAACATGATCTTCCGGCGTGAGAGCCAGAACTTTCAGTGGTCCAGGGCATATTCTTACTACTCATTCCCTTCTGCCCATAATGAAATAATTTGGACCTCTGGGAATTCTCCTGCAGGATGTTTCCCTGAATTTTTTGACTATAAGGAGTTGGTCTCTTGGTGCGCTAATATATATATTTCAGGCCAAATAATTATTCCACTGCAGGACCACTCTTATGTTTATTTGTGACCTCAAGTCTTCCTCTAGATGTTAAGATTTTCAGATCCAACATTGACGTTCAGAGGAGAAGAGTCCAAGCAGTTCCTAAGAAAGCATAATAATGGGTTGGACCTCTTTCCCGAGTTCTTGGAAGACCCAATGGCAGTTCCTGAAGATATCACAAACTTGCAGGTTAGTTCATTTAGAAATCCATTCTGGGAAATTGTCTGGCTATTTACAAGAATAACGGGACATGAATCCACAACAACTATTTCCTGCATGGTTCTTTATATTTTGTATTTCACAGTCAAGGAACAAGCCATTTTTTATTCGGGGAAGCTAATTTCCCATGAAATTTGTTCCCAATTGTCAATCTTCAAAAAGGAAAAGAAATTTTATGTCATCCTACTTGGTTTTCACGATAGCGCATTACTGTCAGTTTCCAAAATTGTCTCTGTTCAAGAAGGTAAACTAGGAATTTGACCCAGTAACCTTTTGGTACCAGGCCTTGTGGAAGCACAAGGCCTCCCGCTGTTTTCATGAGGTTTTTAATGGACATAATGTTTTTTACATAAATAGTAAGGCAATACAACTACTAGTTGCATCTATTCCATGAGAAGAGAAAAAAACAATTCATTCCTCTGCCTTGTAAAGTCGAGGACTTTGTGTTGAGGAACATCAACAAAATTGATGAATTTGCAGCCCATTTCAACAACTTGAACATAATATATGATGAAAGGATAAGAGGGTTCGACCCTAATCGAATTTTTTTAGAACATTTACTTACAGTTGGCCTCGAAAATTCTTTTTTCCAAAGACACCTAAACAAAAATAGAGACACTAAAGACAACACTATTGATTCTGATGCCGACGACCCAGACACATTGCAAAGGACCACTGAATTGTACAAGCAATAGGGAAAATACCCCAGTGAGTAGTGTTCAATCGTCAGATAGCACTCCCAAAAGTATGACATCCCGGAGCATCGCTCCAATGACCCACCACAGTAAGAAAGCAAGCCAGATTTCTTCAAACGGAGGAGGAGATAACATCCCTCCTCACCCTAAAATTGATAGTTCTCACAAGCTTCCCATGGAGAAGAAGAGAAAAAAAAATGTAGGGCAGGCAGAAGAGCCCGAAATTGAGAGTGAGAACATGGAACTTGAGACTGATCTACATAGCATATTCCACAACCTTGATCATCCCGGAGACGCGATCCAACATAGTCACCCAATGGACATAGTTGATCCCGAAATTTTTTACGAAGATGAATCTTTCGTATTCCAGAGCATTGTTTTTGACAATGAGTCTAAACAATTAATTATTGAAAAGAGAGAAGTAAAAAATAAGAAATGGAAATATTGTTCAGAGTTTAACCTTGCAAACATGCATATGTCCCAAATCTCTTGACTTCACAGAGCAATCGGAGATGATCTTGATGATTCCATTGGAGGCATTGAGGTCGATAATGCCATACTGAAGGACCAATCCAAGGAATTGGAGGAAGCTTTGATTCCTATGCCATTTCTTTCCAGTCCTTTAGCAATAGCCATGCCTTCCACCCCTATAGCCAAGTTAAAAGGATCCTCCAGCCTCCTCGCATCATGTAGAGGATATGTGGAGAATAATATCAAGAAAAGAATGGAACTGGTTATTGAGGCTCCAGAAACATCACAAAGTATGGCTTCCCTTGGAACGAGGGAACATACTTTGCTCGAGCATTTGCAGGCGGATTTTAAAAATGAAGAACGTTTCTATTTAGACATTATCCTCCCTTTTGGCACCTATGTCAACAACATGAAAGAAATGAGAGAAGACAACAAGATCTCCCCTCCAAAAACCGGATCACTCAATTAAATGCATGCTGGAAAGAGAAAGTGAAGAACCTGCATCTCATTGTCCAATCATGTGAACAATCCATGTCAAAGAAAAAAAAATTATTCACAAAGATGACCGAAATAAACTTAGCCAGAAGGACCAACGAGGTCCAAGACGCCAAGTTAACCGTCAACTCCTTGCCCTTAACTAAGAAAGCCTTCAATAAACAAGTTGATATTTTTAAGGCGTTGTCTTTAGAAATGTTTTACAACATCCTTGAATATGGTGAAGATGACATGGACAACTGGCTAGTCGACTATTCGGTACAGAATAAAGAAATTGATCAGACTCTACATAATCTTTCTATCGATCTAATGGAATTAGAAAAGGAACTTTTCAACATAAAAATATGGAATGAGATCAACGTCGCCCCCTTGAGAAGCTATATTGAAGAATGGGTCGAAAGGGAATTGAAGCAGGTCATTGATGAAAGGAAACAAGCAGTTGACATGATTCCAGTAGCCATTGACGACAGCAATAAAAATTTATCAACAAGCAAATAACAAACGGGGTGATATGTACCATCACTATAAGTCTATACTGATCACATCCTGCTTTTTTTATCAATCCAGTTATTCCACCTTTTTAAATAGAAATGTCTAGCCAAAGATCGATACCTTCCAAATTCTTCTTTTCAGGTATTACACTCTATCGTCGCCCACTTCTTCTTTCCATAGTCCTATTTCTTGTACATATTTCTCTTATGGTCTGTGTGAGCCCCAATCCCAATCTATATGACAAACACATTTAAATTTCTAGGAATATGTAACAGACAATATTATTTTTTGATATATTTCAAATAAAACTATTTTTAATCTCCTTTTGTATTTATGTGCTCATAAATTTTTATCTTCAACTATGTTGAATGTCAAGAAATTGTGTTCATTTAATTTGAATGTAACTTTATATGTGTCTTTTGTGTTTTATCTTTTTCTCATGCATATCTTTTTCTCCTGTTGTGCATATAATTGTTTTTGTCTTGGCACATATAGAGACATACAATCTAGGTGGTCTATGGAAATTGTACTTAACTCTAACCAGTTGAAAGTATACATTGAAGAGATAAAACATGCAATATAGGAATGGAAATTTCGAACATAACAAGTCACACTACTAGAAAGAACGCAAATTTCGAACATAGCAAGATGGATTATATAGTTTCAAAACATAAATGGGACTCTATAGGCCACGTTTCATTTACTGCATGGATACCACCTATGCTTCATGCTACTTGCCACATCTCCGCTGCAGTTTCCATCTGCCTCCGCTACTTTTTCCCCATCCCTGTGCATTTATTACCAATTCAACCCGGCAGGGACAACGCTTCCATGCAACACTTGTTTAATTTGAAGTGAATCATCACATATTTATGTCAAATTTGAAACTTCATCTACCAACCAAAAAAATGAATTAATATATTTTGAGAATTTTATAAAAAATATTTTTCATTTCCAAAATATTTAATTTAATAATTTATTTTTAAAACATATTAAAAAAAATCCATGTGAACTTATATGAATTCAATGCATATTGAGCATTAAATGAAAATCATAGTTCTTATCATAACAGGATTTCCTAATTAGTTATGATTCTAAACAATAAGGACTAAGGAAGAGACATAGGTAGTGGTGCGAGGACCAATATTGATCATAGAAGAGGTCACATTGAATTTCCAGTACATGATAATGGTTTCCACTAGTAAATTATTAAATATAATTCATTAAATTATTACAAAATGTCCAAAACAAGTTCAAAAACTATTCATAAATTGCTTGGGCTCACAATTGTCTAGAAATTCACTTTTTTTAGCACCAAACTACATGCCTTATAGATCTTCTATAAAAACATGTTGTTCGTGCCACATATTATATTGTTCTGACATAAAGAAACAATCAAACCTTAAACTCTCCTAGACTGGTCAATCTACAAGTATAAGAGATCTATCATATAAAACAAAGTGAATGACATATAAAGAACAATGTGCCAAACAACAAGTCCAAGAATAGCCCAATGCTCATCTTCACCTGCACATCAATTCCACCATTTATGATCAACCTCACTTGAAAGTGTGATCAACAACCTAGCCCTAAGAATGCAATCTATAATGCAATGAATGAAAACAAACCTATTAAATTCATCAAATCAATCCCCCAAAACCATTAAACACTTTAGAAGGACAAGGTTAGCCAAGGGAATTTGTCACCCATTGAATCATAATTAAATTAATCCTAGACACACATTCAAAAATTCAAGTATGTGATCCATGCCAATGACCATTAACCAATCAAAAACTTAATGTAGATTACTATTATCAACATCTACCATCCCTAGATGCACCATTTTTGCATTTCACATTTTCAAACAACTCAAAATATCACTATCAACACTCTCTCACAAATTATCTTCAGTTCAAGCATTGATATTGTATCCATTATTTGTATGTTTATATTCTCTATATCTATTATATGTATGTTTCAGTTCAAATGTTGACACTTAATCTATTATCTGTTTGTTTGAAACTATAATTTCTTCTATTACACCAAATATATTCTCTATTTGTTTCTATTATGTGTCTTTGTGGTTCATTTTTCACTGTTTGTATTGTTTTTATGTTTATGTTCTTCTTCTACAAGTATCTGCAGTCATCGTAAGAGGGAATAAAGCTACTCATAGAAGGAGGGAAAGAAGGCAAGTGACAAAGTGCCCAACTATAACATATTGCATCAGATGAGGAGATAAATGAGGATGTTGTTGAAGAGAATTTAAATACAAATGTTGAATAGCATAATTCATTAAATTATTACAAAATGTCCAAAACAAGTTAAAAAACTATCCATAAATTGCTTGGGCCCACAATTGTCTAGAAATTCACTTTTTTTGGCACCAAACTACATGCCTTACATATTTTCCATAAAACACATGATGTATGTGCCACATACGATATTCGTTTGACATAAAGACTCAATAAAAACTTAAACTAACCTAGACTTATCAATCTACAAGTATACAAGATCTATCGCATCAAATAAAGTGAATGATAAATGGAGAACAATGTGCCAAACAACAAGTCCAAGAGTAGCCCAGTGATCATCTTCACTTGCACATCAATTCCACTATTTATGTTCAAACTCACTTGAAAGTGTGATCAACAACCTATCCCTAAGAATGCAATGAATGACAACCAACCCATTACATCAAATCAATCCCCAAAAAACATTAAACACTTCAGAAGCACAAGGATTAGCCAAGGGAATTCGCCAACCATTGGATCATAATTAAATCAATCATAGACACACATTCAAAAATTCAAGTATGCAATCCATGCCAATGATCTTCACCAATCAAAAACTTAATTTAGTTACTATAAATCAACATCTATCATCCCTAGATGCACCATTTCTACATTTCACATTTTCAAACAACTCAACATGGCCCTATCAACACTCTCTCATAAATTATCTTCAGTTCAAGTATTGACATTGTATCCATTATTTGTATGTTTCTATTCTCTATATCTATTATCCATATGTTTCAGTTCAAATATTGACACTTTATCTATTATATGTTTGTTTGAAACTATATTTTCTTCCATTACACCATATATGTTCTCTGTTTGTTTCTATTACGTGTCTCTATGGTTCAATTTCCATTGTTTGTATTGTTTGTATGTTTATGTTCTTCTTCTACAACTATGTGCAGTCATCGCAAGAGGGAATATAACTACTCATACAAGGAGGGAAAGAAGGAAAGTGACAAAGGGTGCCTAGCTATAGCACACTGCATCATATGTGGAGATAATGAGGTGAAGGATAAAGGAGTTGTTCCACCATCAATTAAAGTGCAAGGTGAAATTTCAACTAAGAATATTAATCCTATCAATTAAAGTGCCAAAATCTATCAAATATAGTAAGCTAATAGACATATTAACAGATTTCATCTAATAAAATTCTAGTCAATTTACCCTTGGTGAGCTTCACCTGATAATAACAAGCCTAACATCCATTAATACAAACCCCTGTAGTATTTATCACCTAAGTAAGTAGTATGCATGCATGCTAACATATTTAGCTTAACCATTCATTCATAAGATAATCATTGACAGAAAGTAAACATTCAAAAAACATCATATAGAACCCAAGTTTTATCGTGGTTCACCCCCTCCTGGGCTACATCCACAAAGATTTGGCTTCTCTTCTCTTTTATTTATTCTGGTGCAAAATCTAGCAATGTGTGCATTACATCTTCAGTTATACAATCAAGATGAGGCTAAGGAACCTCTGTGAGGTGGAATAGGTCACACCAGGCTCCGCAGCCTGTGACCTAACCCTCAAAATATAGCTTACTTGACTCTTCTACCACCTTATTACAATCATAGTAACAATTATCAACTCACTGAACCCTTAACCGAGACCTCCTAGGTCTTTATTTATACTACTCTACTAGCTTATAGTCGTTACAACCTTTTTCAAAAACTGTAACCCTATCATGGTTAGGCTTGCCTACCTTCTTTCCACGTTGCTTCTCCTCTTGCATGATTCTTTCCCTCTTGCATGTTTCTTTTCCTCTTGCATATTGCTTTCCTTCCACCTGTTCTTCTTGAAAAATAGGTTTGCGCCCAAAATAGGCTTGTGCCCAACAAGCCCCCAACATTGACATGGCTCATCCCAAGCCTCTCAGATGGTGCGCGCTCCCTAGACATCCTCTTCCAAGCTGTGAAATTTTCCACATCATCATGCTCACTAGAATCCCTCCAACCCTACTAGTCAACTTCTCCCTGAACATTGGAAGTCACGGAATCAATGAAGCTACATATCAATGAGGCGAAGTTTGGAAACTTGGTATCCCATAATGTGCTACTAGGAGCCTCCTTCTCACGAGCATCCGTAAATTTCATCTCGTACCAACTCAATCTCCTAAAAAAAAATGGAAGGGGATAACTCCCTCTTCCTCGCTAAAGGTTGATTCCCATTATGGAAGTCTGTGAACTCTGCTCATCCTTCGACTTTTCACCCTTCAGAGCATCCTGCTCCTTGTCCTCTGCAACTAACATCGATCCATGATCCAACCTGTCTAATTTCCCTGCAACCTGTATAACCTTTACTCTCTGACACCAATTCTCACTACTGTGTTAGGGATATCTCCATATAAACATATTAGTACTTTCTCTCTTTGAAAATTCACGACAAAACCCCTGTCCTCCAAAACTAAAACTGAGAACAATTTCTTCTTCAGTTCTCGTACATACAACGCATTTACCACCTCCATAAAACCTCTTGACTCGAGTTGGAACCTAACTATCCCAACTCCTTCTACATTGCACTTGTCATGACTGCCAAGCTCCACATGTAGATATGATTCCATCTCTGACCAACTAGTGAATAACGAATGTGTCCTCATCATATGATGAGAAGCACCACTATCCAAGTACCATGCACTCCTTGAGTTGGTGCTGGTAGAGAGGCAATATAACATTGAGAATTACTTCCCAAACTTTGTTGCAAACTCATCTAGTTGTGTCTCCGTTGATGTTGTTATATACATCTTCCGTTTCCCCTTCTTCTCCGGACACTGTGATGCATAGTCCCCATACTTGTGGCACACAAAGCACTTGATTTTACTCAAGTCTTTCTTACATGGTTATGAGGTTAACTCCTCATTGTTAGCCTTGGAACCCTTTACTTTTACATCTCTTGTCTTACTGAAAAGGGTTAGGTTCTCCTCCTCTTCATCTCCCTGCTTTCGTACTTTAGACTCCTCCCGAGTCTCTTCCTGGATGAAATCATCCCAAAGTCTCTTCCAATCTAGGAGATTTTCTCGAGCACATAATCCCTTGAAAAATGGTTCCCATGACTTGGGAAGACCATTCAATGCCACATTCACAAGCTCTGTATCCTCCATTTTCTCCCCTATGGTTTCAATATGATCATGCACCTGTGTGATCCTCATGAAATAGTTGGTAACATTGTCAAATCTAGACATATGCACGGATATGAATTTATTCCTTAAGACCATCTTCATATTCATGTTAGAGTTCTGGAATAAACCTAAAAAGGTATCAACCATATATTTGGTTGTCTTCTTCTCAAATAAGTGAGGAATTATATGATCCTTCACTAAATCAAAGAGTACCCACTCGACATTGATCTCCTTCTTTTGGTGAACTGCCAAATCTATAGGATCTATTGGCGGAGAAACTACTTTGTCCACTAACTCCCAAAGGTCATACTCCTTTAGTGAAAAAATCACTCTTTATTTCCAAGATAGGAAGTTGGATGCTCCATAAAATCTGTCTTCAATTCTCAACAGTGTTGTTTCCATCCCCACGACTAGGGATGATTTTAAGGATGGAAATTTATTTTAAAATGTAGAAACCTTGGCGAATCTTACTAATCCTTCATATGCAAACTATAAATGTTTGGCGATATTTTTGTAAAAATATTCAAATTTCCAAGGATTTTATATAGTTTTTATAAATTTCTGGCGATTTTTAAGGTAAAATAATTTTATCCTATAGAATTTGGGCGAATCATTTTTAAAATAGCGAATTTCATTTTTGGAAAAACCATGGAAAATTAGCCCATGAGCGAAATTTAGCCCCTAAAATCATCCATGCCCACGACCTAATAAAATACCCTGGAAATCAATTATTGTTGAAAACTACCTGAGTACTAGCATGTACAAACCTATACATGCATGTCACCACTCAACCCAATGTATGAACGTGACTTTCCTTATAATGGAACTCGCATATGTATGTGTCTATGCTTACTGCAACCCACGTATACACGCCTGTCTCCAAATACATTAGCGTATGTACACGCTTGTTCCTTCTCTAACCTATGTACAACTTCGTAAAATTGAAAAATCCTAGTTTTGCCTCAGTACGACTGTTTCCTTGAAATCCTTCCTTTGATTTCTTCGTGTCGGTTATGGATCTACTAATATCTCCTACAAATATGATAGATATTCTATCAACCTCACTCTGATTCCATGTTGAAGTCCCCTTACTCCAATCCTAGGTATCTTGTTATCTAGTGATTTCCTTACTGAAAATCAAATTAGCATCTCACAAAACAAAAAAACACTGCTGGAATATTCAACTCAAATAACGATAACGACATCAAAACTGGAAACCAAATCATGCACACATAAGCACCAATATTTTTGGGTAGATACCTCTAGAAAAAACCCAAAGGGAAAACCAGTGTTGAGATGATTTTATTATGATAAAATCAGGGCTCCCATAATAGGGATAGCGGCCCACTAAGAGAAATACAAATATAGACAAACCTGAAAAAGTCTAATCTGTTGTTCGACCCAGATCTAACATGTTTTTTTAGGTGTACATTCCTTTTCGATAGTCCTTCTCCACCTATCCAAGATCTCCTTGAATCACATCCATTCATGATCCAACCCTTGAGAAAAAATCATTCTTTTCTCTCTCAAGTGTAAACAAAAGTCTTTATTTGCTTCTACACTCTCGAATGACTCTAGACTAGCAAAAGTCCTTCTTTTCTATCTATCTATGAAAAATGTATCATCTCCTTTACCCTATCTTTATTTCTATAATCTTGAGTTATAACCTAACCTTAATTTCCAAAGTGATTGATGGTTGAGATTACTTCTCACCTCACTTAAGATCAATGGCTAATATTAAATGTTAATTAAGTTTAGCATTTAAATAAATAACTCAATTAATTAATAAAAGTACTTTACTTTAATAATTCAATTAATTAAAGTAAAGTCAAGGATAGAAGGCTTTAGACGATTTCCATACATCTAAACAATTATACCTATGTGGAAATACATGTTTGATACGACCAAACATACACAACTTTTACATGAGTTTTATGACATCCAATATAGTTTAAGTTTGAAGTAGCTTAACATGCTTTGCTTAGGATCAGTTTAATTTTGGTCTTTGTTTTTTTTTTAAGTTTAATTTCATTTCAATAAGTCAGTTGTTTAGAGGAAGAGTTCTTCCCAAACTGTCTAATAGTTGATCATACAATTCTCTTTTGTTATGCAGGTTGGGAAATTGTTTGTGCAACAAACAACTCAAATTTTTCTCTTGAAATAAAAGAAACTTAGGGAAGTGTTAATCTAAACTTGGCTACTTAGATTCCTTTGCAACATTTTTAATCAACCAAAATTGTCACCAACTCAATAAATGATCAAAAATATAGTCTCCTTATGTATTCCTGTGTTGGTTTCTGATCGAGTTGATATTTGGAGTCCTCGCAATTATTTTTTATGACCTCCATAACTATAATATCCCCTCTTTACCTCATCAAATTGAATTGTTTGAATCTTTTTGGTTAATAATTATCTTCTATGGTAGAGAGAAAGTGATACTTTGGTAAAAGACATTCCATGTAGTTTATGATGTTAATAAATTCATTATTTTCAAGTGTGCAAAGAACTTGTTCATGCTAAGAAATATTGAGAGCTTATGGGTTTGTGGAATGTTTCATGTAATTGAATTTTTGAAAATATGTTTTGACTAAACTGTTATAGCAAGTTTTTCCTCACCCCATGCAACTAGATCAGAAGGCCTTTCCATTTCCCTATGCATACGTGAAGTCCCCTTTTTCACTTCCTAGAGATAAAAATATATATTTTTCCACATATCTGTGCCCTACAAGTTATACATCATGCGTATATGTAGGTTGCACCATTACATCCTACGTACATCAGGTTTTGTTCCCAAAATTAAAAATTGTGTCGGGTTTCCATGTCACACCACGAAATCCATGATCCTTGACCTTCCATATACTGGAAACATTCCGACTCGACCCTTCAGTTCGATTTGAAGGCTATAAATTGGGCCATATTCAAGCCATGGCAAAGGAAAGAATTCAACTTTTGAGAGAAAATATACTCTAGAGAAACTTTTCACTTCATATTGAGTATGTATCCCTTTTTCCTTTAAAGTCCGAATGCATTGTTCAGCCCCCAAGCTCTTCCCTTTTTGATGGAGAACCTCATTGTCTCTCTTATATGAGATTTTCGTTGGTAGAGGATTGAAGTGGTGGAGGCCCAGCTGGAAGGGACTTAGTTTCTCGGTTCCGAGACGTGCCAACATGGAAGTTTGTCACTCATACACTTTTGTTGATCATTTTTTTAATAGAAATACTCTTTTCTTGTCCAATTGATATCTTGAAAATATATGAATTATTGCTATGTGGGTGTATTTGTTATGAATGTTAATGTATTATGCTATTGTATGTGCTAACATTATATATTATCACCATGGGTAAATTCATGGAGGTGGTTAACACTTTCATGACAATCTGATCTCCAAAATTCCGAAAGACAGTTATTCAGCTGAACTAATATTTTATTTCGGACGAAAGATATTTTTTTTGGCCGAACACTTGAACGTCAAATCAAACGGTACAGTGACAATGCCCTCGATTTTCGTGCAGAATTTTAGTTGAACGAATTTTTTTCATTCAGCAATATCTTTTCGGCCGGAAGATATTTCGACCGAAAAGATATTTCGGCCGAAAGAATATTTCGTCCAAAAAACTCTTTCGGTCGAAACATCTTTTCGGCCGAAATATCCTTTTGGTCGAAAAGCTCTTTCGGTCGAAAAGCTCTTTCGGTCGAAAAACGGTTTATATATTCACCGCACATCATGACTCTTACGTTTTTTCAACTCTTGGTGATTGTGAGACTGTCAATGAGTGAGCTCTTGGCGATTGTGAGAGTGTCAATGAGTGAGCTCTTGGCATGGACGTCGTGTTGGCAGGCG
Source organism: Picea engelmannii (assembly GCA_009831015.1). Lineage (NCBI taxonomy): Eukaryota > Viridiplantae > Streptophyta > Pinopsida > Pinales > Pinaceae > Picea > Picea engelmannii. Next base: position 237,595 of record ML791228.1, read on the forward strand.
GTCTTGCGGGCGGTCGGAGGTAAGGTTTCTAACTTCAGTTTCAAATTTAAATTTAAATTGTGTAATTTTTAATTTTATTTTTTAATTATATTTTTTATTGAATATTGTATTTTGTAGTTTTAAATTTTAATTTTAATTTTAATTGTGATTTTAAATTATAATTCACAGTCTCGTGGACTGTGACTTGGTCACAAGGGGCCACCCCTGTGGCCAATCCGTTGGCATGCCCATGGCTTAGCCACAGGATTGGCCCTCCGCGGCCAAGTCATAGTCCCGTGGACTGTGACTTGGTCGCGGAGGGCCAGCCCTGTGGCCAATTCCTTGGCGTGCCCACGAATTTTCCACAGGGCTCGCCCCCCGTGGCCATGTCATAGTCTCGTGGAAAAAAGGGTCATTTATTTGTCCAGTATAAAGTGGAAAACCAAACCACCCAACCTCGCACCACGTCAAAGTAAAAACGACGACTGCTACTGCCAAGAAAAACGCAACTGTAAAAATGCCTTGCGCTACAAGACACAACAACTTCTAATGCCATCAAAAACGCAACCGTAAAAATGAATGTGCTCACCATTTTGCAGACTTTAATCTCTTCCTACTTAAATAATAATAAGAAATCACAACCAACAAACTAAATAGATTTAATAATCCATACTCATTGTTCTCTTCCCCCCTCCCCTTCCTCAACTGAACTTAAGTAGCTTCATACTAAGAGTTAGTTTCACACATCCCCTCCCTCATAAGGGCATGCATAACTCCCCACCTAGCCATACTAGTTATCATCCCTAGGCAAGAAGGCAACCAATCAATCAAAATCATAGTGATTTACGGTCAACTAATAGCTAGTTTCTTATCATCACATTGTTAGAGTTTCCTTCCTTCCCCTATTCCATGCCATTTTGCAGACTCTTTTTTTCTGAAGTGAGAATGGGAAGAATAACAATACATTTCAGTCTTGCTAACCTACCACAGATAAGGCGTTCCTTGTTAGATCCTAGTTTTCTCATAACAATGTTGTTGAAGATTCTCTTGTATATCGTGCTATTCGAAAATGCATGTTTACATTTTAGTTTGAGTTTGTAGATGTCATTCAGTATCTAATACTATAATCGATCTCAGATTTTCAAAATTAAAATATTTGCTCCTTAATTTTGTTGAATACCAGCTAAATCCAAAAATAGTGATATGCTCTTATAATGTAATAATATACCATGCAATGTCGAGACAAATTAGTTCTATCTTGAGTTTGAGTGAAAGTGTAGTCTAGATTTGTCTTCGTGGACTGTGACTTCGCCACGGGTGCCCAACCAAGTTCGTCAATCAAATTCTGAGATGGGGACTACTAGTTAGTGAAACCTCTATTTAATTCTGAGTTGGGGACTACTAGATAGTGAAACCTGTATCAAATTCTGAGTTGGGGACTACTAGTTAATGAAACCTGTTATTTAATTCTGAGTTGAGGACTACTAGATAGTGAAACCTGTATTTAATTTTGAAGAGTACTCTTGCTACATAAAATAAAACAACAAGATATCATCTGTAGATTCTATTTGAGGATGGACAAATATATTTTAGATTACACAGATTCTTTAGATTGCAAATTATGTAGATTACACGGTATATTTTTAGATACTGGATGGACAGATTCTGTAGATTACACAGTATATTTTTATATTTATGTTAGTGTTAGTTTTGTTAATTAGTATTAACTTCTTGTATTTATATTTATGTTTATTTTAAATTTGTTAATTAGTATTTATATTTCAGATTTGTTATGTGTGCATGTGATCATTATATTTCTTGTAAATATAATACAAATAAATCTGTTTTTCCATTTTGTTTTCTTTAAATATAAATATGTTCTATTTATTTATTTTTAAATATAATTTTGTTCTATTTCTTAAAATATAAATCTGTTCTTCTATTTCTTTTTCTTTATATATATATATATATATATATATATATATATAGTGATTCTTGGTCAATTGGATTTCTACATATACAATATCATTTGATAATTTAGTTCCCAACAAATATACATATTCATTTGATCATTTAAGTGCCCAACAAATATACATATAATTGTTGTACATTATTGTCTATCTTATAATTTGTAATGTAATATTTGTGAAATATACATACAATGGAAATTTTTTAAAACATATGTATTTAATTTTGTTTTAATAAATTTAAAAATAAAATAAGAAGACAATTTAAAAATTACTTGTTTATATGTTCAAATTATACACACAAACAATAAATTTATAAACAATATGGATTTACTTAAAAATGAGAATTTGATATAGACATTAATAAATAATTTATAAACAATATGGATTTAGTTAAT
>ML791228.1:239988-320420 GCA_009831015.1 Picea engelmannii
AATAATTTATAAACAATATGGATTTAGTTAATTTGATATAGACATTTAACAATCAAATATTAAGTTTTTAAATTTGATATAGACATATAACAATCAAATATTAAGAATAGAGTAATCATTTAAGTGATTATTTTGTGCCTGAGCAGTCGACCAGGAGCCGGATCTACTATCTTTCACTCTGGTGTAAAAGATTTAGATTCAAATACCTTTCTTTATTGTGCATAAATAATCTCTTATTAAAATTGGTTGTGACTTGGTTGCGGGGGGCCAGCCCTATGGCCAAGCCATAGGCACGGCTTGGCCACATGGCTGGCCCCTTGCAGCCAAGTCACAGTCATTTCAAACATTTTATATTTTATAAAAATTTCATATCTTCAAGAATTCAATTTATAAATCCATTTTTACATATGTAATATTAGAGTATCATTTTCAAATCTAAAAACTGTTAGTTCATTGTATTTGCCAAGAACTTGTAGATTTCTACATATACAAAATCATTTGATAATTTAGTGCCCAACAAATATACATATTCATTTGATCATTTGAGTTCCCAACAAATATACATATAACTGTTGTACATTATTGTCTATCTTATAATTTGTAATGGAATATTTGTGAAATATACATATAATGGAAAAAATTTAAAACATACACATTTATTTATTTATTTTAATAAATTTAAAATTAAAATAGGAAGACAATTTAAAAATTACATGTTTATATGTTCAAAGTATACACACAAACAATAAATTTATAAACAATATGGATTTACTTAAAAATGAGAATTTGATATAGACATTAATAAATAATTTATAAACAATATGGATTTAGTTAATTTGATATAGACATTTAACAATCAAATATTAAGTTTTTAAATTTGATATAGACATATAACAATCAAATATTAAGAATAGAGTAATCATTTAAGTGATTATTTTGTGCCTGAGAAGTCGGCCAAGAGCCAAATCGACTATCTTTCACTCCGGTGTAAAAGATTTAGATTCAAATGCCCTGTTTTTCTGTGCATAGATAATCTCTTATTAAAATTGGTTGTGACTTGGCCACGGGGGGGAAGCCCTATGTCCAAGCCATGGGCATGCCCATGGCTTGGCCACATGGCTGGCCCCCTGCGGCCAAGTCATAGTCATTTCAGACGTTTTGTATTTTATAAAAATTTCATAAAAATTTCAAACTGTCCAACTTTTTATTTCAAACGTTTTGTATTTTATAAAAAATTCATATCTTCAGGAATTCAATTTATAAATCCATTTTTTACATATGTAATATTAGAGTATCATTTCCAAATCTAAAAATTGTTGGTGCATTGTATTTGCCAAGAACTTGTAGATTTCTACATATACAAAATCATTTGATAATTTAGTGCCCAACAAATATACATATTAATTTGATCATTTGAGTGCCCAACAAATATGCATATAATTGTTGTACATTATTGTCTATATTATAATTTGTAATGGAATATCTGTGAAATATACATACAATGGAAAGTTTTTAAAACATACATATTTAAAAATAAAATAGGAAGACAATTTAAAAATTACATGTTTATATGTTCAAATTATATACACAAACAATAAATTTATAAACCATATGGATTTACTTAAAAATGGGAATTTGATATAGACATTAATAAATAATTTATAAACAATATGGATTTAGTTAATTTGATATAGACATTTAACAATCAAATATTAAGTTTTCAAATTTGATATAGACATATAACAATCAAATATTAAGAATAGAGTAATCATTTAAGTGATTAGTCTGTGCCTTAGCAGTCGGCCAGGAGCCGAATCGACTATCTTTCACTCCGGTGTAAAAGATCTAGATTCAAATGCCCTTCTTTTCTGTGCATGGATAATCTCTTATTAAAATTAGTTGTGATTTGGCCGCGGGGGGTAGCCCTATGGCCAAGCCGTGGATACGTCCATGGCTTGGCCACATGGTTGGCCCCCTGCGGCCAAGTCACAATAATTTCAAACGTTTTGTATTTTATAAAAAAAAATCATATCTTCATGAATTCAATTTATAAATCCATTTTTACATATGTAATATTAGAGAATCATTTCCAAATCTAAAAACTCTTGGTGCATTGTATTTGCAAAGAACTTGTAGATTTCTACATACACAAAATCATTTGATAATTTAGTGCCTAGAAAATATACATATTCATTTGATCATTTGAGTGCCCAACAAATATACATATAAATGTTGTACATTACTATCTATCTTATAATTTGTAATGGAATATTTGTGAAATATACATACAATGGAAAAAATTTAAAACATATATATATATATATATATATATATATAAAATAGGAAGACAATTTAAAAATTACATGTTTATATATTTAAATTATACACACAAACAATAAATTTATAAACAATATGGATTTAGTTAATTTGATATAGACATTTAACAATCAAATATTGAGTTTTTAAATTTGATATAGACATATAACAATCAAATATTAATAATAGAGTAATCATTTAAGTGATTAGTATGTGCCTGAGCAGTCGGTCAGGAGTCGAATCGACTATCTTTCACTCCGGTGTAAAAGATTTAGATTCAAATGCCCTGCTTTTCTGTGCATAGATAATCTCTTATTAAAATTGGTTGTGACTTGGCCATGGGGGGCCAGCCCTGTGGCCAAGCCGTGGGCACACCCATGGCTTGGCCACATTGTTGGCCCCCTGCAGCCAAGTTAATTCCATTTCAAACTTTTTGTATTTTATAAAAATTTCATAAAAAATTCAAATTGTCCAACTTTTTATTTCAAACATTTTGTATTTTATAAAAATTTCATATCTTCTGGAATTCAATTTATAAATCCATTTTTACATATGTAATATTAGAGTATCATTTCCAAATCTAAAAACTGTTGGTGCATTGTATTTGCCAAGAACTTGCAGAAGTCAAACTTTATGAAGGATTGATTCTCGGGGTGTGACAAGGCTACTGGGAAACCCAAAAACAATGGTATCCATTATAAAACTATAATTTAGACTTAAGACTTTTGCAATCAGGACAACAACAATTTTGGACATAGGATAAAAAATGTAAGAGGAGTATGGGAGACAAGTAGTAGGCATAAAAGTTACTTGAATTAGATGACTCTTAATAAACTTATCGTTCTATATATGTGATATATTAATCCATTCGCTTAAAGTATATGATCCAAATCAGAGCTTTGGTATAACTAGCTCTTATATCCTGAACACTAAGACATATTACTATAACATATTACATTGTAATATGTTATGAAGAATTTGCATTAATATAGCACTCAACAAATAGAAACAAACTTTGAAACATAGGCAGTATATTCACTAAATTCATTCCCTCAACCTCCAGAACAAATACACCGAAATATGTAACAGTCAGTATGCATTGATAGAAAAATTGATAAAAGACAGACCAATATTTCATGTCAAAGCCTCATTTACAAAGTTAGAATAAAGAACAGTTTTAAATACATTTCATAGTTTACATTTTATAGTTTACAGTTTATTTTCAATTTATTTGTACATATGTTTTAATATCTATGCATATGTTATAATTCGAATAATATATGTTTTAAATTTTTATATCAGTGCATATGTTATAACATTGTAATATGTTAGAACATATTACTATAACATATTACATTGTAATATGTTATAATATATTACATTGTAATGTGTTATTACAATGTAATATGTTATAGTAATATATGTTATGACATATTACATTGTAATATGTTATGAAAAATATGTGTTAATATAGCACTCAACAAATAGAAAACAAACAATGAAACATAGGTAGTATATTTACTGTAGTCATTCCCTCAACCTCCAGAATAGATACACCGAAATATGTAACAGAACACAATGAAAAGCTCATAGCAGAAATGCAATTTAAACTTGCATCTTCATTCAAGAAAGTAAAAAATGAAATTTGAACTTATGTACATTCCTGTAGCAAATCTGTAGCAAATCTGGGTACATTCCTGTAGCAAATTTGTAGCAAATAATTCTTGTAGGAAATCTGGGTACATTACAGGTTAATTTATTTCCATGCTATTGCTATGACAAGGAAATGGACCTTGGGGATCTTGACCTAAAGTCCATTTCTTCTTCCTACTAGCATCAAGACTTGAATTCAATCGCTTAGCAATAGGCTCAGCTTCTGAAGGACTTGTTGGTTCATAATAAAATTCTTAGCAACCCAACAACAAAAATAAAAGGTATGCCCTTTGTTCCTTCTACAAGAATTAAATCCTCTTCCTTTGCTCAGCCTAAAAATCCTAAAGAAAAAGAAAAATAGGTTGGCAAAGAAACAAAAAACTTCTTAAATATCTGGGAGAGTTTTTGGTTAACTCGGACCGTCTTACCTTGATGAAATATAAGTTGCTACCCAACCCCCCACATTCCTCATGAAGGTCATCTCTTGGAATATCAAAGGCCTTAATGGTAAAACTAGGCACGGGCTTCTCAGTCAAAAAATCCTTCAAGAAAATCACTTTATAGTAATGATACAAGAAACTAAATGCCTCCAAGTCCTTTCTCAAACCCTTTCCTCTTACATCTAGCAGGGACCCCAAGCTATGGCCTTATTTGCACACGAAGTATCAGGATGCCTTGTCCTTATCTAGAACCCTGCTAAAATAACTTTGTCCAACTTCTTTACCACCAAGCGCTTCCTCAAAACTCTCTTCCATCTTGTATGGTCCACTGCAATTATTTCCACAACTAAAATATGTTACAGTACTTTTCACTATAACAAAAAGACACAAGCAATAAACATTTCATGTCAATGTCTCATTTACAGAACGATAAGAAATAACAATTTTAAATCCAAATGTCTAACTCCAATGCCATGGACTGATATACCAATTATGATTCCTCCAAAAGTCAAGCTAGCTTCCATTTCCAACAAATAAGGGCTTAAAAGTATGAAGACTCGGAAATAGAATAGAATTAACGATACCCAAGAAAATTGATATGAACACAACAAAAATCTCATAGAAGAAATGCAATTTGAACTTGCATCATCATTCTTGTGATTAGTTGCCTATACCTTAGATTGAAACTCTACACTCTTAACTATATTGTAATATTCACATAGCTCATACGGGTAACATATGAAGATGATTCCATTGTTTTAGCTCTCTCTTAATCAGAGTAAGTAAAACCCATATGTATTGGATAAGAGTACATACCCTTTGAAAGACCCTTGGTAATGATCTATTACCATTTGTATTTACACAAGCATTTAGTTGAAGATGAACTTATATTACCCTTTGGATAAGATACTAGTTGAAGATGGTGATGTATTACCCTTTGTATTTACACAAGCATTGGAATCACCTAGCCAGGTCTTGGTTGTTCACGGGGTTTCTGACAGGATGGATCTACCAAAATGATTCAGAGGCCATTCCCATCCCCTGTATCGACGGGGTCACTAGAAGAAGTTCAGTGAGCATATAAACAATTCTTTATTTAACCGCATATAAACAAATGTTTAGCAGCGTCAAATCATCTAATCACATACGCTTAGTATATAAAAAGGGTATGTCATAAACATAATTCCAACAACTTGCAATCATATAATACATTTTCTCTATTAATTTCACACCCCTTCTCCCCCCTCCCCCCTAAGTGTAATACAAACATGTTGATACTTAGTGCCATTGCTTTGTAGATGGCATATTTCTTCCATCCAACCAAACATGGCGTAAAGTTAATCATTGATTTTTATGTTTTTTTCTTTCTTCATAATTTTTGTTGGTCAATGTTGGAGATATTAACTCATACTTGTCTTGTGCTTAAATTTTCATGAATTTCCAAAGGATAGATATTGAGGAGAGATGTCTACACGGGATTATCCAAACATTCCTCACAAATTCTCTAGGATATCCCAAGAAAGAAGAAGAGGAACTCATTCTTCGAATGAGACTCTGAGTGACCAACAACAATCTCATCGGAGGAGATTATCAAACAAGTCTGTGAATAGATCAACTACAGAATGTGCTCAAACAAGTGTTATGGATGAAACCTTCTTAGATAGGTTGTACATTGATACTCCTACACCTAAGAATGTAGGGAATACCTCAGGACAAGAGAATATTTCTGGTAATTGTCTTTGATTTTGTTTATTTTTGTTGTATTTTTGTGTATTTAAATTTATGTCAAGTTAAATGTTGTAATTACTTTCAAATGTCTGTGTAGACAATGAGTTTAGAACAAGGGAAGACAATGAAAGAGAGAGTGGTTGTCATGAATATTATAATGTTGGTGCAGAGGGTGAAGGTGGATTTAGGAGGCTGTGTTATTAAGAAACAGAAGATTACACGCCTACGTCCACCTATCCTTCGGATGTTGGTGATGAACTTCCCTGGGAAATGATTACTGAAGCAATGACCCTTGAGCGATGCTCAGGTGTTAAAAGGAGGTTGGAAAATGATTTGGTGCTCTTGGAACTCCCTCAAGATAGTAAACAAAGCTTGCAGATTGTTTTTCATTCATTGCAAAACTTTATGGACGCATATCAAAAAATGGGGTCAACCACTAACAATTTTGTCGATCTAATGAGGCGGCGAAAGTCAAAGGTGATGGGCCCTGATAAATGGGAGGCAGTAAAAAATAAAGGTTCAAAAGAAGATGCAATTTCAATGTTCAATTTCAAAGATGGGCCAAAGTGGAAGATGTTGAAGGTGAAATATTTTAAGCACCCCGACATTGCAAGACATTTGTATAACATATTTTTGGCAGCATATAGGAAATTTTCGTGGAACGATGAGGTTCCACACTATTTTGCAAGACACTTTTATGCAGAGTTTTTCATGCACATGCACCCTGATTATACTAGTTTATCGTCTGATTATTATGGGATTGATAAATGACAGACATATGATCAAAAATGGACATATCGAAATGTGACATTACAGAGGCCTCCACGACCTTTAGTATCTCACCCAATAGGAGAATTTGCTTCACATTCAAAGTTGTGATCTTCATCAAAGGTTGAAAAAGAGGCTAGGAATGCAATCGAGAAAAATTTGGAAGCGATTTTTTATGGTGTTGATGTTGGCATGAACTGTCATCGAGCGGAAGAAAATTCCCGGGCCACATTTGTTTATAAAATAGATGTGGAGTTAGATACCATGTCAGTATAAGATCTTGAGTATGAAAAATTTTGTTTTGATGGTTGGAAGAAGGTCATTCAAAATGATGACCCGAACATCAGATTGGTATGTGTTCTAGTTAGTAATTTTTTGACGCATTTTAGGATAGTTTACTTCTAATTATAGATTTAAATATCATTGTATCTATATAAATAATCGAGTTGTTATTTTCATTAATTGCAGTTTGGAGATATGTTAAATGAATCTCCAGTAAATAAGGGACTTGATTCCACAAGTTTAAATTTGGATGGGTTGAATCAGGTATGTTTTTTCTAATATCCACAGATGAGCACTTTAGTTGTCCAATATCCAATCTTTTAAATAAGAGATCAATAACATTTATAATTTTGTATAAATGTGAACACATTGAATCCTAGATTTAGTTCTTAGTTGTGTTGTTCATAGATCCATATTCCATCTCCTACTACTTGGGGAGGCTTGTTTCAATTCTCATTGGAAGAGTTTGAAGAGGGTGGGAGTTCACAGGTATCATTTAATGTGTTAAAATCATTTAAATTTAATGTGTTATAATCATTTAAATTTAATTTTCAAATTTTTAAATTTGAAATGTGTTATATAGGGTAATGTGGAGAAGAGAGTACCTGGGAGTGTGCTTGGGAGGGAGATTGGGATTGAGGAGGAAGCACCCGTATTTGGGAAGGATGCGTCCATTCAGAATGATTCATAAATGTATGTTCATTGAACATTAGTGAGTTTTAATTTGCTTTTATGTTGGGGTTTTATATAAAAGTGTTCAAGTTTATTTTGAATAAGCTTATATTTTTTACTTTTATCAAATTTTTAGTTTAGTCTTTCCTATTCAACGCTTTGATCAATTATTTTGAAATATATAGAACCCCTATATAAGCTTATCGTTGTCTTAAATGATGTACATTCAAACTTATTTAATTTTAGATAATGATGAAGACCTAATTTTGAACTTGAACATTTAATTATCTGAGAATAGACTCTATCCCACATCAGAAAAGGAAAAGTTTCTAAATTTTGTTTGATTGCATTCATTGTTTTCTTGTCCAAAAATGGCGTAGTATGGACATTTGTGTTTTCTACATACAAAAAAGTGAATTCCTTCTTGCCAGAGTATTGTCAAACTCTTAATTAAATTGGTTACTAACCACAAAAACCAACATTCAAGTAGATTTACAAATAAGCTATGCATATGTATATGTGAGCTAGCTCACACATATTGTATATGTGAGTCAGCTCACACATAATTTCAAAGAGCATTTGATTATATGTAATATGAATACATCCCAAAGATGAAAGATTTAAATGGTTTTTGAAGAATGACTTAATATACATGTGCAGATTTGTGTTTTATTTATGTACATGAAATATTATATGAGAACATATATTCCACCACAGAAAGAGGAGATAAGTATTTTAATAATGGTTTTTAAAATGGATATTTGTGAACTTTCATAAATATAAGTAGTTGTTTGGAAGAATGGATTAATATGGAGATTTATGAGTCCTTTAATTTGAAAGGGCATTATGGAATTTGATTATATGACCACTGTAGAAGAGGAGAGAAGTATTTTACTGCTGAAAAAATATTAGTATTTTATTGTTGAGTAAATAAGATCAAATAACATCACCTGGGATGAGAATTTCACCTGGAAGATTTGAGACTTTGTCCACAAGGAAATAAGTATTTCATTGGAAGAATGACTTAATATGGAGATTTGTGAACTTTCTTCATACACAGTTCTATATTTATTTTCATGTTATTATCTAACTCTAACTCCGAACACAATTTTTTTTTTACAAAGAACACAATTTTTCTCTTTAAAATTTTTTAAGATTTTACAAATTGTTTAAATCATGTATGTTTAATATGGAGAGTAACTATCTTAAATCTGTTTAACTATGGTTGGGTATGTTATTATTTCTTATTTTTTATTTAATATTTAGTTAAATTATATATGCTGTGTTATTTTTTTTTATTTTTTTTGTTTTCTTTATTATTGTTTTTTATTGTTACAGATGTATAAATTATATTTGGTGGAAAATATGTTTACATTACATTTGGTGAGAAAGAGTATGTTGGAAGATGAGACTTAATTCTTTTGGTATGTATGTCAATTTTGTTTTAATCACAATTTTTGAATTCTGTTTTTTTTGCAGGTTTGAATTGCAGGTATGAAGTGATCTATCTTAAAGTGATGGCTCAGAGTCCAGAATTTTTGAGTTAAATGTCTTAGTTTTTGTTATCATCCTAAAATGGATGTGGAACATATGTATTTGGCAATTTAGTTATTCAGACTTTGATTATAATATATATATATATATATATATATATATATATATATATATATATATATATATGGAATTCAAAATATCAATTTATTGTCTCAACTTTGATTTCTCAAATGCATTAAATTAAGCATCAAACTCTTAAATACTTTTCTATTATGTATTAATTTAAATTCTTCCTTTTATGTTCACTGTGCACTGCTCAAAAACACATGATAAAATTCAACATATTTCATTGTGGACTGATAAAATTCAACATAAAGCTTAACTCTTGTGCCTATCCTACTATGTATTAATTTAAATTCTTCATTTTATGTTCACTGTGCACTGTTCAAAAACACATGATAAAATTCAAAATATTTCATTGTGGACTGTTCTTGGGCCTATGGGGACTGATAAAATTCAACATATTTCATTGTGGACTGATAAATTTCAACATAAAGTTGAACTCTTGGGCCTATCCTACTATGTATTAATTTAAATGCTTCATTTTATGTTCATTGTGGACTGTTCAAAAACACATGATAAAACTCAACATATTTCATTGTGGATTGTTCTTGGGCCTATGGGGACTAACAAAATTCAACATATTTCATTGTGGATTGTTCTTGGGCCTATGGGGACTGATAAAATTCAACATATTTCATTGTGGACTAATAAAATTCAACATAAAGTTGAACTCTTGGGCCTATGGGGATTATTATTTTATTTTTTTAAGTAAGATTGTATAAAAAACCTGCCAAAATCAAATATTGCAGTATCATCATTTTATTCCAGGCTGTAAACATTGAGCTGCCCCAAGGGGAAACCAGCTCAGCCAGCCGAACAGTTTCATAATTTAAGTCTTAAACTAGAAATCATAACAAGTCTTAAAAACAAAATATTACAGCTTGACCTTTCTACTGACATATAAGAGAAAAATGAAACCCCCTAAGGGTGACCAACTTGAAAATAATTGACACAAATAGATTATCATTGTAATGTCCATGAGGCAAAACAACATTTATGCAACCCTCCAACCGAGCAAAATAAAAGAGACACTTGTGAAAGTCAAGTGGTAAGGCTGTAGTGCGGCCACGCGTCCATGGAGGTGATGTCGAGCGTCGAGTCCCTGAGAGGTGTTGGTTCCTCCTCAACTGGTGTCGCGTCCTCCTCATTGACTGGTGCAACGTCCTCCGAAGTCCCATGTGGTGGACCTGGTGCCAAGATCGGTGGCTCAGCCTCTGTTGCATGTGCTTATCCAACTGAAGGGTGGAAAACATCATGCATTGTTGAAAGCAATTGCAGGAATTATGTTTCTTTCCCATCCAAAATCTCCATACGAAACCGTAGATCATCCAAGTCTCATCGTAACTCAAAAACCAGGCCTTGCAGCATTGCATGACCTACTCACAGTTCAAATGTAGAGTCAACGCAAGAGTCGGCATGGGAGTGAGGTCGTTGTTGTGAGCCTTGGTTGGCTTCATGGCCATCACCCTGAGAGTGAGCATCATGTAGCAAGGTAAGGGGGGACTGGGAAGGAAAGTGGGTCGGAGAATTTGGTGGAGCCACTGGGATTGACTGTGGAGCGGAGGCAGAATCTCCGAGGGGGCCTAGGTTAAATCCCAGAGAAGTCCCCGAGAGATCAAACCACTCCAACCTACAAGAAAAAGGGGATGAGAGGGGCGGGAGGTTGTTGGGGTTGTGGCTTGACTGCACTAGGGAGGAGGATGAGGAGGAGGAACTGTGGGATGGTGCGGACGGGGAGCAGAGGGCCAAACGCGGTCGGATGGGATGCCATGTTGAGACTTGTTTTGACTTCCCCCTCTGTCTCGGCATCTCTGAGACACAGTGAGGGAGGAAACGCGCAGGAGAGAATGAAAAAAGGTGAAGGAGCATCTGAGCGGTAGGTCGAGCTCTATAGGATCTGGCCACAGGAGAATGAGGTGTCCAATGCACCTAGTGCAATACATAGTATCCAAGTCATTGGTTCCATCCATAAAACCAACACACACAGAGAGTAAATTTAGAGCCATAGCATTGGTCCATCAAAGGGACGGATAGCCAGAGCAGGGCACACTAAGATTAATGGCGCCATGTCTCATGCAATGTGGTTTTAATTGCATTAAGGTGGTGGGAGGGGGAGGCACGCATCTATCACGTGTTTGACGCCATGGTGGCTCTCTCCTAGTTGCTCCTCTTGACAGGTGTCTCCCAATATCACCCCATCTGGGGTATGGGGACTATTATTACTCCTTTCCTACTTTTCCATAAAAAGATTGATGGTCGCGGGAGATTCCAAGGTCACTATCGACTGGATAAATTCCAAATCCAACCTGCTGATATATCTCAACCACTGGAAAGACAAGATCAGAAGCTTAAATAATAGATTTGAATCTATCAAATTTATGCACATACATAAACAGTTCAACAAATTAACAGACAAGATCAGAAGCTTAAATAATAGATTTGAATCTATCAAATTTATGCACGTACATAGACAGTTCAACAAAGTACATAGATTTGATTCTAATAGAATAACAGTGAAACTATTCTTTTAGTGTGAAAAAAAAAACTAAGAAAATTAATGTAAGAATGGATTAGAAGACATAGAAAGAAAGAATCACTTGAACAAATGGAAGAATGAAGAAAGCCACTATAAATATTACAAAGTAAGAGAGACACACACAAGGGGCTCTACACACACTTGAATTTGAACCTAGGACATTTACATGGTCTTTATCATTTCGATATTTTCAGAGAGACATGGTCTCATATTTACATCAAAATATCAATTTACATCAACATCTTAATGAAAGGTTTTAATGGTCTTTGAATTCACCTTCTTTCTCATACGAACAACTATGAGAAAACTACAAAGATTATAACAATAGCTAAGAAAAGCACAAGAAGAGATAGAAGAGATCTTGAGATCACTCATGTAATATTTTGTCTTGTCTTGATTTTACTTGCACTATGTTTATTTATATAAAATATTGGATGAAATAATTTCAATATACTATATTCTTGATTTCAAAAAAAATCATCAAATTTTATAGTTTTTTATGAAATTTCACAATGAAATATTCAAGAAAATGTGAAATAAAAATTATGATTTCTCACTTATAATTTAAATTTTGTTTAATTTGGAAATATGGTTGAAAATAGTCAAAACAAGTCATCAAATTTAATATAAGTAAGCGATCTTCATTAAAATTTATATTGATATTAAAATTTATCAGAATTTAAAGCTTTTCTAAGCCATCAATAGTCTCTTATAATGACATGGAAATGGGTCCTAGTTTTGATATAAAGTTATCCTCTTCGTATGAAAAAACATTGAACAATCAAATTGCAAATAATGAACGCATTTATCCTATATGTAGTAAATTGGAGGATTTGTGTATATGATTTGGATAATTTGTAGGATTAAAGTATAATCATCCAAAGTATAGGTCAATTTAGATTCCCTAGATACAATCTATAGGTTCTTCCCTGAAATTTTAAATAAGGTTTGGTAAACTTTATAATTCATGAGAAATACAACTTTTCTTAATTGAATGGACCATGAAAGTAAACTAAACTAGAAATGATTCTAGAATCCTAGATATTCATAAATACATGTACTTTCAATGCAAAATAAAAAAATTCTGGAATGTACATGTGTTGCTTGTTTAAAAAAATCGTAATGGTATTCCATCTTCAATTATTCGTTCATGATTGGTTTTGGACATTTTCTATTTTCTAACTTTTTTATTATTATTATTGAACTTCTATTAAATGTATGTGCATTGCACATACCAAATGACTATATTGACAACTTGTGGCATCTGATTGTTAGTCTTGAAAGTGAGCATGAGTATCGGTTTGATGGGTTTCTTGAAAAAAATATCCTTTCAATACAATGGATCCTCTTTCATATATAAAATTGTTATCATCAAAATCTTCTAATAGCCTCATCTTTTGTTTTGTGCATCGCATCAAATAATATTTCACGTTTTTAGTGTTGTCTACGGGTGCAACCATGGCAAAGACATCTCTCGCAAATAATTGGATATATTGGACAACAAATAGTTCGTGTTAGATTATCACACAAGTACATCTACATGTTATTTGAAAAAAAATAAACATAAAAATTACCTTTAACAAAATCAGAAACTCTATCGCCATCTATTGACACTATAGTTTCATTTTGATTTCATCTCCTTTGAGATTGCAAGTGGCATTTTCCCTTTTACATTAAGTTCGGTATGTCCCCAGGATTTAACATATTCTGCATTTTTGTTTTCGCAAATATCTATGGATTATGTGTCCTCTATGCAAACTGAACAAAAACAAGACTCATTTCTTCTATCAAATGCAAACACATTTTGATAACGTTTTGTTTTAATTGAATGTATTTTTCATGTCCCAGGTATTGTATTGGCATCATATGGGATTGATCTATTTACATCGTGGATTCCAACATACCAAAAAAACCTGCACAAGACAAGAACTTGTTAACTTGAAATCTCTCAAGAAAATGATTGAAGATTGAATATAAATTTCAACACGTTCAAATAAAAATATCTTGTGTACATGTGTAACATGTATATATAGACACACCTGCGCACATCCCTTAATGGATTATATTCATGGCTTAGCACCATTTTGCAACATTCAACAACTTGGTCAGCGGATTCAAAGCAATCGGCATGAGGGTTCATCTGATACCTTCGAAGTGCTTGTTTTACACATGCCCCTGCACCGTCGTGCTCTCATTTTCCATGACCAGTCTCAAAAAAATTCCAACAATGTGTAATGTTTGATTTTTTATGAAGATGACATAACCAATAGAATGATCGTGAATATTTGAACTGACTTGCACACCCATCTGACCATATCCAATGTCAATCGATTATGATTTTGTGTTCTTTCAATGAATCATAAAATTTATCAAAACAATGTTGTATATAATGTGTGTCGTATGCTCAATCATCACTTATATAAAAGTGATATTATTTAATAACATGTCAATTTTCATTTGTGTTTTCTATGTTATCAAGACTCCGTTGAGCATGTCTATATAGAGCGTGGACAAATATCGTGACTTCATCATAATGATAATATTCACTCTGTATTTATTTTTGTGCAGCAAATGTGTAATTCTCTGCAAAATCAACTACAAACAAAAGTGTCCCTGGTGGAAACACTTCATGGGATTGTTTGAATTATAAGTCTTGCGATCGATCTCTATGTGAATGCCTGGTTTATTTATAAATTTCTTCCTCAAACTTCTTCAAAAAATCTATCACACTGACTTTATCTACTCTCAAATCAATCCTTTTGGAAATAACATTTGAAGAATGTGGAGTCATGTTGTTGATATATTCATATCTCTTCCAATTGACTATTATATTAGAAAATGATTGATCATTCATATCAATATGATACTTTGAATGAAACAAACTTATATTTCCACAACGACCACATTTCTTTCCACCAACACATTTTTTTTTGTAAAATAAATCATCACCTTCTCTTTCACATAGAATTTCAAATATAAAAGCACAGAATGTGGGAGGAGGTGAACTTGGCCATAAATTTTTACCAAAATTAAAAAAGGTGTCGTAATACAACTCAAATTCCACATGATAACGACAACAACAAGTGTCACGAATAATGATGGGTCTTACAAACCATGGTTTTTGTTGCACAAATGTATTGATGGAAAATTTAACTTCTTTGTGTTCTTCTTTGAAATTAATGAACAATTCTATTTGTGTCATTGGTGATATATTTTTTGGATGTTCTTCATATTTTTTTTGTGCTATTCTTCGTCACAACACATCCCTTGTATGTGGTGAAACACTAGATTCTTCCAACCAACAATTACGAGCCAATTCTTTAACATTTTTTGCAAGTCTATCTTTGTAGGGTTGTCTAGAAATCACTATCCAACAAACCAGTTCATCATTTGCATCTATTTGCAATCGAAATTTTCCATGTTTATGAAATGTTTTTCTTGACGTTCCCATCGTTTTTGCCATGTGTTGTGTCAAACGATCTTTTATATTGCTAGATGAAACAATTGTTGTTTGTATCACTCTACATGCAACACTGACATCTTTTTTTCGAGATTTTCCAAAATCTTTTATTACACTAGTTATATTGTCAAAGACATTATGTTTCACATTTGTATCCTTTGTCGACTTTTGAATACCCAATAATGATGTAGCTTCTTTTAACTTTCTTGACTTTATTAGATAGAGTAAAATTTGAGCTTGTATTGTTACTGATTAATCTTTGAAAAAAGTATTATACATATTCTTAGTTCAATATCTTATATAATGCTTATCTTTTTTCTTCCCAAATTTGTCAATATCAACATTTTCTAATATTTCATCATCAATGTTGATAGATTCTCCTGCATATTTCAATTTAAAGTTTATATTAAAAAACAAAACCTGGACATAAATTTACTAAACTATATATACAAGTGTTCATCTTGTGTTATCTAAATTTATGTACATACCTATAGGTGATTTGTCTTCTACTTCAATTTTGGTTTCAACATCTTCTCCTTCAATTTCGGTTTCAACGTCTTCGTCGACATTATGAGACAAATCTATTTGTGTTTTTTGAAAAACATCAAATTGTAATTACAATCAATTATATTAAACAATATTTTAGATTTGAATTCTATACTTTTAATATACACAATATGTGCATGCATACCTGGTTGGACTTCTTCTTGTTGAAAATCTCTATTTACATTATCATTGTTTCTTTCTTCAATATTTTCACGTTCTCGTTTCTTTCTCCAATAATGCTCTTTTCTTTGTTCATTATGGAGAGTATCATCTCGAGTGCGATCAAATTTTCTCTTGCGCAAACTTTTGTTTCCCATGACTTTTATAGTTATCTGTAAAAGATATGTTCAACAAAGACTTCAAATTGAAAAAATGCTCAACATTTATCTTTCAACATATAAATTGTTATTCCAATAAAAACTTGAACAAACATCAATTACCTTATTCAACAAAAACCAAAAAGATGATTTGAAACTTTGTTTAGGTGCTCTAGAAAACCATCAAGCAAGCAATGAATTGTGTTAAATGTGTTCGGCCGAAAGCGTATTTATATGATTTGGCGCAAAATGAAATGATACGACGTGTCTTTTCATTTTTTCTAATCGACGGAATTCGCTCAACCATCTTTCGTCCGAAAACCTTGGAAACAGTTTAGTTTTGACAATTTCCGTTAGAATTTAGTCTTTCGGCCGAAAGAATATTGTTTCGACCAAAAGATTCTTTCGAACGGAAACTAGAAATTGGGATTGTAAACATAAACCAGAGAATTTCCCCAAGCTTACCTGAACTTTGGAGGTTGCGGACTCCTGCAAATACTCAGAATTTGGTTTCAAAAATGACACCAGCATTTGCAAAATTGAATCTACTTTCAATTCCTATAATTTGTTTTCATTTTCATTATTTTTATCTAATTTTATTTAATTTTTAAAAAACATCACTGCATAATATTTTCGGTAGACATTATGACTCGGTGAAATGAAATATCCGTATCTCTAAAAATACACAGTGAAAAATTTAGAAAAATTTATATTCATAATCCTTAAACTTTTCTTTTCAAAAGGGTATTTTTAGATTTTACTTTTAAGTAAAAATTAAGATAGATACAAGGTGGAGGAAAACATGTGTCTAAAATCTGCAATGTTTTCAGCTTGGTCAACTTCAAAAAATTCTAGAAATTATAATATCCATCCGTTGGATTCAAAATTATAGTCTCTGTAGATTGTTGCAGTATATTTCATTTGTAAAAAACATAAGTTTAATAATAGATACATTGTTGGAGGAAACAATAACTCATTATCATTCATTTCATGTTTAAGGAACATACTGTTAAACAATTGTCCAATTGACATATCAAATCTTGATAAAAAAAAAATTGAAAAATAGTCATTGGAAATCTAACAAAATTCTTCACAAGTTTTGTTTTTACTGTAAAGTGAAATTCTAAATAAAAAAAATAGTTTTGTATGCCGAAAGTTGAAGAACTTGTGAAAATATAATTATTTTTCTCATAAAACAAGCAAAATAAACACCCATCTTCATGATTTCACCCCCATATTCTTGTGTATCTTGGTTGCTGAGGACAAGTTGTAGGTATAAAGCTTTGATTCAAGTGCTCAACGGTGGTCTTCATCGAATGTTCAGATGAGGTAGGCTCTTTATCTTGTCTTGTTAGCATTTTCATTTATACAACATACTTGGGATTAGAGTTGATTTCTGCAGTCATTCCTTCTATTTTGGTTTACCCCATGCCATAGAGTGATTTTCCTCATAACAGAATTGGCGACCATACTGAGGATTGAATCTTCTATTTCAAGGTTTGGAGTGTTTTTCTCCTTTGATTGCTCTCTGTTAGCCAAAGTTTCCTTGTCGCTTGATTGCTTGACAGCATATTTTTACTTTGAATCTGAGTTTCTTGGCCTTATCTTTGCCCAGGAAGTGTTTAAATACATATACACGGGTTTTCCCTTGACATACGCGTACATACGTGAGTTATCCTTCTATAGGGAGCATACATACGTGGTTTCTTACTTGATGAGTTTGGGGTTTTCTAGGTGAGTTTTGATGGTTGTTGAGTCTTCTTGGGTCTTTTTCTTAATTGTTGAGTGCTTGCATTGTGATAGAAAACCTTTTTATGGTTGAATTTTTAAGCGGTTTTTCTTTCTCATCATATTTTTCATTGGTTGTCCTTGCATTTTCATTTCTTTATATTGAAAATACAAAATATACATTTTGCATTTTGGCATTTTCTCTTTTGGGTTTTTTATTTTTAATATTGACATATATGGAAAGATTGCATCTTATTGAAATTGCAGAGTTAAATTGAAAGTTGAATTTTAAAATCTTATCATCTTTTGAGAATTGAATATTAGGACTTAGCTTTATGTTCATATTCATTTCTTTAATTTGTTGAGTCATAACATCATCAGTTTCACGATCACATCTCTTGAGTAAACAAAATTCATTAAAAGTAACGTTGACTAATTAAAATTTATTAGAAACGATTCCATTTTTCAGAGTACACAAACAAGCATAGGATATAGGGCCTTGGAATAGGATTTTGTGAGTAAAATTTTCAAAGGCTATTAAACTCAACATATGTGTCTGACTAAGGGAGTGGTGAAATCCATTGTGTAATTAGTGACGTCAAGACACTCCGCTCACACCGGAGTTAAGCATGAGGTCATGTGAAGTTGGTTGCAGAGATATCCCTCTAATACCTTCTTAGCATCAAAGATATTTATGGGGATATATTTGTATATGGGTATCTTGCTAGTACCTTTACCTCTGCGAGGGGAGGTGCTTTCAAGATTTTTGGCTTTGTTACCCTACCCATATGGTGGACCTAACTTACGACTATTCGTCTGCGCATTGGTTATATAGTGGTGTCTTTAGTTGCTTGACATAGGTAGCCACATAGGTTACTTGCGGGTGTTATTCTGCAGGTAGCCTGAGTCAGATAAGGGTCAGACAACACACAACCTTTATGGAGGATTACCTCTCCAAGGGGATCTGACCGACTGTGATGTTAAGCCCACAAGGGCCCTTATAATTGATTCTGATACCTTCGATGTTTTGAAGTGAGTCTCAGGCCCCAGTTGGGCGAGGCATACCTACTCTAGTGAGGGAGGCCCCTTTTCAGCTACTATATACTGTTTGTCTGCATTTGGCCTTTTTTGTTTATTTTGGTATGCTCTTTTATTGTTAGTTGGACTTAGGATTTGTTTTTATATCTTGAGTCTTGAGTCATCATGGAGCTAGAATAGCTTCCTCACAGGTCTCTTCATTTGTTGAAGTTACCACCGCATCTTGAGTCTTTTCCTTCTAAAAGGCATAAAGTTGTCAAACGTGGTACACACACCTCCACCTACCAGACTTGTTATCATACAAGTATGAGTACTGAGTCGAGTCAGAAAGATATTGGGAGTCCTTCAAATCCTATACCCATTGTAGTTAATGGAACTCCTTCGACTCCTTCAACCACTATGGTTGTGCTGCTGGAGGTTCTCGTCCTTACTCCTATTCATCCTATAGCTGCTACGCAACCCATAGTAACAAATCCTTTTGGGTTTCTTTTTGGTACACCTGGATACAATGCTCAGTCCATTCCTTCGGTCTCTAACCCTTTCTCTTTTGGTATGCCAAATATAACATCGCAACTTTCATCTTCCATTCTAGCGAATAATACAAATCCTAGTATTGGACCTGGGTACATGGATCCTATGCATATTCCACTCTCGTTTAGAGGAGCTCATATTCCCCAAACGATTCCTATAGATGGAATCCAACCTCCTTTCCATCCTAGGTCTAATCCTAGTCTTAATGCTCCTGGATGGAGTAATCAACTGATCAGACAAGCTACTTCCTATGTTTAGTCCTTTATACCTTCCTCCTCCACATTGATTCCAACCAATAAATTTGGTATGACGAATCCAACTCTATCCTATGGTTTACACCCGGGGGAGGTCAGTTTCATACTATGTGAAACCCCCATCTTGGAGCTCCTCTGGCTCAGGAAAATGTTTATAACCCTCATTATAACATTCCTACAGGTACAGTGCCCACACAACCTCTTATGAATCAGTTTGCAGGAGGATATTACCATACCGGACATGGCCATGGTGCATACCAGAACCCTGGATGGTCTACGATCCCTCGACATCAATATTTCCTGTGAGCATGGGCTCAAATGCCGCAACCCCAACTCCCTTTTCTGGTCATGCTTAATTTTCCATATTTTTCTAAATTAATGAATGACCTGGTGCGTCACGCCCCCCTTTCCCCACCAAGAGTCCTTCAGATATTCTAAAATTTGAGGGAAATACTGGCTAGGATCATGGTGATCATGTCACTACTTTTCATCTTTGGTGCTCTTCCAATTACCTTAATGACGATTCTATTTGTTTGAGACTATTCCAATGCAACCTCACAGGGGTTGCAACGAAATGGTATATTGAGCTACCAGGGGGGACATACAAAAATTTTAATCAGATGGTTTTAGTCTTTCTAAACCACTTCCAGATGTCGGTTCATTACGATACCGACATAGAACTTCCATCGGCCCTCCTCCAGGACAAAGCCACCCATATCTCAGACCATATCCGAGAGTGGCGTAGACGAAAGAGGTTGATTAAAGCCTACATTCCTCCAGAGTTTGTGTTGGAATGGGTTCTTAAGTCTTTATTTCCTTATATTTCGAAGGATGTTTCTACATATGGGGTAACATATGAAGAGGAAGATATTTTCAATGCCCAACAATTGGACCTCATAAATGCTATATCCGGGATGTTATACGAAATTCTTCTTGACGCACCGAGGTCAAATTATGACCCAAGACAAAATCCTGGGCCTCATGTCGATGGAATTATAGTCTCTGCAAATACTAATTTTGCAGACTTGGTGACGAACTAGTTGAAGGAGTTGTCTCTAAGCCAGTCTTTAGCAAAACAACATTCGTCTGTGTCCTCCACTCCCACTCAGTCAGAGGATGTGCATTCTGTACATTCGTCGACCAACCCGAATGGTAACCAACAACCAGGAGGGAATAGAAGGAAAGGACGTGGTAATGAAAGTAAGGGTGGGAGGAATAATAATACTAATAAACCCAAGGACAAAGCTAATAATGATACATTGAATAACAATGTTGGTGAGGGAAAGAAATAAAAGTGGAAGGTGAAGTTTCCTTGTAAACTTTGTACAAATGATCACCTTACCCACTTATGCCCCAAACTTGAGGAAGTCGCGAGGCTCTTATCTCAACTACCCATTGTGATGACCAATTTTTACACATTATTTTGGTCACCCCAGTGATCCATTGACAACATGTGTTCATGTTCCCAAAAAGAGCCTTTCTTCATGAGGACACTGAATGGCTTTCTTTTCTCAAAAACCCTATTTAAGAAGGTCATCGCAGGGTGCGATGATTCCTGATCGTTGCCCTCTACTTTAAAGATGGGTTGCAAAGTCTCTGCAAGATGCTCTACATCTAGGGTGCAACGATGTCAAAATACTAAGAAAAGGGGAAGTTTCACAAATTTTCTAGAAGGGGATCTTCTAGAAGATGAGGTGGCATCCATATGGTTGGTATCTTACATGCTTCTTTGATTTGGTGGGATCATCCTAATCTCTTTAACCATCTCTCTTTCCCTTATATAAAGAGGGATTTCTCATGGAAAAGGCTAAGGTTAATTCAAGCAAGATTAATATTGAATAGACTAAGATTGTATGAAGTGTTCTGCATTGTATCATTCTTGAGGGCCTCATTTCAGTTCATCAAGTCATTGTGGATCTTATTCATTAAAGTTTGAAGAAAGTGTGTGTGTTGGAGCAAAGGGTCATCGGAAGGGGACCTTGCAACATCAAGGCTTTGGTTGTAATCTCCACTTTCACTTTAATATAATAAAGTGATATGTTTCTTTCCCATAAAACTTATCTCATTTTATTGTATGATTCCTTGATCACATGCATAAGTTTTCGTTGAGTATATTGGATTGCTTTCACTTTGGTTGGCTTGTGTTCCCTTGCAGATTCAATATCACAGGAGCACCGGAGTGGAGCTAGGATGACAATGGAAAGAGAAAGTGACATTTAAATGGTATGTTGCCTATCTCTTGTTAGCTAGTAAACTCAATAGTTAGAGCTTAGGGATAGGGTCATATTATGTTCTGTTTTTTTCTAGATCTAGGTGGATCTAGGGAGATTTGTTTATGTCCGCATTTACCGATAAGTCCCATAACAAAATTGGTGACTCTGTTGGGGATACGACCTCCTTTTGATTTTTTTCTTCCCATTTTCCTTTAGCCTTCCTTCCTCTGATAAATTTCATTCTCTAAGTCTATGGCTGATCCATCTGGACTCCCTGGGTTTGGAAGTTTATTTATATTTTTTGTCTTTCTCCCATTTTTTCTTCATTTACAGAGATCGTCGCACTATGTCTCATTGACAGCCTACGACAACTCTTAAACATCGCACTTTGCTTGACCAATCTAGTGTGTCGACGTCACACTGTGCTCTGCCAGTAGCTTACGACGACCTCAGTTCGTCGCACTGTGTCCCATACCTAGCCTGTGATGACTCCTGTAGATTTTGTTGAAGTGAGTCATTCTATATTTTACCACCCAGATCTGACTTAGTTTCCTGGGGTGAACATCTTGTGCCCATGTTTGATTGATTCCTGAGTTTAAAGCTTGCTTGTGATTGGTTTTCAGTGATTGAAAGTCTTTCTTTGCATTTTGCAAGTTTTCACTTGTGATCATTGTCACAAGGATATAATATCAGATCTTGATCTGGGTGCTTATTTGACAAAGGGACTTTGGTTTGCATAAATTTTTGGATTCATTTTATTTTTCAAGTTGTTTGTTGATTGAGAAACACTTTTTACTTGCTTATGTCAAAAGGTTTTCTTGTCTTTTTCATTTTTGTCTATATTACGAATTTGATTTGGGAATTGTGTTAATAATGTCTTTATTTTCTTGGATTACTTTTTCCTTTCGTCATCACACCTCTAATTTTGTTTTGGAAGGGAAGAACTGAATTCATTTATTCTTTCTAGTAATCTTTCATAAGGAAATTTTTACATTTAAAATATTTGTAAAGAGAAGAAATTGGAAAATTTTGTAGTTCATGATTATTTGGAATTGTGTTCATTCAAAATTAAGAAATTGCAATTTGTAGCTTGTTGTACTTCAGAAGAAATACCTTCTCCCTACTGTAATTAGAGTTCATTGAATTGAAAAATTGCACATTCATATATTTTTTCATTTTATTGGGTCAAGATCACAACTTCATCAGTTTCACTTCCATCTCCCTTTTTTGAGTAAGCAACAACCTCTAAAACACAACGTAAATTTAAAATTTATTAGTAACTTTTATTTTCTAGGGATCTTTTTCACCAACATTAGCTAAGGTAGTGCTTTGGAATAGGTTGTAAGTCACACTCTCCAAAGTATCAAAACACACAATATCATCTTGTGATATGGAGAGTTCAAATCGAATTGCTACATTTTGTCATGGGAAGCCCTTCTTACACAAGGGTCAAACCTAAGGTCCAATTAAGACTAGCAGAGTTACTCACCCTACTTTGTTGGTTTTGGTGTAGAGATTGTGCATATTATTGGGGGTCACTTGAAGGTATACCCACAATTATGAGTGGAAGTCTTTCAAGTTGATTTCGGGCTAGATACTCTATCTTTGTGCATGGATCCGATTGTCGCCTGTTTCCCCAGGCATCATTATTGTAGTTGGTAACCTTAGTATCCTATCTCTCTAGGGTATTTACATCAGGTGACTATAGAGGGGAAAGTATTCACGGTACCTGGAATCAATGTTGGCCAAACTCACTCGGGCTCTTTGGAGGGTATACCCACGATTATGTGTGGGAGCTTGCACCAAGGTGTAAGTCCGTTAAGCAGGTCGTCAATGTAACTTTTCCACCTGCTTATCCCAACCCTTTCTTGTCTTGATTTCGCGACGTTGGATTTCATCACCAACTAGTGACTTCAAAATAATAAGGTTTGTTTGCTTGGTTTGATTCCTAGATTTTATTAGTGAGTGTTGTTTGTTTTCTCTAGTTGGCCATAGATTTTTTTCGTTCTTTATTTGGTTCAGCCAACATCGGCCTTCATCATTCACGTAGGATGCAAGGAATACCCCTAGAAGAGCCGAAGGTTACCGACCTATGCTTTCTAACTCACCAAAAGGCTCTCTTGAGGGAGTAGTCAACAGCGAAGTAGCTTCTGAAGTTGGAAGCACATAATCGTTGGAGGGATTCCGAATAGTTTCGGATTCTTTAGAAGCATTTTGACTTCCTCCAAACCCAGTTTTGCGTGTTCTGTGAAATCCACGTATGCTTTGGATGAACTCATCCAGAGAAATTGTTGTTTTTGATAGTATTGAAGTACCTACCGGACCTAACGTAGGATCTGGAGTAGAGGATCCAATTTTTCAAAGTGAATCATTTAGGACACCAGTTCACACTATCATAATTTCTAATCCTAGTTCTATCCATTTGATAGTACCTGATCTTTACAACAACCTAGGAGCGATCCCTAATAAACCTATGGCATCACAAATTCCTGAGACGTTTGTTACCTATATGGTACCTTTAGACCATTTCACTAGTACTACCAGTAGTGTCACCGTCGTTTCAGACCAATTGTTGGTCGATTCTCACTCAATCCTTCCTCTCGATATGGCCCATTCTATTATGGCCCCATGAGCTACCACGATTTCTACCGGGAATGTGGGTGTCACCCAAGCTCCTATTGGGACACCACTTCCACCTAGACCAAATCCATCGTTGCCCCCTGGGTATAGAGCTCTGAATACTTCCATTGCTATCCCTACCCAGGTTTCATCCGGAGGTTCTAGACATTTTGTTCCTCCTGGGTATAATGTTGCAAGCCAGTTTGTTCCTACACTTGCCCAAATTCTCTCTGGAGGACCTTATGTTCCTCCTCCACCTTTGCTAGGGGGATCTCATCATCCTAGACCTAGTGGCTCCAATCCAGTTGGAGGCACCAGTCTTCCTATCACTTATGGTTTCTAGATTCCTATTGGAGGTCAACCTCAATCTAGGGGGCAACCTCAATTTGGGGGACAATATCATATTGGGGCACAACCTCAACTTGGGGGGCAACCTCAGGTTGGAGTCCATAACCCAGTTTATGGACAAAACATACTTGTGTTACAAACTCAACCTTGGAATCTTAATTTCCAAGGAAATATACAACCATTTGGGGGGAAACATCCTCAAGTTAACTATTTTGTACCTCCTAACCTCAGTCAACCATATCCAGGTTCTTTGAATCCCACTTGGGGTCAAAACCTTCAATCTAATGTTCCTTTCCAAGGGAACATCCCTAATCAACCCAACCATGTGGGCTATATGCCTCAAAATCCTCCACAACCGAATCTTTCAGGACTGTCTAATTATTTTCATACTGCTTATGGTCCTACTGGTATACCTATGGGGCTTCCCCCTCAAAACTACCAGTTTCCTCAAGTGAACCGATAGTTTCCTTTTCTAGCCACTTTGGATTTACCTGATCTGTCTAGGATTTTGAATGATCTTATCTTACATTTTCCTTATTGGCCCATCATACCAGCCAAGTTATCGTCCGACATCCCTATATTTGACAGTCGAGTGGGAGAAGATCTAAATAATCATGTTATGACTTTTCATCTATGGTGTTCATCCAACACCTTGATGGATTACTCCATCGGATTACGAATTTTCCAACGAACTTTCACGGGTTTGGAAACAAAATGGTACATCGAGTTACCGCGAGGTTTATTCAAGGAGTTTAACACCTTAGCCATGGCCTGTTTGAGACATTACCAGTTTCCAATTCGATATCAGACAGGAACCAAAATTTTGAGTTCTTTCAAGAAATCCTCGTCCACTCATATTTCTGATCACATCCATGAGTGGAGGAGGAGAAGACGTTTAATCAAAGTTCCCCTTCCTGATCAACTATTGGAGGATTGGTTTACCAAATCACTCATTGGACATATCGCTCATGATGTCTCTATGGGTGGTGTTTCCACTGAAGAAAAGGTGATTAGTCGTTCTCAGTATCACAATCTCGTTTATTCGCAAACGAGAACACTTTACGATTTGATCCCTGACGCTCCTCGTCCTTCCACAAACCCTACCCCAACACCTCCAGCAACTTCTCATGTTGTTGATGGTGTGATTGGTACCTTTCATGCCTAGACCCAGTCTTCACACACTGGTCACACCAATCCAAAATCTAATAATTCTAATGCACAAAACACTCCTATTCCTACTCCTTCCACCGGTAAGACTTTCGAGGTTAATTCTGTTCAATCCACGCCTACCAGGAAAAACCAAAATAAAAATAAAGGGAAGGGTAAGAATAAGGAAGACAAGAATAATAATCCATAACTTGATAAAACCAAAATGCAAACCGTTGATAAGAAAGATAAACGTAAACCTCATTACCCCTGCCTTATTTGTGGTGACGATCATTACACGAAATATTTTCCAAAACGTGTTGAGGTTACTAAGTTCCTCCAAGGAATTGGAAATCCTTCTACACCTGTCGTTTTGTCACAACCCTTCCCTTCTCAGCAGGAATCCCAACTGGTCATTCATGACCAAGCTTCTCCTTCTACCTCATCTTATGCCCTTATGTGTACTGGTGATTCGTAAAAGAACGAAGTTGCAATCACAACTCGATCCAAAGATTACTCTCCATCAAAAGAGAAAGTTTATGATATACCACCTTCGTTGGTTCAACCTTCTCCTCCAACTTCACCTCCAAACGGTCCTCTTCATCTCAAAAGATTGGTTCTCGATACAATTATTTTCCCTCCTCCCAAGGGCATTGTTTGAAATTCTGCATTCAATTCTCACGCATGTGTTGCCCAAAACTACAGTATTGTAGAAGACCTTACACGAGAACCTTCTACGATTTCAGCTCTCGAAGTCCTTCAAAGTTGTCCTGCTCAATGGAAGGCACTGTTAAATGATATCGGTGGAATTGATCCGACTGATACTAACTTAATAATCTTTGACTTGGAAGATCACATTCCAAGGCTTCCTCCTCAGTTAGCATTTCAGATCCAAGTTGTTGTTGAAAACAAGAATAACTGTAGAACTGTTATTGATGAAGGAGCCTCAACTTGCATTATGTTCATCACTTGTTGGAAAGATATTGGCTCTCCTACCCTCTCTAAATCACACAATACACTTAAGGCCTTCAATGGTATAGGTTTTAAACCTTACGGTGTTCTTCTTTCATTGTCTATTACATTGGAAGGTAAATTGGTCAATGTCCAGGTTGAGGTCTTGGATGCACCTCTTGATTATAACCTTTTACTTGGTCATAGTTGGATTGATTCCATGCACAGTTGTGTCTACAATTTTTCGTGTGTTACGTTTCCTGCACCAAGGAAAGGTCGTTACTGTAGACCAACTGGCCTTATTTAATTCTGATTCCCATACTAGCAACGTTCCCTTTATTTCGAAGACACCTCCTGGTTACGAGAATGTTGGAGTGGGTCTTTTGAAAGATTCAACTTTGATGGGTACATTTCCAATCCCACCACCTGATGTTCCCTCTCCTTTTGTTGTCTCTATTAACATGATATCCACCATTGTTCGTGAAACCCCTGAATTATATGACCCATGGGTAGTACCTAGCCCTAGTGATTACCTTCGTTACAACAACAATATGCCTTTAAGTCCGGTCGAATCCACATATCAATCTATTCAATCGGAAACCCCCTCCTCTCCTTCTCTCTATTATTTGTCTCCTGATCTATTTCATGTGATTTTTCCTACAGATGAGATGATAATGTCAGTCATGTATATGGAAGACACTCCCTGGGATGATGGGCATCATCTCTCCATTCTCTTCCTAGAGCATTACACCATAGAGAGTTACCAATGGATTTCGACTCCATCAACTTTTGTTGTTATTTCTTCAGTTCCTGAGTCAACACACGATGTTTTGTACGAAGGGAAATTGAGAAACACTTCACCTACCATCCCTCTTGACATATCCATTAAACCCAGAGTCGTGGATAATGTTCATATCGGGGCCTCATGTTCTATTGACGAGGTCCACACTTATAAATCCCTTTTCCAAGAATTTTGTGATGTTTTCACCTGGAGTTATGAGGAAATGCCAGGTATTGATCTTGATATCATTGTGCATGAGATTAAGACATACCTGGACATTAAACCCATTTGGCAGAGACTTCGCCCACTACACCCATGCACATTTGTTGCTATCAAGCTTGAAGTTGAAAAACTTATTAAATCTGGCTTTGTCTATCCTGTGGCTTTGACTGATTGGGTATCCAATCTAGTTCCAATGAATAAGAAACAAGGTACCATCTGTGTTTGTGTAGATTATAGGGACATCAATAAGGCTTGTTCTAAGGACAATTACCCAACCCCTTTCATTGACCAAATCATTGACGATTGTGCCAGCAACGAAATATTCTCTTTAATGGATGGTTTCTCCGACTATAATCAGATTAATATTTTACCCACGGACCAACACAAGACCGCTTTTATTTTCCCTTGGGGAACCTTCGCCTACCGAAAATTACCCTTTGGTCTCAAGACTACTAGTGTGACTTTTCATCACGCTATGTCTTATGCTTTCCATGATATTAAGCACATTGTGCAACCCTATCTTGACGATCTACCGGCGCATTCCATGCGTCGCCAAGATCACCCGACACATTTAAGGGTCATTTCCGTACGTTGTCGTTATTATCATATCCGCTTAAACCCACAAAAATGTGTTTTTTGTGTGGAGTCTGACCGACTTCTTAGTTTTATCATGTCGATACACGAGATTCAAGTAGACCCCTTGAAGGTTGAGGCAATCCTTAATCTACCTCTTCCTTCCACGCTACGCCAGCTCCAAAGTTTGCAAGGGAAGGAAAACGTTTTATGTTGTTTCATCCCCAATTACGCTAAACTGATGAAAGTATTCACTTGGCTACTCAAGAAAGTTTACGAGTTTGTATGGGACGATACCGCAAACAAAGTCTTTGAAGCTTTGAAAATTTCCTTAACTCGTACACCATTATTGTTTCTCCCTGACTATAGCCGAGATTACTTCCTCTACTTAGCTACTTCGGACTCTACCATTGCTATGGTATTAGTCAAAGAGGATGATTCACATGACAAACATATGATATATTATTTGATTCGATGTCTCATGACTACCAAGACCAAATACCTACATTTGGAAAAACTAGCCTTGGAAGTTGTTCAAATTGTTCAACGTTTTCATCATTATATCTTATTACGCAGAACCACTGTTATTTTTTATTGCAACCCCATGCAATATATCCTTACCCGACAATTTCTAGGGGGCAAGTACTCCAAATGGATAGTGATTCTCTAGGAGTTTGACTTAGAGTTCAAATGCACTAAGTCAAATAAATCCTTGGTTTTTGTTGAACTGATATGTGACCTTCCCTCCACTGAGACAGAAAATGTGGAAGAGGATTCCTTACTTGACAAATCCATTTTTCTGATCAGTTTTGATGACATATGGTACGGAGATATCATTATCTATCTCCAGACTCAAACTTTATGGCCCGAGCTATCTAGTACATATTGTTTTCATATAAGGTATCAAGCTCGCCAATACATCATTCTTGGTGATACCCTTTATCACCGCGGTATTGACTTCATTTTTCGACGATGTCTCACTTATGATGAAGCTGAGAAAGCTTTGAATGACTGTCACTCTAGATCATGTGGCGGTCATATGTCTGGGTATGCCACTGCCCAAAATATCTTACGAGCAGGTTATTTCTGGCCTTCTTTGTTTAAGGACTGCATTATTATTGTTCAGAAATGCCATGCTTGCCAAACTTATAATAACAAGATAAGATCTCATTCTGCTCCCTTACATCATCCTGTAGTTTTCGTTAGTCCATTCACCAAATGGGGCATTGACTTCATGATATGTAACCCTCACTCAGCCGGGGGACATGGATACATCATTGTAGCTATGGATTATTTCACTAAATGGGCTGAGGCAATGACTACATTTGATAACACCAGGAAAACTGCAGCATTGTTCATATTCAATCATATCATTACTCGGTTTGGTATCCCTCAAGCTATCATTACTGATCACGGTAGTCATTTTCAAAATTTTATGATGTCCTAACTTACTAAAAAGTTGGGTCTTCACCATGAAAACTCAGCCCCCTATTATCCACGGGCCAATGGCTAGGTTGAAGCAATCAACAAAATTCTCATTACCATGCTTCGACGGATGATAGGAATTCATAAGACAAACTGGCACATGATGTTGTTCTCGGCATTATGGGCCTATCGGACATTCGTTAAGTACACCATGGGATTTATACCTTTCCAGCTAGTTTATGGTATTGAAGTTATATTGTTGATTGAATGTGAAATACCATCTTTGAAACTGGCTATTGAACTTCTCCCTAATACCTCCGCCAAAGAAGAGTGTCTTTTGTATCTGATGCAACTAGATGAAACCCGTCGTGATTCCACCTTAGTTATTGAAACCCAGAAGAAACGTGTTAAATCCCAATACGACAAACATGTCAAGCCATGTGTTTTTTCTGAAGGTGATCTAGTTCTCCTTTACGAGAAAGATCGTGATTTTCTAGGGGTCAGTAAATTCGAGGCCATGTGGCGAGGCCCTTATATTGTCAAACGTGTGTTGGAGAAGGGACCTTAGGAGCTGCTTGATTATGATGGAATTCCTTTTAGTGAACCCAGGAATGGGATTTAATTAAAGAAGTACTATGCTTAAGTCATTTTTGCATGAGTGCTTGTACTTTAGTGTATCATACTCTAGTGTGTTTTTTCATTGTTTGGTTTCGACCTTTAGTTGCTTACCTTGCGTTGTGCTTGGTTTCCAGATGTCGGTGTCTTCGCTACCCTACATTGGCTTCACTGATGGCGCTAGTCACAGTACTCAGAACTTAGCATCTGCTGCTTGGGAAATCTATGCACCTACAGATGAATTGATTAGTCTACATGGTGTTTTCCTTGGTCGTGCAACTAACAATATCGCGGAATACAGTGCAGTCATCGAATTATTGATCGACATTGTTTCACTTGGAATCCGCCTTCTTTTTGTATGGCTCGATTCGTAATTAGTAGTCCTACAGTTGAGTAATGTTTACTCCATTCGAAGTCCTACATTATTAAGGGTATATTTACGAATTCTCTTTTTGGAACGTCATTTTGATTACATTGAATATCAACACATTCCTAGATGTCTAAATACATTAACATATGCATTGGCTAATAATGTGTTAGAAAGACATTTGAGACATTTATAAAATCCAATCAAACTTTGTATATACAAAAAGTAAGCCGATAGGAGCCTCATATATATATAACAATAAAAATTTTACAAAAAGTGTTTTTGTCTGAAGACCAAAATATCAAAAATTTGAAGCATGTGGATTCATATACAAATAGAGCATCAAGGATGTTTCTCGCTATAACATGCGACTTCCCATGCTACTCTACGGAGCAGTCGATCGATGGAAGAAGACACGCCCACTGTATGTCATTGATAATGCCTCGGGATATCATCGATGGAGGCATCTAGGATGTTCATCGTGAGCCCCTCCAGGTTCTTCTATATGGTCTCATAGTCAACAGCAGCTACTCCCACTACGACATTTCTCTCCCCTCGCCTATAGATAGGGGATGAACCCGGAGGGTGGTAAGGTCCCACATCTGCATCATCAAAGAGCATTTTATTAGTCATCGGATAAACAACATAAAAAACATTTCATATTAAAAAAATCACAAAAACATCATAAAAACAAAATTTCCTTCTTACCTATGTCTCCCCATTGGGAACCTTCAGGAATAACTAGGTCTGGATCCCCACGGAAATTGAGTCCAGCATACACATATTCATCGACCATGGCATCTGGGTCCACAACCAGTCAAAGAAAACATCATTATACTTGATGATAGGACCAGTCACATGTCGTGCCATGAGGTCGACCCACCTCTTCATTCTTGGATCATGTGGCGCAGGTATACCCCACTCTACCTGCAAGTGCAAACACGGGACCCTCTCCAGGAAGAATGACACCAAAATTGACCCGTATCCAAACTGTTTTAGGTCACCACTCCTACACTTGGTCAATTGTTTTTTCATACTTTTGAGAACCCCTTCACACCAGTTGAAAACTCAGGGCTCCATACATGTCAGTGCATACTAAAAATAGCTCTGAAGAGCCATATGGGGAGTTACACTCCCTTCCATGCATGTGATGGTGTAGAGGATGGTCTATAGAGGCAAGTCACGGATATCTCTAATAGTGACTTTACCGCTATGCTTCTGAGTACCTGGCACACAATGTGCACTGATATAGTGGCTCATAGGCTTGCCACCTCCCCTGCGACCTGTAAGCGTAAATTGATACCCACAGAGAGATAGCTCAGTCAAGAATTAGATATCCTCGATATATATCGTAAGAATGTGACCACCCACACAAAATGCCTGTCCATTCACATCCCACATGTGAACTAGGTATTCGAGTAACCTCAGTTGGGCCATCATGCCCTGGATCTTGAAGAATTTTAACAGTCCACACTATCGGAGGGCATTTACCGTTCCCGAGTCATTCTCGGCAAAGTAATATTCCTCCTCGTGCTCTCTCTCTTGCCATTCCAACATGTTTACTGTGGAAAACCTGCAATGGAACATAAAAGAGAGATTAGCATCTTTATCTTCTCCCTGGAAACTTTTCATTGGAAAATACATCTCAAAAAACTTTTTGAACTGCGCACGTCACAGGTTGGGCATCCGTATAGTGAGGATTCATCGCATGATAGCTTTAAGGCCTCCTGCGATGACCCTGGGTCGTTGTAGGGCTCGATATGGGGCACCTCTGACAACCTCTGCGCATAGGTACCCTTGAAAACTTAACTCAAAAAGTCATTTTTAACCAATAAAAAGAAAATGTTGATCCAAAGTTGAAAGAGATGAAAATTACCTGTTCTGTGGAGACCGTTTGTTGAATGATCAATCGTGCCTTCCGCAATCCGCAGTGGAAAATCGAGGTAAATAGGGGGTTTTGGAACAAAGTTTGGGTGAAATAACAAATGGAATAGTGAAATGAAGTTTTTACCCATTTTTATTGACTTTTTCATTTATATTTTATATTATTTTATATATTTCACCTAAACCCTAAAGTCCTAACGACATTGCAAGTGTTTGATTTTTTGGAGATGAAAAATATAGGAGTGAAACATTGAACAAAGGATATGTCTTTTTGGTTTGCTTTTATACATTTGTCGCATATACAGATTCTTTTAGGGTTTTTTAGGAAAAACTTTGAGCTTAGTTTTTGTTCTTTCTCGTGCTCGGAAATCAATGAGAAAGTAACCGAGTATAATTTTATCGCTTTTTCATACTCATAATGGTAACACAAAAAATGAAACCGATGGAGTATCCTTTAAGCTCTTTTCACGCTCCGTAAAAACAAAAAGATTGTTGAGCGGCCTTGTTATTTTCACGCTCGTAAAAGTATCTGAAGAAAACATTTGATGAGTGGTAGGTTATCACTATTTCATTCTCATCAAATTAATTTACTAAAAAGGAACTGATGGAGTTATCTTTAAGTGTTTTTCAGACTCTCTAAACATGAAAAACCCCCGAGTTTTCTCTCTTTGGACTCGTTCAACAAACATTGAAAGTCTCATATGGGACCGAACCACTCCTTCTTAGGGTTCATTAAACATACTCTGAGGGACTTGTCCCAAGGTTGATAATACATCAACAAGCATATGTTATCCTCCTCAAGCTTGCTTAAAAATAAAGAGGTACTCACCAGAAATGGTGGGGAAAATTTTGGGAAAGAAATGTGTCTCTGTATCCATGTTAGTGGCAGCGATAGTCGCTATTGAACATGACACCCCCCTTCATCATTGTATCCGGGTTGGGAAATCCATTTGTCTCTTGTTTGACCATCCACATGTCCATATGTTGGGTCCTCCTTGAGTCAATACTTCCAAGACCATTGTTGTTTCGTTCATATGTTCAAGAGAAGTCCAACCTTAGCAAGTCTTCTATCGAGTCGACTATCTACAGTTGTAAATATTCTACCATGTCGACCTTCCCTATGTCAGTTTTGAATCACTTCATATTTCGATCTACTTCAAATATGTTACTTATTTTGTGTCATTGATGGGGGATACATCAAGGCCCTCCTGTGATGAGTCTTTTCCTATCGAATTCAACTCATTATCCAGGAACAAGACTTAGAAATCATTCAGTACCTTAGTGCATGCATGCCTCAATGGAATGTTTCTTTTCTTTCAACAATGGGTTCACATCATTGTCCCCTGATTGGGAGATTCCATCAAGTGTTTGACTTCAACCCATTTATCCACATTCGTTGGATTGTACTAGGGTACCTTGGGAGTCATTGACATCAATGGTGATTTCCCTCGCACTTGTTAACGATTTTCATTAATGACCGGTAATCAAGTGGTTTCTACCACGTTCGAATTCAGCACTTGTAATCGCATGGTTAGATTCGTACTTAGGGACGATGGAAATGAAGACCCTGGATCATATCATTCTAGTCTAGGTTGCGACAGAGTATTCATGATTTGTATTGACACATAGATCCACTTTGTATGTCTCATGGATATGTCTGAATTTGAACTCTTTAGAGTATAGATCTACAGTGTATTATGGGTGGCTATGTTGATTCACGATGACATGGATCCACGGTGTATGTTTAGTGGCCATGACTCACTTGACATTTTTGTAATATGAGTATGGGAATGCCTACCTCGGACAATGGTACATTATTATGTTGATGCCTGACTGTTTGGAGGTTCCTGATCGATGTGCTCCTTGTTTTCAACACACATTCTACAAAGTATTTCGGTTGTCATGAGTTCCAGTCTCATACTTTGGGGGGGAATTCTGTTACACATTATTTTGGTCACCCCAGTGATTCATTAACATGTGTTCATGTTCCCAAAAAGAGCCTTTCTTCATGAGGAAACTGAATGACTTTCTTTTCTCAAAAACCTTATTTAAGAAGGTCATCCCAGGCTGCACTGTATGCAGGGTGTGACGATGCTTGATCGTCTCCCTCTGCTCTAAATCTAGTTTGTGATGTCTCCACAAGCTGCTCTACATCTAGGGTGTGATGATGTCAAAAGACTAAGAAAAGGGGAAGTTTCACAAAAGTTCTAGAAGGGGATCTTCTAGAAGATGAGGTGGCATCCATATGGTTGGAATCTTACTCGCTTCTCTGATTTGGTGGGATCATCCTAATATCTTTAATCATCTCTCTTTCCCTTATATAAAGAGGGATTTCTCATGGAAAAGGCTAAGGTTAATTCAAGCAAGATTAATATTGAATAGGATAAGATTGTATGAAGAGTTATGCATTGTATCATTCTTGAGGGCCTCATTTCAGTTCATCAAGTCATTGTGGATCTTCTTCATTCAAGTTTGGAGAAAGTGTGTGTGTTGGAGCAAAGGTTCATAGGAAGGGGACCTTGCAACATCAAGGCTTTGGTTGTAATATTCACTTTCACTTTAATATAATACAGTGATATGTTTCTTTCCCATAAAACTTATCTCGTTTTATTGTATGATTCCTTGATCACATGCATAAGTTCTCATTGAGTATATTGGATGGCTTTCACTTTGGTCGGCGTGTGCTCCCTTGCAGATTCAATATCACAGGAGCACTGGAGTGGATCTAGGATGACAACAACAAGAGGAAGCGACATTTAAATGGTATGTTGACTATCTCTTGTTAGCTAGTAAACTCAATAGTTAGAGCTTAGGGAAAGCGTCATATTCTATTCGTTTTTGTTCTAGATCTAGGTGGATCTAGGGAGATTTGTTTATGTCTACATTTACCGATAAGTCCCATAACACCAATCCATTTCCGCATAATCAACACATGGCCTCGAGCTCCTCTAATGTCGAAAATGTGTCGAATGGGAATCAAAACCCACCGGCACATGAAGGTGACCCTCTATGTGTAAATATGGTCAAGTCTCAGATTAATGTAGCCACTTGATCTCATGATTACAAGTCTTCACAGACTATTCCCCCTCCTCCGGAAACACCTTTGTAGATTGAAAATCCAGTTCCTTTGCCTCGTATTCAGAAAGGAGTAATAAAACACTCTGCTCACAACCCTAATGCTAGGGATGCCCAAAAATATTTGATTGTTGAAGATATGGGTCAAACCCCTTGTGCAATGTCAACTTTGGAGGTTCTCCAGACGTTTCCTTCACAGAGGAATGCCTTTCTATATGCTTTAGGAGCTCTAGAACCATGTGGCTCTAAGGTTATCAAGTTTGACATCACAGATGTTAAGCCTCGCTTTCCTTACCACTTGGATTTTCAAATCCATGTGTATTACTCGAAGTATACCATCAAACGTATTGTTATTGATGAAGGCGTTGCAATGTGTGTGATGGCCTTAACCTTTTGGAAAGCCATTGGTTCTCCAACCCTCTCTCAATCTCCAACTATGTTGACTGCATTTGATGGTCGTTCTTTCCATCCCCACAGAATCATTTCTACCTTTTCATTCTAGTTATGTGGAAAGACAATGGAGGTGGATGTTGAGGTGGTTGATGCGCCCCTAGACTATAATTTATTGCTAGGGTGTAATTGGAATTATTCCATGACCGCAGTCATTTCGCTTGTTTTCTGCACTCTATGTTTTCCTCACGAAGGGACAATTGTGATGATTGATCAGTTATCATTTTCAAATTCTAGTCCCAATACATTAGTTGGACATTCAATCCCAATGATCGACAATTCTCAGATTTTAAACTGAGGATATTTGTGTCGAAATGTATTCCTCCATCATGGGTACCTTTGATTTCGTGGCACCATTTCATCAAATTTATGCCATGTCTAGTAGGTCTTCTTCGTCAATGAGGTTTATTCCTTTCTATACTTTGTATTTCAGTGATCCTTGGACCCTACCTTCCCCGACCATGTCTTGTTAAGGTCAATCACATCATTGAATGGAAATTCCACTGTCAGCGACATAGATAGTGTATCAGGTTGTTCTTGACTCTATTGATGACCCAGATCATGTCCCCTCATAGATGGATGAGGAGGATCATGTTCTTCATCCCATATGGGCCACCTCATCATCTTGTTCACATGACTGCCTCGATGATACTTTAACCTCAGATGAATCCATCTTAGAGGCCATTAATGGTCTTGATAGACCATGGGACGATATGCATCATCACTCTTACTTTCTCCCAGAGATTGTTAGGATCGAACATGACAATTTTGGATCTACCTTGAGTGAGATGGTCGGTCACGTAGTGGTTCCACTATATGCACATGGAATTTATGTTGAAGGAAAAATGGCGAGTATTTCTCCTACCATCACGATCAACATCTCTTGATCTCCTAACAAAGTTGAAAATGTATATATCAGTGTGGATTTTTCACCTGAAGAAATTCATATCTACACTGATCTCATCAAATAATTTTGTGATGTATTCGATTGGTCATATGAAGAGATGTCATGAATCGACCCTCACATTGTCGATCATGAGATTAAAACTTACCCGGATGTTAAACTTGTTCGAAAATGACTTAGAGTTGTTAATCCTAGGAAGGCCCATGCTATTAAGGAATATGTAGAGAAACTACTTAATGTTGATTTCATCTACCCGGTTCCCTTGACTGAATGGGTATCCAACCCTGTTCCTGTGAATAAGAAACAAGGAACCATCCATGTGTGTATGGATTTTTGAGACCTGAACAAGGATTGTCCTAAATACAACTTCCCGACACCTTTCATTGATCAGATTCTCGATGAGTGTGCAGGAAGAAAGGTTTTTTATTTTATGGATGGATTTTCAGGGTATAATAAAATTCAGATCAAACCCAAGGATCAACATAAAACGACATTTATTTGTCCTTGGGGTACTTTTGCATACCAGAAAATGTCTTTCGACCTAAAAAAGGTCGGAACAACCTTCCAACGCGCCATGACCTTTGTTTTTCATGATCTCAAAGATATTTTTGAAGCTTATATCAACGATCTTGTTGCTCACTCTCGCAAGAGCGTAGATCATTCCACTCACCTTCAAATTGTATTTGAGAGATGTCGTTACTATCGCATCCGTTTAAACACTCACAAGTGCATCTTTTGCGTTAGGTTTGGTCGTTGTTTAGGATTCTTAGTCTCTGAGCATGGGATCTTGGTGGATCTATGAAGGTTGAGGCAATACTTTGATTGCCTCCTCCACGCAACATTCGTCAGCTTCAGGGTTTAAAGGGGAAGGCTAACTTCTCGCATCAGTTTATAGTAAACTATGCCAATATAACTAAGGGTTTCATGCGTCTCTTGAAGAAGGATACTCTGTTTATATGGGATGAGACAGCCCATGAATCCTTCAACGCTCTTAAGAAATCATTGGTATCGATGCCTCTGTTGAAGCTTCCCGACTACAGTAGAGATTACTTGCTTTATATCGTCGTGTCTGAAGGGATGGTTGGTATGGTTCTAGTTCAGGAAGACAATGAACTCCATGAGCACGTTGTCTACTACCTTAGTCGAAACTTAGTCAGTCCTAAACTTAAGTACTCTCACATTGAGAAGCTAGCCTTGGAACACGTGGTTCAAAGATTATGGCACTATATATTTCTTTACAAAACTACCATATTTTTTTACGTCAATCCATTTAAATATGTCCTTACTAGGCATATCATAGGAGGAAAATACAATAAGTGGATTTTCATTTTGCAAGAGTTTGACCTCAATTTCACTTCGGAAAAATCTAAGAAATCATTAGTTTTTGCTGAGTTGATATCAGACTTCCCTCAATTAGATGAGAAAGTTATCCATGTCAATTCATTTGTAGATGAAAATATTTTCCTTATCTCGTCTTTGGACCCTGTATGGAGATATTTTGATATATCTTCAAACCTTTAATTTCTCTCAGCATCTGTCGAGAGATAATCGACGATGCATATGACATCAAGCTAAGAACTACCTTATCATCAGAGACACTTTGTATCGTCAAGGAGTGTATAATATATTGCATCGTTGCTTGACTCATGAGGAAGCTTAGTCCGTTCTTAATGAATGTCATTGTGGGGCTTGTGGTGGTCATCTATCTGGGCTTGCAACAACCCAAAAAATATTGTGAGCTAGTTATTTTTAGCAGTCATTTTTTAAAGATTGTGTTGAAGCGATCAAGAAGTGTCACCCTTTCCAGGTGTTCGCTTGGAAAATTCTCTCGCATCCATCCCCTCTTCACCCAGTCATCACCATCGGTCACTTCACCAAGTGGGAGGTGGATTTTGTAGACTGTAACCCGTCTTCGGCTAGGGGGCATCAACATATTATCGTGGTCGTGGATTACTTTACTAAATGGGAAGAGGTCGTGCCTACTATTAAATTTGATGGTAAGACTGCATCATTTTTCATGTTCAACCAAATTATATCACGGTTCGGAATCCCAAGGGAGATTGTCACTAATCATGGTAATCACTTTCAAAATGAAATGATGAAAGAGTTAGCATCAAAACTAGGGTTTAAGCAAGGTCATTCTTCCCCTTATTATCCCTGGGAAAATGGACAAGTGTAGGTTGTGAACAAATCTCTCAAGACCATTTTGAAAAAAAATTCAGCCAGAGTAAATCTAACTGGAATCTAATGCTTTACCCTGCACTTTTGGCATATCAAACCTCGGCTAAGACTTCCACCAAATTTTCTCCTTTTCAGTTAGTACACAGTGTGGAGTGGATCCTTCCAATTGAATGTGAAAAACCTTCCCTTATACTAGCAGTTAATCTCCTACCTAACACTTTTGATCTCGAAGAATGCCTCATACACCTAGAGAATCTAGATGAGTAGCATCGAGATGAATCTACGTCTATCGAAGTGAATAAACAACATGTCAAGGTTCAATATGATAGGTATGTCTGGTCTCGGAAGTACATTGAGGGTGACTTGGTCCTCTTGTATGACCAAGCCAAAGAACCGTTGGGGGAAGGAAAGTTCAACCCCATGTGGCACGATCCTTATATTGCACGACGTGTTTTAGAAAAAGGATCCTACAAATTAGAAGATTATGAGGGGAATATGTTGGTTGAGCCAAGAAATGTGCTCTACTTGAAAAGATATTATGCTTGAGCCCCCAATATTGGGCATGAATCTTTGTATACCAGTGTATCTTAGTGTATATATATCTTTTCCTTTGTTTCATCGGCTTTCTTATCGATTTTTCCCTTGGTTGGAAGATGTCAATGGAGTCCTCATTTTACTTAGGAATCAGATTCGTAGATGGTGCCAGTCGTCATACATGAAACTTGGCTTCTACCGCTTGGGTCATTTACTCACCTGAGGGTCAAATGGTGTCTTCAGGTGGCATTTGTCTAGGTCCATCAACAAATAATGTGGCTGAATATAATGTTGTTATAGAGCTTTTATGCGATGTCATTTAACATGGTCTTCTATCATTAGAATTTCGCCTGGACTCCCAGTTAGTAGTATGTTAGTTGAATGACAATTACCATGTGTGAGACCGTACTCTACTCCAATGATTCCTATGGGTACGACTTTTGGAACGAAACATTGATTTTATTACTTATAATTAGATACCTAGAAGTTCTAATTATGTATCTGATGCATATGCTAATTGTGTTTTAGATTGGCATTTGTCACATAACTAAAGTAAATAAAACACATTCACCAATGTACACATTGTAACATGTATAAGTAAAGCCGAAGACCAATGTTTTTATATTTCATCTCTCCAAAAAATATGGCATCATAGTACAAAATGGGGCTCACACCCTCAAAATACATATATGGCTAATAGATATAATAACAATGGAATCTATTCCTGTGGTGCCAAATCTGTAACATGATAGAATACTATGGCATTTGCGAGACGTCGAAAGAGTCACACCCACACATGGGGCAC
This sequence comes from Picea engelmannii, assembly GCA_009831015.1. Lineage (NCBI taxonomy): Eukaryota > Viridiplantae > Streptophyta > Pinopsida > Pinales > Pinaceae > Picea > Picea engelmannii. The sequence continues at coordinate 280,968 of ML791228.1, forward strand.
ACCCACCACTTGTCGTTGCATGGCCTCTGGCAAATCCTCCACCTGAATAATAGGAATCATGTGCATCAAACGAGACAGGTTCCCCTGCACATTTTGTAGCACTCTCTCTACATCTCCTCCCACTGTCTTATCTCCCCAGTTCCTCCACCGATATCGTGGGAATCCATATGGTTGTCACAGAACCACATATGTGTAACAAAGTAATTGTCAATACTTGATACCATCCAAAAATATTTGTGTTTTTTTTGTTCTTTTTGAAAAACACAAAAAAATGAAATATATAAAAACTTTCATACCTATATCACCATAGGAAAATGCTAGTAGCAATGGCATATCTGGATCTCCTCTATAGTCGATCCCAACATAAGGGTAGTCATCTATGGCTATCACATGTCGATGCCACCAGATAAATAACTCATCGTTGTAAGGGGTTGGCACCCTACCACCTCTTAACCACCTCATCACCTCGGTCCACCGTGACATGGCTGGATCACGCGGTCCACGTGGAATGATATCCACTCTAGGGCTCAAACCTGGAACCCACTCAAAGAAAAAAATACATAAGATAGATGTAAAACTGAAGTTTATTTTCCTCCCATGTTTGCAATATGTCAGTTGGCTCTTCATGTTAGCCAATAGTGAGGTACACCAATCGTAAATTATGGGTTGCAAGCACTCCACTGTGTAAAACATGAGAGGCCTTTATGCCTGGTGCAATGAGGTCAGCCCCATGATCTGTGTAAGTACAAGAATGATGATCTTCAAACTCAGGTTCTCGATCGCCCTGATGGGGATTTGGCTCCCTACTTTTTTTGTGCCTGTAACATAGTGGGTGGAAATGTAATCATCTATGTTCATACCACCCCCAGCCCCCCCGGATTTCAGATTCACCACCTCACCCCGATGAGACAACCCTGTGATGAAATAGATGTCCTCTACTTAAATTATCAATGGTTTCCCATCGATATTGAAGGCCTATGTGCCTGGATCCCAAAATTTTACTAGCATTTGACGCAACCTCACTTGAGCCCTCATTCCTTTGAGAGCCCAAAAATTGTAAATCCCATATTTTTTGGGCAATTTGAACCCTTGCATCTCGTTCCACTATTGGATCTATGTCCTCATGCTCTCTCTCTCTCCATTCAAGTACCATCCTACAAAAGAAAAACCTTTTTTTGATTCAAACTCTTTTAAAAAACTAGTTTGCAAACTTGTATGCGGGTTGTAATGTTAACAATCGTGTGTAGGGACACATATACGTGGTCAGGATTTGCCTTGCCCACGTACATGTCTCCATATACGCAACTCGATGAACTATAGACCGCGTACACCCTAATTTATAATTTGTGCGCTTTAAAACTCAAAAAATTAGGTCTAATTTGAAATTGTAAACCACTAGAAATGAAGAGGAGGGAAAGATCACTTACTTGGTCCAAACGGTTGTCAATTCCGTCACTCGTAGATCCCGCAATTGGCACTTGAATATCGTGGGAAAATTGGTCCAAAATTCACTATATGGGTAAAAAACTCAAATGGTAAGGTAAAATTTGTTATTTTTACTATTAGTAGAAAAATTTTACCCACTTTACATAGTTTTTGCTAATTTTTCTACCTAATGGACTAATAGTATAGTGGAAGGAGTTCGTTTTGGGGGTTTTTTCCAAGGATTTTTGTGGTTTCTAGCATATTTCCGCTCATTCGTGACTTCGGCAGGTATTTTCTTCAACCATCATATAGGATAGGTCATCACTCCATATTGCATATTTTCTATATCATATGACTGTAATATGTATGCCTTAGGTACGAACCCATTCATTAGCGACACAAAACCCTCATACTACTACTAGAAGTGTCGTTATTAAATGGTAGAAGCTTACCAAACATGGGTGCCCTAGTTAGAACCTTTGTGCCATCTGGTGCCCATGCAAAGATTATTCCATAGGACCGAGAGTCTCTTATAATTCCAATAATTTGCATTTGAGCCTCATATTCTTACTCATAAGCATGCTACCTATACCTATGGGACTCCCACTGAGTCTTGTTTAATATCTTTTCTAACTCTCTCAAAAAGCGAAAAATATTGTTGAGTGAACTTATCCCTTTCACACTCGTTAAATTGCTTTGAAAAGACATCTATTTGGTGTAAGTTTAACCCTTTTTCGGACCAAGTAGACTAATTTTGAAAAAGGAATACTCTAGTCACTAGTGGCTAGAAGAGTTCTCTTGGGTATTGTTTTATACTTTTTCGAGCCTAGGGGACTAAATTTACAAACAATTACATTCTTTGGATTTAAATTGTAATTTCATTCCATCATCCTTCTTTCAGTATTGAGCCTATTGTCGGTTCCCACTTTCTCGTTATAATCTTACTACCTCAGCAATTTGCATCACTAGCCAAGCAAAGCCATGTTTATATCATTTGCATCTTGACACTCTGTACCCTAAGAGGAAACATCCCCTCGAGTGTCCATGTCATACATCCACCTCCTTGCATTGAGCATAGGTATGTTCCACTGTTGGAACTAGTTTCTTACTCGCGACACTCGTTTCCTCCTCTGTATCATAACATTCATTTGTTTATGAAAAAAACAAAAAACTATGGGCGATAAAAGAATAGTATCTTATGTTGGCAGCAGTTGTGTCATCTTTGAACATAGAAAAAACTTTTGAGTCCACTTATCATCCAAAGTTTGGGTTTAGCATGACCTTAGGAAGTTGAGCTCGTTACTTAGATTTTAATCCTCTGATTGGTTACTCTTCCAATCCCTATAACGAGTTTGGTTGGTGCCTCCTGCATCACAAAGTTTCATCATTGAGTCTATGCTGCCAGAGTGCTCCATATGTCTCATGCTCTTGTTTAAAGGAAGTCTATAAGCCTGTGTTGGCCATTCCTTAGAACTCTTTAGTTTGCATGTCATCCATACCCTCAGTGTGTCTCAAAGTTACATGAAGTTGTAGTCCTATCATGCACCATGGTCCTACTTTCATCATGGGTAGGTAACCTTGAACCCAACAATTGACATCTCCTCATCGGTCACCGACTCGGGGGTTTCCCTTATGTTCGACGACAAGAAATCTATTCACAAATCGGGATTCATGTAGTTTCTTGGATGTCATTAGTCTTATTGGTGGTTTCCTCTCCTTTTTCGGCAGTTTTCCTTATTGATTGCTATTCAGAGGGTCTTTTTCGTGCACTACTTGCATCTGGTGCATGTGAAAGACACACAGGATTGTTGGTTCGTGAATATATTCTTTGTCTGATTTCCTCCAAATCATCAAGCTATTGCTTTGTATCTCGTGTTGACTGATGATAGATGCCTTAATTATCTCCTTTCAACGGGTCTCCTTCCATTGACTTCAGCTCATCTATTCTGGAAATGAGGCCTAGAGTCTTATGATTACCTCGAGGCTTGCAGTCATCAGTGGTAGGTTCTCCCGCCATCGACAGTTGGGAATACATCAATGTCTCATGATCGATGGATTCTTTAAGTATTTGACCTCAACACCTTTATTCACACTTGTAAGAATGTACTTGGTGCCTTGATACCTACTTTCATTATTGATAGTTTGTCTTGTGTTTGTTAACAGTATACCTCAATGACCAGTAATCAAACAAAGTCTCATTGTGTTCGACCTCAACTCCTCTATTCACATGATGTATACTTGCACCTTTGGCAGATCATGTAAAAGACTTGAAGACATCGTCTTATAGTAGCAGCTTTCTTGAGTTGTTTCTATCATTCATTGGACCAATACCTATATGAATTCAGTGATCATGGGAGATCAGATTGTACTCCATTGTATACAAATATCTTCAGATTGATTTTGAGACTGGTTTTCACTAGGCCTTGTTCATGACTATGATATCCTATGGCATGTATCTACTTTGTATTTCCTATTCATGTCCATGAACAGTTGTTTGGTATATTTCCACATGGATCTGCAATGTAATTCAAATTGGCAGCCATGTGTACAAAGTCATTATGGATTGTAATATTCTCATGAGCAACTATTTCTTTGAGTTCAGTCTCCATCACTCCACTTATGGGAATTATAATGTATTTCAGCCATCACATATACTCCTCTAACCTCAAACATGAGGGGACATCTGTTATAGCAAGTTTTTCCTCACCCCATGCAACTTGCTCAGAAGGCCTTTCCATTTCCCTATGCAAACACGAAGTCCCCTTTTGCATTTCCCAGAGCTAAAAAGACATATTTTTCCACATATACTCACCCTACAAGTTATACAGCATGCATATACATAGGTTGCACCATTACAGCCTACGTACATCGGGTTTTGTGCCCAAAATTAAAAATTGTGTCGGGTTTCCATGTCACATCACAAGATCCATGATCCTTGACCTTCCATATACTAGAAACATTCTGACTCGGCCCTTCAGTTCCATTTGAAGGCTATAAATTGGGCCATATTCAAGCCATGGAAGAGGAGAGAATTCAAATTTTGAGAGCAAAGATACTCTGGAGAAATTTTTCACTTCATATTGATTTTTCATCCCTTTGTCCTTTAAATTCTAAACACATTGTTTAGCCCCCAAGCTCTTCCCTCTTTGATGGAGAACCTCATTGTCTCTCTTATATGAGTTTTCCTTTGGTAGAGGATTGAAGTGGTGGAGGCCCAGTTGGAAGAGACTTAGTTTCTCGGTTCCGATACATGCCAACATGGAATTTTGTCACTCATACACTTCTATTGATCATTTTTTAATAGAAATACTATTTTCTCGTCCAATTGATATCTTGCAAATATATGAATTATTATTCCATGGGCGTATTTGTTATGAATGTTAATGGATTATGCTATTGTATATGCTAGCATTATATATTATCACCATATGCTTTCATATCTTGGTTGTCGAGGACAAGTTACAGGTATAAATATTTAATTCAAGTGCTCAACGATGGTCTTCATTGAATGTCCGGACAAGGTAGGCTCTTTATCTTGTCTTGTTAGCATTTTCATTTATATATCATACTTGGGATTAGAGTTGATTTATGTAGTCATTCCGTCTGTTGTGGTTTACCCCATGCCATAGAGTTATTTTCCTCATAACATAAACTTCTCCATTAACCCAATTTCTTAGGTTCCCGAAAGATTTTTCTTGTTTCACTAAATAAAAAATTTGGATTAGAGAATTGTGTTGCATTTTTTTCACTATATTATCATTTCTCGTAATATTACCTATTTTTCATTTTAGATATTTACCTTGAGAATATTTATATTGGGCTTGATGTTGAATGATTAACATTTCTTGACTAATTATTTCCATTGGCTTACTTTCCAAGCTTTCATTGAAAACATTTTTCGTGTTGTTGCCCCAGATTTATTACTTTTTGTTGGGTTCTTTTCTTATTTTTTCAATTGTTTTCATTCTTTTTTTATGACTGGCATTCTAGCTTTAGGCTTCTTTTAATTTAGTTTTCATTTTCTTGAATTGGATTTGGTTTTAACACTTTCTTTCTGCTCGTACAGATTGCTTCCATCTTTAATTTGAATGCTGGTATGTTCCCTGAGCTGGTTTGACTTCTTAGTATGTCTTGAGGAATACTCTTTAAATTTAAGTGAGGGGTTGATCCAGTTTTGGTCACATACTAAATTTTTGTTTACAAGTCATAAGATGCATGGGATGCTCTATCTGAATGAACATTCATGAAGTTCTTAGTTGTAGGTATGGATTGATAATTGTGATGGAACATATGTTCTTACTAAGCATACCATGGTAATCTATAAGTATAGGAAAGTGTCTATCTACCATTTTCTTTGAGCTCCATCCATTTCATATTTATAAGATGGCCCATAGTATGATGGTTTTTGGGAAGTCATGTGGATTAAACTAAAATGCATAACATCTACTGAGAAAAACAACTCCTGTATCACCCCACTTCCTTCACACCCTATTTGAATATGCATATATATATATAAAATCTAAAAGGGTGAGCATATTTTGAAATAAAAAGGATGTTGAAAACACTATTAATAGTGTGGAAAGTACAAGTAAACCCATCGAGGCAATGAACCTTTTCTAGCAGTGAGGCTATGCTTGTATGGTACCGAGACAACTTCGTCGAGGCTATGGATGCTCACTAGTAGCGAAACAATGTCGAGAAAAGAGAGATGAAGAACACACTTATGTAGATGCTTGCTTGTCATAAAAGGTGAAAACCCATGGTTAAACCAAAGCCAATCAAAAGTGTGTAGTCGGTCAAATAATTTTCCTCACTAACTGGATTTTTGAAAAGGGTATGTTAGATAACAAGTACTTGAAATATTGGGTTATATCTTTTATAAACTTGGCGTTATTATGGTACCCATGGTTATTGGAAAAATGTCTATAGATTGTTGAGCTTATCTTTAAAATTCAAATATGAAGTAAAGGCCCTTGAACTCTACTGACAGAGATAATTGGTTCTTCCAGTGTGTCACCATTTTTTGAGGCCACGACAACCTCCCTTTACTTCGTCGGGGATATGGATGCTCGTTGGCAGCGAAGCAATGCCAAGAAAAGAGAGATGAAGAAAAAACATATGTAGATGTTTTCTTGTTATAAAAGGTGAAAATCCATGGTTAAACCCAAGACAATAAAAAGTGTGTAGTTAGTCAAAGAATTTACCTCACTAACCGGCTTTTTGAAAAGGGTATGTTAGATAACAAGTACTTGAAATATTGGGTTATATCTTTTAGAAACTTGGCATTATTATGGTATCTATGATTATTGGAAAATTGTATGTAGTTTGCTGAGCTTATATTTAAAATTCAGATCTGAAGTAAAGGCCCTTGAATTCTACCGACATAAATAATTGGTTCTTCTAGTGTGTCACCATTTGGTGAGGCCACAACAACCCCCCTTTACTTTTTATTTTACAAGCGAAAGAAAAGGGCACCCCTTACTAAAACTTGAACTCTAATGCCTAATCCTATACTACTTGAGTGTAATGTTAACTCTTTATCTACCTTGAGGGAGTTTGGGGTTTGATCTTGATTGATGATTGTATACCTTGAATGAGTTTTGTTTTAGGACCCGTTGAATGGATAACTTAAATGATGAACACATATGATTTCTCCATCCTCTTGCTTGAATGTTGTGCTTAATTTCTTCATCTTTATGCTCTCCCGTGTTAATCAAACTCTTCAATTTCAAACTCTTTGTTTGAATAGCAAGATCACTAATCCTTCCTTTGAGTTTGAGACTTGGTACATGTAGTTTTCAGGACACTTATCTACAACATCTGAAATCAAGTATGATTATCTTTGAACAAACCCAACACTCATTCATAAGTTTATTGAAGGCAAAGAATGTAATGTTTATGGTATATTGGCAAGTGTTTTCTTAATCACATAATTGATCTCATATTTTCTATGGTTGCAAGAGAAAGTTTGTAGGGCCACTTTATTTACATGACCACTCCAACCTTGAAGTGTGTGTGGGGAATCCATTGATCTTCTTCCTATTACCTAGATCTTGTCTGTCATCTAAAGCCAACAATCAACATTATGAACTAAGCCTTGTTTTTCCCAAACCTCATCCAAATTTGTTTTTTATCACCATTGTATTAATGAGGCCAGAACCTTGATACTTAACCAGAAACTTGATCCTTACTAGTATTTCCCTCATCGAGAAACAAGTTCACCTTTGCTTATAGTTGCCCCAAGGTTTGAAGCTCACAAGGCTATGGGATCCACCTTTTTTGAATTCCTATCCCACGAGCTCATCGGATTTACCTCTATCAGGAATCCCCATTTAAAGTGTTGAGTGTGCATTGTCTTAAGACTAGTCAGAAGCCAAAAGGACGAAATCTTATCATGCTCCTCTCATCGGGTTTGTCGCATCAGATTGGCTGAATGAAGTCCCTTATGATATTCCTGAGGTATAAAAGGTGTGATATTCTTCAAATTAATCTCTATTGGGTTCTTCTTTCGGCCTCCCCTCTCTCAGAAAACCCAAGCCAGAGACCTATTGAGATTCTTGGATGTAGAACCTTATCGTATCATCACCCAATGCTTATTGGCCACTTGTCGTAATCTATTTCATGCATTGTGTCCTGACATAAGAACCTATTCCTTGATCATATTCCCTCTCTTTTCAATCTTATAAGGTCTTCCCTCCAATATCTTTAGTTTCACTGGATTGACATGTATCATGTGCCCGACTAGTGTATATATCCTTTTATCATATGAGTCGCTATTTGCGACATTGATTTTTCGCATGACATGTCGTCATTTTTCCCCTTGTCACTTTCCATTTGTCACATTTGAATTTGAGTGTTCGTGATCTCTATACGACATGTCTACCTATCTTGACACCCGGTTACTTGAAATCTACATGGTATACCTTGCTCCTATTTTTGGTCACTAGGTGTGAAACCCTGACTAGTGTGGAAACATGACTAGCATGGAACCCTGACTTGTGTGTAACTTGACCTCATTTTTCTAATTTTTGTTTTTATTTTTGTACATAATTTATATATTTTTATTTTATTTATTTGTTTGTTTTTTTTTTTCTTATTTATTTATTTATTTCCATTTGTATTTTTCCCTTTGTATTGCAAAACCATATGGTTTTGATTGCATGTGGTAATTTCCCATGATTTTCCCCAAAGTTACCCTTGGTATTTATTTTTCACATGGGAAAAATCAATTTTACTTTAGAAATGTTTTTACATGGCTAAACTATTTTTTTACATGGTATGTTTTGCCTGAAACCCTAATGTATAATATGTACATTCTATTTATTTCTTCATATCCCAGTAAAATTAGAAAAAATTGACTTTTTGATTTTTATGTATATATGTATATACATATTCGTTTATTTCATTTTATTTTATTTTTTCCCCATTCTTCCCCTAAGTCCTAAGATGTATATTTTTACTAGTTAATTTCATTTTAGTTTCAATTGATTTTTTAATTTAACACTTTTTTTTTCCGTTTACCATTAGAATTCAACTTAATATTTCATAGAGTTATCCCCGAGCTTCTTCCCATTGGTCTTCACCTTCACTTCATCGTAAATTCCATTGGCAATTACAATTAAGACACACCTCCTACTTTTCCAATAATCCCTTCCTCTTGACAAACCTTACATCATTCTTGGAATCCCCTCTTCCCCTCCCCAAATACCCTTGAAAACTTAGCATTATTAATTTGATTTTTCATCACTTTAGGGAGCCATCAAAATAGGTCATCGAGAGATCCCATCAGAATAGTTCATCGGACTCAAGTCATGGGGATCATCCCATTGGAAACATACTTTCACAAACTTACCTTCACTTTCCAACCATGGGATCCTGATAAGCTATCGAAGTGAGTATTATGTTAATCCATCATAATCCTAGCTCATCAAAGTTAATATGCCATCAGAGTCAATTCTTACCTTCACCTTCCAACCATGGGATCTTGATAAGCCATCATAGTGAGTATTATTTTAATAGTATTCAATCCCATTGAGAAGCTATGTCATCAGAGTGGGAGAGCTTGTCAAAGTGTTAGCTCATTGGAGTGTTATCTCATCGAAGTGATAGTTGGGGTTATTTGACTTACCATTTTTAACCTTGGGTTACATTTTGATTTTGGAGATTTATATTAATTTTTGAATTACAACATGAGCCCTAGGTAATATGCCTCCTCTAGGTCCTTACACAAATAAATTAAGGGGGCTAAAAACAATATTAACCATTCAATATTGAATTACCTCATGCATGTGGTACAATGATTTTCAAGTTGAAGATCGATGACCCAAATTCACCCATAGGAAAATCAAGGGTTGTTGAACTTCAAATGACTATATTTTGAGCTATAGGCATTGGAATTGGGTCCAGGATACCTCAAGGAGAATATTACATTGGAAGAGGACTTAAGTTCAAAACAATGACAAAAAAAACCCATAAAATGCAAATAATAGAAGGTCACGAAAAAAAAAATTGGGGGGAATTGAATTTGCAAACTTCATACAGGCATATCTGGGGCTAAAAGAAACGAAATTAGTCCCAAGATAGCTCGCTAGAAATATAAAATATAATAGAACATGATGGTGTAGCTATTATGTACAGATTGAGGGTGGAAATTCCTATAAAATGCAGAAAACAAAATAGGCCTGAAATTAATTATAAAATAGGTTGTGCATGTTCAAGCAATCATATCTGAAGCTACAGGAGTCAAAATCAGACCTGCAAGAGAACACTGGAAGGATAATATAGAGAATAAGAATATGAGATGATATTAATCACCATGATGACACCGGAAACGAGAAAAATAACTTGAAGAACTGAAGAGGACACCAATGGACAAAGTTAATGATAATTTCAAAAAAATGTCACTCATGAACATTAAATAAAACAAAAATTATTACTCAACGGTCTCTTCAACTTTTGTTTATAACGCTTACCTCCATTTATGAAAATGTAAGAGACATTTTAAATATAAAATGACAAAACAAAGGAAAATGAAGTGAACAATCATAAAAAATGAAGAGTCTCTCTTATCTTATAAAAGAGAACTCTTTGAAAGTAGAAAGGGACTTTTTTTTATTGTGTAGACTGTTGATACTCTTATTGTTGGATATACAAAGATCATAAGCTATTTTTTGAAGTCATAAATGTATCAAATGCATTTGGGACTAATCCATAAATGTGTTTGTCATTTGAATTTTTCTTAGTGTTGATCATATGAACTATTTTCGTGCTTGGTATTTAGAATGCTTATGATGTTGTGATTTATAATGAGTACATAGATGATGTTACATGTCTCCTCTACAACTATTCGAGATTATGCCTGAAATATTATTGTTTTCACATTTTCTTGGCTGCCATGAACTATTTATGCTGTCAAAAATATCATTTTAATCTATACTCATCTATTAGTTTTACTCCTGCACAGGATATGTTAGAAGTAGATAGGTTAGATTGGTTTTCTTTCAGTTTAGATTAGATTTAGAATTGATTAGAACTCTTTGGGGGACAATGAATTGTCTTTCCCCTTTTTCTTATTTTAATTCTTAGTGGAAACCAGGCCCACATACTTGTCAGAAATGCTACACCAAATGAGAGTAGGTCTAATTGGGACCTTCCATCAGACGTTCTCCCTTGCCTACTTGACAGGCCATTTGGACCTATCAATACTTGGTTATTATGAACTCATGTTTCTTAATCGAAGAAAATCTTGTGATCATTGACCATTGTTTTCTTTGTTACTCTCTCCATTAGCAATCTTAGGAATTGTCCAAGTATTGGTTCGATACTTAGATGAATATGAGGATCATCATGGAGTCGTGATTTTTCTTCATTGGGTTCTTTATTTGGTTATTCATTGACTACATTATATTATTATATTCCTCCAACATCCACATAATAATGGACAACTTTAGTGTTCAAGTTTGTTGGAAATGGAGGCATGTTAAGGATTTCTTCATTAGCACCAATAACAATATGTCTATTCATATTCATCATGGTTTCCGCTAACCACTCAGGGTGTGGTACTTGGCTTGGAAATGTTAATTTCTTATTGATGTTTCCCATTTCTTGATAACCTTCAATCATATTCAATTCAACAATGTCATTTTGAATATGTTTTGCATGATCTGTATGTGATTTTTGTGATGCAAGAGCTTCCATAGTCCCTTGTGTTGCTTCATCATCAAATTGAATACCACTAACATGCTCATTATCATTACCTAATCGCTAGAAATCTCCCTAAGAGAGGCTCAAAATTTTCATTGTAGCATCTACATCTTTCTCCCCATGTATGTCGAAATCTTGGCTACAAGCCATGTCATTGAGAAGATCATCACAATTTAGTGGCCAAATTCCAGTTTTCCTAAATCCAACCTTGATATTTAAAACTATAAGATCCCTTTTAAAATATCTACTAGAAAGTCATGTTAATTTAAACCTTTTTACCTATATCCCTAGGTTTTGTACCACACATGATGCTCTCTCAGATATGAAGTAATGCTTAAAGGCCCAAAAACACTTACATCAATGGGTTGCAACCCATGAGTAGCACGTGTAGGCAAAGTCAACAAGTCAATGCCCATCTTGTTTTCCTCCATAGTTTGTAAAGTTATGTGGCTATCATGGCCATAAAAAATCAACAAGTGGATCTTTTCAAGTGAGGCACCACTAGGTATAGATGCAACAAAATTATAAATCCAATCCACAAAAAATTATTTAGTCATCCATGCATTGGGATGTGCAACCATGTATGCTCCTAGCTCAAAATTTATGATATATTTATTCAATTGAGACTTTTTCTTGAACAACTAAAACCCAGGGATTGATATATTGACTACATTTACACAACTCAAAATAGTTATCCACTCCCTAGTCTTAGGTACAATTTTTGGCACATTCCTACTTCCTCTCTTGGCAATTACCCGCATGCCACAATTCCTTCAATATTATAAACTAGTCTCATCATAGTTCCATATATATTGTGGAGTATATGAATGCTTCTCATATTCATTGGACATGTTTTTATAGAACTTGGTCATAACTGTAGGGTGTAAATTCAAAGCTATGTCTCTATCTAGGCCCTTTATCATTCATAACACAAGCTCTGGATGTATTTTCTTGAACCCTACCCACCATATTTTCTTAGGAAATCCATATTTGAATGGATTCAACCTATACTAAAATATTTGAGCAACATTGGCCTTTAGTTGTATCAAATCTATCCCATGGCCTATTTTATCCATCTCCTTACACCAAACAACCACTTCCTCCTCCTCTTGTTTATTTAAAATTGTAAGAGGCCATTTCCTCTTTGTATGAGTGAGACCAATTAGCCAATAATGCAGTGATGTTGGTGCATTTCCATATTTTTTTGTAGATACTCTTACTGAATATATGTTGAATTCAACATCAACAATTGCCTTCATTACATTATATTTTTTCCAACCTCTGATATGATTGATCTTCTTGGTTGAACTTGCACCTTGCACTATAATTGATGGTCTATCGACTCCTTTAGTGTCCACCTCATTATGCTCTTCAACATTTGTATTTAAACTCTCTTCAGTAGCACCCTGGTCTATATACTCATCTAAGACAGTGTGTTGTAGTTGGGCACTCTTGGTCACTCGCCTTATTGCCCTCCTTATATGAGTAGCTATATTCCCTCTTGCCATGATTGCAGAAACCTATAGAAGAAGAACATAAACATACAAACAATACAAAGAGTGGAAACCCAGGCATAGAGACACAAAATATAAAAAAACAGAGAATAAATACAATGTAATAGAATAAAATACAATGTCAAACAAATAGAAAATAAATAAAGTGTCAATATCTAAACTGAAACATACATATAATAGATACAAATAATAGATACAGTGTAATTATATGTGAATATTTTCCTATTCATACTCATATTTTTGGATATGGTAATTATGTTCACCATTCTTAAGTGTTTCCTTGATTATGATATGAATTGTAGATGGGAAAGTGTAGGGAGAAGAGAGGACACATGTTATGAACCAAATAGCTAAATATGCATAAAAAGAAAGAATTTGGTAATTCCATGTCGAAATAAAGTGAAACAATGAATGAATAGGCCTTTTTAAGGAGGAAACCTCCTTTCAAAATATATTAGTTGCATAGGAAAATATGATCCTTCCAATGCATCTCATTGATATATATAAGAACCACTAGTTCAAGTCTAATGTGGGAGGCCTAAAACCTTGAATCTACAAATGATTGAATATAATTTATAAAAGGAGAAGAGGTTTGTAACCTTTGTCTTGGAAACCTCTAAACGTGCTACCTCTTTTGATTTCTCCACTATATACAAACTATAAAAAGGAGAATTTTGAGCAGTTGAAGGAGAGAATTTGTTTCTAACCACATCCTTGAAAGAGACATGTTGTGAGGATGAAGGGGCTCCATCACCCATTGCTCCTCCACGTTGGCACATAACCAACGTGAGCGATGAGTCTTTAAAAATGTTATACACAGACAGCAAAGAGTTCTCATCAAGGTGTTTTCCTTCAAAAGGAAGTTGTTGTTGGTCCACCAATATCCCTTGTAAGAGTTGTAGTTTGTACGTTATATCTATCACATAATTTTCAGAGTTCACCCACAAGAGTAAGGTTTTCCCTATGAGAGAACTAGCCATGATTTGAAAACTAACTAAATCATTAAAACCATCTTGTATTAAGGCTTCCATAGCAGAGTTCTTGATATCATGCATTCATCAAACACTTGGTGAGTAAGCATCTCATCAAAGACTTTTCTCGCAAACATTTTTCCAAACACTTCTTTGTCATACATTTCATCAAACCCTTCATTATCATACATTTCATCAAACACTTGGCTGGGATCCTTTTGATGCAAGAGAATATGGTACTCATGCATGTCTTTACAAAGATCAAGAATGACATCTCTACTAGAAAGAGAGAGGGTGTTCCTACACAATGTTGAGAGCCACAATTGCCTCAATGTAATGACTGGTTTTAAATTAACTTCTAAAAATTCTACCTAATGTACAGCAATTTCTATCAATTTCTACCAGGTTTATAAAATCCAGATTTTCTCAACACTTTACGCAAGTAAAATTAAAATTTATCAATGAGTAATGCATAAATTCGAATTGAGTACCTTAACTCTGATGCTGATTTCCGTTGTCAGCTGCCTTCCTGCTGCTACCTGCTGCCTGTTGCCTTCCTGTTGCAAACACAGAAAATAATTGCCCAAAACCTCTTGTCCACCCTGCCAACTAGGAAAAYGACCTAGCTCCAGGATATCTACGGATATCCTGGCCCTCCGAGCCCAAAACCTCTGCAGCCCCCCGGTGCACTGTAAATTCCACTGTTGATTTCACTCTCCAATCCTCCAAGCTTCCCCTCTCGTAGTATGAATGAATCCTCCATCATCCTTCTCCACTTCCCTTATTCCTCCTTCACCGCCCCCCTACATTAACTCCCACCTAACTCTTTATTACACCTTATCCCATTCTTAAAGACCTTATCCTATTATTAAATGCCTTATCCCATATTCAAATGCCTTATCCCATATTTAAATGCCTTATCCCATTCATTATTATGTTTCCCTTTTACGAGAACGTAACTTAAATTAGTATTATATTTTTATTATTAACCATTAATTTAATACTTAATTAATTAAGGAATTAACTAATAATTAAATCATTCATTAACCCTCATGAACACTATTTAATAATATCCAATTAGAAATGTTACTTTAAAATATAAATACAGTTTAGTTAATCTTTTAGGATTATTATTAAATTAATTATGCTTAATAATTAAGGGTCGTTACACTCAATCATCATCTGAATACAAAGAAAAAATGAAAAAAAAAATAACCCAAGTTATATTCCACCCCTCCAATCATAGTCATTTATCCATCATCTAAGCTTGCAGTTTACCATTGTTAATCAATAAAATATTCCAACACCACTTTTCCTAGAAAATCCATTGCAAATCAAAAGTATCCACCATGTCTCCATGCCACATCACAAACAAGAACGATCCTTCCTTGCTACGAGAATCCATGTCATAAACCCATTCCCACATATTCTATTCATCAAGTCAAAAAGTAATTAGGTTTGTCATTCCCTAAAAAAGGGAGCTAAACTACCATGTTCTCCAAATGAATTCTAGCAACAATATTCTCCAAAACCACAAAACAATGACCAATACATATACATAAATATATGTGTTATATATTACATACACCAAGGTAAAGGTAACAATATTATAATGCTGAGGGTTGAGACCACCACAACGTTGTTATTTTTCCCTCTACAATGTTTACTTTGTTATCTTCCAGCCATCATTAACGAGCTAATATGCAACGGATTAATACAAATATCAATTCAAACATTTGACACAAGGATTCATGTGGTTCACCCAAGATTTGGGCTACATCCACCAAGCGAAGGCATCGGTTGTCTTATTATTCAGAGCATGAAGATTGTAGCAATTTCATTCATACATCTCTCACTCACTCCCATGTATGCCTCTATAGGATTACATAAATTTATGTACATTTACACAGGAAACTGATTATTAAATGCAATCTCATCCATATTCTAACTTGGTCTTGTTGGTTACAACCAACGCTAGATTATAGGATCTGAAATCCTAATCCTGGAGGAATTCATTGTCACCAGTTTCCAACAATCTCCACCTTGACAACAATTAACCTGATACCTTGCTCCTTCCTTTTGTTCATTGCCTTTTCTGCAAGCCAAGCACCATCATAGTTTCTCTAAAAGTATTGGTTTTGTGATTATGTCTTCGCAGTTCTCTTTTGTATGCACTTTCTCAAGAGAGACTCAATGTTCATCGATGACCTGTCTTACAAAATGGTACTTGATAGGTATATGTTTTGTTTTACTGCGGTAGGCTGGATTCTTAGCCAAGTGAATAGCACTTTGACTATCACAAAGTAACTTTACTTTGTCCTGCATCCTTCCAAACTCACCAAACAAACCTTTCAACCAAACTACCTCTTTGCAAGCATGTGAAGCAGCTACATATTATGCTTCTGTAGTGGATAAAACAACAATGTTTTCTAGCTTTGACATCCAACTAATAGCTCCACCTGCAAGAGTAAAGACATACCCTAAAGTCGACCTTCTCTTGTCCAAATCACCTGCAAAATCAGAATCAACATATCCACAGACTAATTCACAACCACTGTTATAAGTGATACAATAATCACTTATGCCTCTCAAATACGGAAGCACCCATTTCACTGCTTCCCAATGCTCTTTACCTGGATTTTCCATATACCTACTGACAACCTCAACTGCTTGTGAAATGTCTAGCCTTGTACTAACCATCACATACATTAGACTTCCTACTGCATTAGCATATGGTATTCGAGACATATATTCATTTTCTTCTTTTGTACTAGGACATAAACTTGAAGAAATCTTAAAATGGGAAGCCAAAGGGACTGAAATTGGTTTCACATCGTTCATACCAAACCTAAAAAGTGTCTTCTCAAAATAATTCTATTGTGACAACCAAAGCTTACCATTCCTCCTATCTCTAAATATCTCCATGCCCAAAATCTGCCTTGCTGCTCCTAGATCTTTCATATCGAACGTCCTAGCCATCTGAGCCTTTAACTTGTTGATCTTAGTTATGCTTTTTCTTGCTAAAATCATATCGTCAACATACAATACTAAGATAATTAATATGTCATTATTCAATTTCTTAAAGTAGACACAATGATCATACTCACTCCTTGTATAATTTTGGCTCACCATGAAAGAGTCAAATGTCTTGTACCATTGTCTGGGTGACTTCCTCAGACCATACAATGATTTATTGAGCCTGCAAACAGATTTCTTGTTGCGATTCTGAACGAACCCTTCAGGTTTTTCCATGTAAATTTCCTCATCTAAATCTCCATGTAAGAAGGTAGTTTTAACATCTAGCTACTCCAACTCCAAATCAAGTAATGCAACTAATGCTAACACAATTTGAATTGAAACAAACTTAACAACTGGTGAAAAAATCTCATGAAAGTCAATACCTTCTTTCTAAGAATATCCTTTTGCAACTAGCCTTGCTTTGTACCTTTAAGCCTTATCATCAACACCCTTCTTCAGCTTGTAGACCCACTTGCAACCTATAGTTTTCTTGTCTCTTGGAAGTTCTACCAGGTCCCATGTGGCATTCCTCTCTAATGCCTTCATTTCATCCTTCATTGCTTCTTTCCATGTATCACTATTAGAACCCTTCACAATTTCCTGATAGCACGAAGGTTCGTCATCATTAGCACTTAAGAAACTGACGAAACAAAATCATCATACCTTCTTGGAGGATTTCTGACCCACGTAGATCTCCTTAGGGAAGTTTGTGGCTCATCCACATTCTGTTGATTGTTATCATCAACCATGTCTTCCTTTGCAGGAAACTCTTCATGAACATCTTCATAACTTGTTCATGTTCACTTTCATCTGTATTTGAACTAGTTTCAAACTGAATCTGTTGATACTTAGGTACCTCTTCCTGTTTCATTTGAATATCTACATCTGATTTGATGAGAGATGATTCATCAAATATTACATCTCTGTTAATGGTGATCTTGTGGGCAGTAGGATCCCACAACCTGTACCCCTTAATACCATCACCATATCCAAAAAGATAAGCCTTTTTTTATTTTGGATCTAGTTTAGAACGTTGATGTTTCAGAATTAGAGCATAGGCTTCACAACCAAAAACTTTAAGATTAGAATAATTACAAGGGTGACCTTTCCATACCTCTTCAAGAATATTGCACTCTATTGTTGTTGATGGTGATCGATTCACTATATAACAAGTTGTAATTACTACTTCTGCCTACAGTTCCTGCTGCAAGTTGGCGTTACTTAGCACAATCCTTGCTCTTTCTAGAAGAGTCATGTTCATGCGTTCAACAACTCCATTCTGTTGAGGAGTATAGGCAGTGGTTTTATGCCTATCAATCCCAAACTCTTTGCAATAGTTCTCAAATTCCATTGACGTAAATTCACCACCATTATTAGTTCTTAAACATTTAATAGATCTACCAGTGCTCCTTTCCACTAAAGCTCTAAACTGCTTGAAAACAGTAAATACATCTGCATTTCCTTTCAACATATAGACCCAAACCTTACTAGAGAAATCATCTATAAAAGTTACAAAATATGATGATCGTCCATATGAAATAGTAGGGGATGGTCCCCAAACATCAGAATGGATATAGTCAAGGATCCCCTCACTGGTGTGTCTTCCGGTTTTAAATTTCTGCCTATTTTGTTTTCCATAAATACAGTGCTTACAGAAATAGAACTTTAAATACTTTAGACTAGGAAGTAACTTGCGATCAGATAATACCTTCAATCCTTGTTCGCTCATATGGCCCAACCATTGATGCCACAGTCGAACAGAATCAATGTCATTCTCGGATACCACTGTCACATGATCTGACTCGGTTCTTCCTTCTAACAAAAACAGGTTACCAACCTTCTTCGCTTTCATAACCAGTAGGATTCCTTTGTAGACCTTCATAACTCCACCTTGAACAATACTCTTATATCCTCTAGTGTCTAAGACTCCTAAAGAAATTAGGTTCTTCCTAAGCTTAGGTACATGCCTCACATCAGTTAGTATTTTAACAGTTCCATCAAACATCTTAATTCGAATGCTACCAATTCCCACAACTTTACATGATATGTCATTTCCCATGTAAACAATTCCATCATATATAGACTGGTAAGTAACAAACCAGTGTCTATGAAGACACATGTGATTTGAAGCACCGGAATCTAATAATCATTGTTGATCATAACGTGAACCAATACTAATTGATAAAACTTCATCAGTCATACTTGAACCTGTTGTTGAACATGTTTCAGTTGTGTTTGCTTCCTTCATTTCTTTTGGAGGGTCGTCTTTGGAGGCTTGTTGTCGCTTCCAACAGTCCTTCTTCAGGTGTTCCGATTTGCCACAAAACCAGCACTTAATCTTTCTCTTTTTTCCCTTCGACTTTGACCGAGAGAAATCCCTCTAACCCTGTCCTCTTTCTTTAGGTCTACCTCTAACCATCATCGCCTCAGATGTAGAGTTTTATGAATTGGTTTTCTTCCTTGTTTCCTCAAACAGTACTGCTCCAACAATAACATCAAACTCAATACTTTTTGTTGTGTTGAAACTAATAGAGGTAACAAAGTGATCCCATGACGCGGGCAAAGAACACAATAATGTAATTGCCTTGTCTTCATAATGGAATTTTACTCCCATGCTAGTAAACTAAACTAAGAGGATATTAAAAGTATTTAAATGATCAGCTATTTTCGTACCTTCCTTCATGCGCAAACTATACAATTGTCTTTTCAGGAAAATCCTGTTCGTCAAGGATTTCGTCATATACAAGCTTTCCAGCTTCGTCCACAAACCGGTTGTTGTCTTCTCCGCAACAATGTTGAACAGAACATCATCGGCCAAACACAAGCGTATGGCACTCGGTGCTCTCGCATCGATCTCATCCCAGTCTTCATCTGTTATGGTCATGGGTTGCTTTGATTTTCCCAAAAGCGCCTTCACCACGCCTTGTTGCACGAGCAGATCGTGCATCTTCACCTTCTAGATCTCAAAATTGTTTTTTCCATTGAACTTCTCAATTTCAAACTTAGCACTCTAAGTTTCGCCATTAGCAAAAGAAGAAACTCAACAAACCACTGCTTGTACAATCAAGCCCCTTTTATATGAGAAATAACCTTATATTTAAAGATTAAACCCAAAACTTAATGGTGAAAAAGTCTTTAAAAATATTTAAAAAATATTTTATACCTTTTACCAAATCCCAAAAATTCAACCTTTAAAAACAATATTTTATTATCCCTTATGCATAGTATTAGCACCATGCCAATTGCATTCAACCATTCTACCATACCTTTTATCAAATCCAAAAATTCAACCTTAAAAAAAAAAACACGCTCACTGCACCATACCAATTAAAACTATGCAATTTTTGTATTGGGTATTTTGCGAATATTTTAATATCCATGCTCACCGCACCATACCAATTAAAACTATGCAATTTTTGTATTGGGTATTTGGTGCTCCGATCCAGCAGGTAGACCAGCGCGGTTTTTGAAAACGCAAAATCGAGTGAGGCCACTACTACATCGACGATCCCATCCAGCAGGGAGCCCAACGTTGATGCCAAAATCAGCGCTCCCATAAGGAAGAGGGAGATCGACGCTCCCACAAAGCGGATAGCTCAGCGCTTACTCAAAATGACGACACTCCTCCTCCACGGTTTTGGCATTGTTCCTCCTCCACGGATCTCCAACGCTCCTGTGATACCACTTGTTCTCTTTCAGCCATCATTAACGAGCTAATATGCAGCGGATTAATACATAAATCAATTCAAACATTTACGTGGTTCACCTAAGATTTAGGCTATGTCCACCAAGTGAAGGCATCGGTTGTCTTATTATTCAGATCATGGAGATTACAGCAGTTTCACTCATACATCTCTCACTCACTCCCATGTGTGTCTCTACGGGCTTACATAAATTTATATACATTTACACAGGAAACTGATTATTAAATGCAATCTCATCCATATTTTAACTTGGTCTTATTGATTACAACCAACGCTCTCCCATGTGTGTCTCTACCGGCTTACATAAATTTATATACATTTACACAGGAAACTGATTATTAAATGCAATCTCATCCATATTCTAACTTGGTCTTATTGGTTACAACCAACCCTAGATTATAGGATGTGAAATCCTAATCATGGAGGAATTCGTTGTCACCAGTTTTCAATATACTTAATAGTGTGGCGTTTGGACTCTCTATTTCTGCGAAAGAGACGAATTGGGATTTTAAATATCTCAAAACATATTAAGTATTTTAGAGATTCATATAATTGAAATTGTAGATTTTAGTGTTGAGATAACATATTTGAAGTGTTTTGGGTTTATTCAAAAATACAATTTGAACATTGAACATTGTTAAAAAAAACAAAGTAATAATTGTAAAAAAAATATAAAATATAAAACAGTAAAAAAAATATAAATTATAAAACTAACTTTAACGCTTTTTTTTTTTAATAGACTTTAACTTAAAAATATATATATATATATATATAAATTTTGCATCTTTAATACACGACATTGAAGACATTGAAAGCAAAACGAAGTAAAAGCCAACTTTGTTGAAATGCCAAAAATTCGTTTTTTGTTTTTTAAAAACAGTAAAAAGTCGATGAAGAAGGTGAACAAATCGCAATAAAACGGCAGAGTCCACGTTAGCATGAGATCCTTGTTTTTCAAAATTACATGATTGTGACAGTTTTCGTGTGCATTAAATTAATTTTAACTTTCATGACGTGCTTACTTCACGTCCATATATTTTGACGTTGGGTTCTCAGTTTAACTGAGCTCCGTCGGCACGAAAATAGGTTTTTTTTCAAATAAGGAAAAAACTTATATAGTTTTTTTTTTAAATAAAAAAAAAATATATTAGACAATATAAATATTTTGTTACAGTATTCCATATATCTGCCAGTAGATATATTCTTTTTATCTTTTGAAAAAAAAGAATGTACTACTTATATTATAAAAATATATATTTATTTGTCAAACTTTTTTTAAAAATCTAATTTCTAGATCATAAAAACAAAATAATCAATTTTCACCTTCCATGTCATATTAGAATAAAAGTTATCAAACTTCAATTCTTTCATAATTTGTTGAATCTCCATCATTTTCCACAGCAAAAGCACGAAAATACTTACTCTGAATAGTGTTGCTGGAGATCTAGGTATTTGGGACAAGAAACTACTCTAAATTATTGAGGTTTCACATCAATTGTAATCATAATGGCCAATGCCAACCCTGGGGATGAATAGACAGATAATAATCTGAAATTTCAGAGGCCCTGTGGAGTACGACTTTATAATTAATAAAACCAAGTGCGTATAGTCTTGGAGATTGAATGGTAAGTAGTATCGCCCTCAATGTGGCCAGCTGGAAAGAAAATCTTCTTTTTCTGCCCTTTTTAGATTTTGAAAATAAATTTCATTTCAGTGTAGACATGACATGACATTCGACGAAATGATGGAGTAGCGATAAAGCTCCCTGCTGTCTTGGAAGTTTCATTGGAACTCAAAGCATCTTTGTAATGAATGGTTTTTAAAATATGTGAGAGCAAATAACGTCAGATTCCGCTGCATTCAGATTCATATGTTTCAATATTATATATGCATAATGCAGGGACCCATTCACAGCCTCTGAATCCCATGTGAATAGTTGAGTTGCACTCATGTTTTCAGTGGCTCGGGACTTCACAACCAGTTTTTTTCAAATGAAAATCTGATTTTAAACGAGAGGCTTGGATCATCCGTTTAGTTAGGAAGGTTTAATTAGTTATTAGTTTTGCAGAAAGCTTAGAGGGACTATATTAGTTTGCCCTTTGAATATATATTTTTGTATAATCTTTATTAGTACTAGAAAATTAAAAACATTATTTTTTATATAATAAAGAAAACTTTATATGTCATCATTTTATTGGAGAATAGATTCAAAGTCTTATTGTCAGCATCGTTATTCCCAATGTTTTAAATATTAACATATTCAAAGTTTTGATCATCTACAGTCTTTTTGAATTTTTATTATTTTTATTTTTATTTAAATGTTTACCTATCCAAAGTTTTGAGCATCTACACTCATTTTAAAGTAGAGCCTTAAATGTTTTCCTAAGCCTTAAATGTTTACTTAACAATACATTTTCCTCCATTTTTTTGATACAATCTTGTATGCAGTGAATTTGGGCAATATTGTTGTCCAGGGTCATTACCGGTTCACTGGTTGTTGCTTGCTCGCTAGTTCGTTGGTTTGTTGGATGTTGCTTATTGTTGTTTGCTTCAACTTTCCAAAGTTGAGGTCCGACAGCTGCAGTTGGACCTCTTGGTGCTTGCTCACTGGTTTGTTGTTTGTTGCTTTCTCTTGTTTGCTTCAACTTTGCAAGATTGAAGTCATTCACCTGCAGTTCGACCTGTTCTTGCACTTTGCAGGGTTGAAATCCCGCACCCTTGTTTGCTTCAACTTTGCAAGGTTGGGGTCCTGCATCCGCAATTAAACATGTCGTTGCAATTTGCAGGGTTGAGATCCTGCACCCACAATTGAACCTGCGATTCTGCCATTCACCATTCATGAGTAAGTTTCAGTACCATGGTTTCATTCCTATTCGTTGTTTGTTGTTTACTATTTACAATTTGCAGGTAGAAATGTTCAATACTAGGAGGTGTTGAAAATCACAATAAATATAAAAAAAATCTAGAAATAATACTTGAGTGAAAACGCTCTTACAGAACATCCTTAAATGTGACTATTGGGATCAAAGAAACATGAATGTATTGCTATCCCCGAAAAGTGTTGAACAAAAAAGTTTGTCACCTTTGCAAAATGTTCTTGTAGATGAAAACTGCAGCTAGGTATAGAAGGACTAGGTATGGTGCAAAGTTAAGCAGGTTGCAAGAAAATTATACAACATTGTCAGTCCTTACCCATCTTTATTAGTGACATATTTCAGTAGGTTATAAAAAAAAGTTGCAGGACCTGAAATGTGAATCTTGGGTGGATGATGAAGATAAAAGGACAAGTTAAATTCTTAGTGGGTAGTGGAGTTTGAACATTGGTTTCTTTGTAGATTATGGGATGGGGATCAGTAGACTTGTGAGAAACAAGACGTGTAATCGCAGGATTAGGGAGATTATCAATAGGTTCGGGAAAATCAAGGGATCCTGGAGGATTAGGCTAAGGGTCCACAGGTTTTAACCAATACAATACTATTCAATACCTCTTAAAACAACTGACGGGAATTTTTGTTGCATAGATCATACCTTACATCTTCACATACTCGGCGCTAGGATGGTGTTGGTTTACCCTCTTGTGCAGACATTGCAAGCCGCTTTGTCAACTGAGGGATGGTACTAAATCACCCTCTTGTGCAGCCATTGCAATCCATTATGTTCACTGTCTGTCTTTACCAAAGGGGTAAACTATAGGCGTAAAGGGTAGAAAAACGAGTCCATATCGAAGCCCAGTGACAAAGGTGTAAAGAGAGATGGCAGTGCATAAGGTAACGAAGAGCTTAGGAAGCAGGGATGATTTTAAGGATGGAAATTTGTTTTAAAATGCAAAAACCTTGGCGAATCTTACTAATCTTTCATATGCCAACTATAAATGTTTGGCAATATTTTTGTAAAAATATTCAAATTTATAAGGATTTTATATAGTTTTTAAAAACATTTGGCGATTTTTAAGGTAAAATAATTTTATCCTATAGAATTTGGGCGAATCGTTTTTAAAATAGTGAATCTCGTTTTTGGAAAAACCATGGAAAATTAGCCCATGAGCGAAATTTAACCCCTAAAATCATCCATGTTAGGAAGGTGACAAATGGATTGTATACGTGGGTAGATTTGAGGACCTTATCTCTTATGTAGATGGTTATTATTTGCGTGGATGAGACATGGTTAACCACATGTCAAGGTTTGCAACATGGTGGACACTTGGCACTGATAAGATTTAGTTATTGTTTTTGTTTGATTAAATTAGTCTAGCTAGTTGTCTTTCAGAGTCCCACATGTACGGTGGAAACCCTGCATTTATTGCACGTGTTTGTACTACTATGGCTCGTGCTACTTCGGGAGTTGTACAAATTCTGCAATCGGAAACTCCGGACGTGTCGAATATCTGAAGTCCCAAAGTCCTTGATAAGGATGGTTAAAGTAATCTCGGGTTAATTAACAATAGGCGCGAGTTAATGACTCCAGGATAAAGTCACTCTAGGAGACTTTCACGCTTCACATTTAAAACATTCATGAGGTCCCGAATTGGCGCCGTGTCTAAGTATGGTTAGAAGAATTCCAAAATTTGGCAAAATGACAAATATAAGACAATCTAGAAATAATAATTTAGTGAAAATGCTCTTACAGAACATCCTTAAATGTGACTACTGAGATCACATAAACATGAATGTGTTACTATCCCCGAAAAGTGTTGAACAAGAAAGCTTGTCGCCTTTGCAAAATGTTCTTGTAGAAGAAAACTGCAGCTAGGTATAAAAGGGCTAGGTATGGTGCAAAGTTAAGCAAGCTGCAAGAAAATTCGACATCATTGTCAGTGCTTATCCATCTTTATCAGTGACATATTTCAATAAGTTATAAAACAAAAAAGTTGCAGGGCCTGAAATGCAAATATTGGGTGGAAGATGAACATAAAACACAAAACGACCCGAGTCCAAACATTAGTTATTGTTTCTCCTTTGTTGGCAAATTAAATTCTTAGTGGGCAGTGGAGTCTGAACACTGGTTTCTTTGTATATTATGGGATGGGGATCAATAAACTTGTGAGAAACAAGATGTGTAATCACAAGATTAGGGGGATTATCAACAGGTTCGGGAAAATCAAGGGATCTTGGAGGATTAGGCTAAGGGTCCACAAGTTTCAATCAATACAATGTTATTCAATACTTCTCAAAACAACTGACAAGAATTTTTGTTGCATAGATCATACCTTCCATCTTTACATACTCGATGTTGGGATGGTGTTGGTTTACCCTCTTGTGCAGACATTGCAAGTCGCTCTGTCAACTAAAGGATGGTACTAAATCATCCACTTGTGCAGCCATTGCATGCCATTCTGTTCACTGCCTGTGTTTACCAAAGGGATAAATTGTAGGCGTAAAGGGTAGAAAAACGATTCCAGATTTGAGCCCAGTGACAAAGATGTAAAAGACAGATGGCAGTGCATAAGGTAACAAAGAGCTTAGGAATGTGACAAATGGCTTGTAGGTGTGGGCAGATTTGAGGACCTTATCTCTTGCACAGATAGTTATTATTTGCGTATATGAGACATGGTTAACCACATGTCAAGCTTTGCAGCATGGTGGACACTTGACACCGACGAGATTTGGTTATTGTTTTTGTTTGATTTAATTAGTCTAGCTAATTGTATTTCGGGGTCCCACATGCACGGTGGCCAGCCTACAATTATTGCAGAATAACTGGACAATCATTAAATCCATTAAAACCCACCTCGTCAACCCTACCATCTCGACACTTTCATATCAGAATTGGAAGTTGAAACCCCTATTATTAAGAACCCCTTACATTAAATGTTGAGGAGTATGGCATTTCATGTCGCATATGCTGACATAAATTCAATAAAATCGGCGAAGGAAATCATAATCACATAATATATCAATTTTCTTCATGCCAAATCTCTTGAACTGTCGAATCGACAAATTTTGGGTATGTTATGGTGATCAACGGTTCTCGCTCTCTTTCAAGATCAACAACTCACGGTTACTTCAGGCCTCCATTCCTCTGCATTTATTCTCAATTCAACCCAACATAAACTATACTGCCATGCAACACTTATTTAATTTTATATATCAATAATTTTAATTTTAAATGATATTTAAATTAAATTACAATATAATAAAAATATTTTTAAAAATCTATAAACTAAATTACATTATAAAAATATCTTTAAAAATCTATAAACTACTTTTAATTAATTAAATTCATGGTCACCCCACACACACATATATATATATATATATATTAAGGAAGAACCTTTACCTCAAAAATTTTTTTTTTCCTTAAAAGGCATGAACCATACAATGCCTTGGTTGCCTATACGTGAAGCTTTAGGCTTACAACGAATATATGCACATTAATAATGAAGTACTTATTGGAAATTTATATGCACATTAATAATTATTTACTTAATGGAAATTTATTAGTATTTACTATTTTGCTTTTGTTTTATTTTTAGTCGAGAGTAAATACAGTTTATAATATATTTGGATTTGGATGAATTGTACCTTCGCTTTATAAGTTGTATACATTAATAAACCCCTTCATGGTGGACTCTTTCGGGAACAACACCATCACACTACGTAGAAGTTGAACCTACCGCAATGTTGATGTTATTTCATTAATATATTATGTAATGGTCTTTTTCGGGGGCTTGGTTCTTGGTTGAGTAGGATTAAGACGTTAATCTCAATATAGTAAATGAGTTTTATGATTATGGCATTGATCGTTTATCTATGCATATGGTATATAAAATGTTTTTTTTGTTGATAAAAAATATTTAGTGTTTTTATTTGATGGAGTTGATTAGCATGTATATTAGGTTATTGATATAATTGTTATATGGTGAATTAATGAATGATGGTTTGGATATTTGGATGGTGTCATTTGAACATATGTTGATTAATTAATGATGATTAAAGTTGATAACCAAGTGTAAGTAGGTTGGCAAGTCTTATAAGACTCTTGGGTGGAAGTAGGATTAAACTGATAAAGGGAATTTGATGATCTAAGATAAAGGCCATCGATGCATAATTTATAATGTTCTTGTATGTTTAGGAGAACTCTAGGCATGGAGTTTGACAGAAAACACTGCTATCGGCAACTTGTGAAATTGATATGAACTATGATTAGATCATGTTACACATTTGTATCGATCTATTTGTTTTGTGTGTGTTTCATGTATGTGTAGGGGTAGGGAAAAGCCTTGCTATCTTGCCAACATATGGGTGTGGGACATGATTGAAACACTTAGGTTTGGTTGTCTTGGGATGAGTTGAGGAACCTATGCATACCCACTCGGTCTTTGAGAATGGGTAACGGTACTTATGCTCATCCACTTGGTGTCAAGGACAAGTAGTGGTGTTTACCCATTCAATCCTAAGGATGTGTAGTAGTGTTTCTACCACCCACTTAGTTCCAAGGATGAGTCATAATGTTTCAGTTGCCTACTCAATCCCAAGAAAGAGGTGCAAAGTCTCTTTGAAGAATATGAAAGGATAAGGAAGTTGAGTAGATGGTGAGCCTACCACTATCAACATGTGTAATATCTTGGTTTTGACAATTTGGGAGTACTAAACTTGATTGTGTGTATGTTGTAATTATGTTTTTCATTACTATGTTTTGTTCCACACCATGAGATAATTGCCATGGTGATTTTAAAAGACATATAAACATGATTACTTTTTAATTTAATAAAAGGTTTCAACATTGACCAAGGGAGAGCATCTAAGAGGCCATGAATCCACTAGATGGGAATGGTAATGGGGTCCAAGGGGATTGAGCTATACCTCATGTTCTTCCCATATCCTCTTTACAACCTTCTTCCATGTGATTGCCATATTTTCCACTTTATTCTAATGTTTATGCTAATTAATTTAGGAGCCTAGTGAAATGATTTGATTACTCCAAGTAATTATCTCCTACAATCAAGCATACCTCCTACTTTGTAGCAACCACCTCCTATCATCAAGGAACCAAGAAAGGAGTGGAGGAAAGACTCCTCCCTCTCACCCTATTCAACAATCCATTCATGCAAATTTAAATTAGGAGGTCGTGGCTTAAGGGGAAGAGATTTATTGAAGGAAAAATATAGTTTTTGATGTAAGGAAAAGCTTGTCAAACTCTCCTATGATCCATGGAGAGATGAAAGACAATTGTGTGATATTAGGCACCAAGAATGAGTAGATATATATTTTCCTAGACCTTTGTACATTAATGGCCTGTTGGGTTATCCAAGAATTCATAATTTGTTGTCCAAGAAACCACATACGGCTGAAAATGAACTTTGAAAGTAGATATTGACTTAGGCTCTTACTATATATACTAAAGAGCATAAAGAGGA
Organism: Picea engelmannii; assembly: GCA_009831015.1. Classification (NCBI taxonomy): domain Eukaryota; kingdom Viridiplantae; phylum Streptophyta; class Pinopsida; order Pinales; family Pinaceae; genus Picea; species Picea engelmannii. The sequence goes on from ML791228.1 coordinate 310,159, forward strand.
AGACAATTGGTAAGGGACTAAACAACATAGAAGGGGGTGGCTTCCTATGTTGTATGTTATAGTAGAGGATTGCCAAGAGCTGGTCTAATTGAAAGATTGAATAAAGAACTAATAGTGATTTGTATCGGATTAGCCTTCGAAGCTTTTATTAAAGGAAGGAATAATTTGGGAAGCTTGAACAAATCTTATTTTCCTTGGTGGTCTCGTATACTAGCATAAAGGTGGTATACACAAAGGATTTGCATATGGTTGGTAGAAAAGTTGCTCACACCTAGTCAGTTTCCTTGGAGCTCAGTTTGTGAAAAGAGAAGTATATTGCATCTACTTTTTACATATGAAATTCATAAAGATATATTTACATTAATTATTATGAGAACATGATATGAAAATCCTATAGATGTTAATGGATGAAATGGTTGTTGTTATATTCAATTAATTTGATAGACATGTGTGGAAATACATTAGAAATTCCCACATGCCAAATGTTTTTCAAAAGTATTATGTAAAATAATCATATTCCTCTACTCATATTGATCCAAAATGGATCCAAGAAGGCCTAAAAATCAAAGTTCTCAGAATCAGACGAAACCAGCTCCATTGCATCGGGCTCATCACGTTGATTTTGACCATATATTTTTTTTCTGAAAAATGGACACCGTATGCGAAATTTATCGCGTTCTTATCAAAAGTCAACTCGTCGAAGTCAAAAGTCAACAGGTTGTATTGCTAAAGTCAGCAGTACGTCAACATGACGTAGCAGTGATGTCAACATGACATCATGATGATGTCAGCAGGGACACGTGGCACTGTAGGACATGACACGTGGTTGTACAAACATTGATGTGGCCCTGTGACAGTCTGACACGTGGCAGTATGAATGACAGGTTATAGTGATGTGGCGCTGACCGAGCGACTGACTGTACAGTACGACAGGGTGATGTGGCACCAAGTGGAAGGCTCCAGGCTTGACACGTGTTGTACGACACTGACTGGGAAGATGCGTTGACAAAGTGACGTGGAAGGTACTATAGTGATGTGGCATTGATGACTAGGCAACTAACTGTCTTGGTGATTGGACTGTACGGTCCAATCACAGGGTGACATGTGGCCTAATCAGAGGGCACCACGTGGCACTCTAGATTTGTCCAATATTGGTTGGTCAAAAAATAATTTGGTTACAACCTCCGCAAGATTCGACCGTGCGACCTCCTCCATTTCCCAAGACTTCGAAACAAGCACCAACCATATGGGCTACGATGGTTCTTGTTTAAACCTATGGCAAATATTTGTTTTGAAGTGATATGGGTAGATTTTTGGGGATAAGCCTCGGTCGACAGGGGCCAGCGCTCGACCACATGGGCGTCCCATAAGACCAGGAGCCCAGAGGAAAGGGGTGTGTGCCCAAATGTTGCCAATTTTGGGGTTTTTAACCATATATTAATATTTTTGAATGATTTCAGCCTCATTTTCAATGGATTTTGGACATTTTTGGGGAATTTGGAACCCAAAAAGAGGCCAGATCTTGGGGAAAAGTTGGGATTTGATTCTCAACTCAGAATATATAAAAACCAGAGGTTCTTGGAAGCCTTGAAAATTTCAGAGACAACAAAATGATGAAGAAATTGTGAATATCAAGCCATTTTTATGCAGGGAAGCCATTGAGGAAATGAACTTTGGAGGCCGTTTTCGGGAGCTACGCTCAACCTTTTTCAGTGCCGTCAGTTGTGTTGGATTATTGAGGTTGATCATAACACAACAAGACCAATTTACAATATTTTTTAGATACTTTTGATGTAATTTTGCAGCATTGAATATAAATAAGAAAGCATCCCCCACTGAGACAAAGGCTCAAAGACATATGAAACCTTGTTGAACTTTGTTAGCAATCTTGTTGTTCCTTATGTTTACTTTCTGATCTACATTATTTATGATGACTGCAATATTCTTTCATTAAGTCTCCTTCCTCATTTAAGTTTTTCAATGGTAATTTAACACATGATTAAAACTCAACCAAGTCTTTTAAAGATCATTTTTGGATCAAGTGGTATCAGAACAGGTTGATAGTTGGGTTTTTGAGTTTGCATGATTATAGGGAAAAACTAAGTCGTGGTGAAGGTGAGCTTGTAGAAGGAGATCCTGAGATTGGATCGAGAAAGAGGGCATATCAATGTGAGAAGGTGGCATATGAAGAAGGAATGTCTCAGAACAAGATAGAGTTTTAAAAGACTTTCTTCACCATGTCTGAGAAGGTAAAGGTCTTATATGATGATTATTTGGAACAAAAGAGGCCTTTTCAAAGGGAATCATCAAAACAAGACAAAAGTGAAGAAGGAGAGGACCCTCCTAAACCTCATCCTTCACCTCCTTCACCTCCATCATCATCTTCTTCTTCAAGTACAAATTCAACTTCTAGCACAAGAAAACATTCTCATAAACATAAGCATGATATGCCATTACTTAAGCTTGATGTAAAATTTGAATTTCCCATGTATGATAGTGAAGTCAATGTTGAGAGGCTTGATAACTGGGTCAGACAAATGGAAGTTTATTGCAGTGTGCAACAAATCAAAGATGAGGCAACCCAAATCAAATTGGCGTCACTTCGTCTTGCAGGCACAACACTCATCTAGTGGCAGGGTAAGTTGCAACATGGTACACAACAAGTTGGTAATGTATTTCCATCAAGGTAATATTTTTTTTTTGCAATTAGAAAACAATGTTATCCATTGGGTTTAAGGAAAACGATTTAATTGAATGGAAAAGTCTTAAACTAAGAAAAGGAAAAATGGTGCAAGAATACACAGACGAATTTTGTAAGATGACATTAATGTTAAATATTACATTACATACACAAGAAACTCTTATGAAATATATAGGAGGTTTACCTGCACATATTCATAACATTGTATTTATGTTTGGACCTACTAATATTGATGAGGTTTCTCTCCAAGCAATGTATATTGAAGCAAGGAAAACAAGAGTTGGTGTATCAGGGAATCATCTTCAAGGAAAGAAGACAAAAGAAAGGGGAATGGAAATAAGGGCACGATGATGACCATTACTGGAAATTGCATCCAGAGAAGAGACCGAAGTGGTTCAAAGAAAGGAAAGGGAGGCAAACAGTTGCAACAACAACATGGTCAACAGACTTGGGGTATGATTCAGGTGATGAGACTAAAATCCAAGCAGTTGGTTTGACAGGTAAAATTGGTGATGGATATTATGCTAGAAGTAAATTGTTTCATATAAGGGTCATAATGAAACATACTAAGATCGATACATCGATAGATATTGGATCTCAATCTAACTTAATTTCAAAGGAAGTGGTTAAGAAATTGGGATTAAACACTAAGATGCATCACAAACTCTATTCACTTAATTGGATAAGCAAAGATCACAAATTTCCCATAACAAAGCAGTGTATCATAAAGTTTTCAATTACATCTAAGTATGCGGATGAAGTAACATGTGATGTGCTGCTGCTAGAAACATGTGGAATGGTCTTAGGAAGACCTTATTTATATGGTCGCAAAGCAATTTTCTACTGGAACATAATCAATATCACTTAACTAAATAAGCCAATGAATATGTTATACATGCTCATCACATAAAAGCAAATCAATCTCTTCAAACAATGGAACAATTAAGGAAGGCAACTTATGCAAGCAATGCACCTATATTTGTCCCAAGTAAAGCAGTTGATCTTAAGCATGAACATGAGATGGTTGTAGTATGGGAATTCAATCATACTTTGCTTCAAGATAATTTAATGTCGTGCAAGCACATCAAACATATTGGTTTAGTTTTAGTCATATTTATGATGTTATCGTTGCTAATGTTTTCTACATGGATGGTAGTGGATTCAGTAAGATGTGAATGAGTTCAAGTGGCTAACAATATACTTTCAGTTGTCATGGTTATTACATAATTGATTATGATGCAACAGGTGTACATGACAAAGTTTAAAGATAAAGGACAAGTCGAGAGGCCTATCCTGCACTTGATATCTGGTTAATACCCTTTTGGAGGACCAAAAGGTCTTAGTGGGGAGGCATGATCCAAAATGGATACAGGAAGGCCTAAAAATAAAAAAAATTCAGAATCAGGCGAAACCAACGCCATTGCGTCGGGCTCATCACATCGATTCTGGCCATATATTGTTTTCCTAAAATGGACACCGTATGCAAAATTTATCGCATTCTGGTTGATTTCCCAAATAGGCAATAAAGTCAACAGGTCGTATTGTTGACATCAGTAGTATGTCATCATGACATAGCAATGACATCAGCATGATGTCATGATGAAATTAGCAGGGACACATGGTAGCACGAGGAGGTGACATGTGTCACTCATTTTTGACATTTTTAGGCGTGATGTGGACCAGTAAAAAAGTGACACGTGGCACCATACAGAGGTGACACGTGGCACTGTATGGACACTACACATGGTTGTACGGATGTTGACGTGGACCAATGACATTTCGACATGTCACAGTATAGATGACAGGTGGCAGTGGTGTGGCGCTGGCCGAGTGACTGACTGTACAGTACGGTAGGGTGACGTGGTGTCAGGTGGCAGGCTCTGGGCTTGACACACGTCATACAATGTTGTCTGGGCAGATGCGTTGGAAAAATAACATGGCAGGTATGGTAGTGACATGGAATTGTTGACTGGGTAGCTGAATGTGTTGGTTACTGGACTGTACGGTCCAATCATAAGGTGACATCTGGCCCAATTAGAGGGCACCACATGGCACCCCGAATTTGCCCAATATTGGCTGGTCAATTTTTTTTTTGGTTACAACCTCCGCAAGATTCGACCATGCGACCTCCTCCATATCCCAAGACTTTGGAACAAGCGCCAACCATACGGGCTATGATGGTTCGTGTTTAAACATATGGAAAATATTTGTTTTGAAGTGATATGGGTGGATTTTTGGGGATAAGCCCTGGTTGGCGAGGGCCAATGCTCAACCACATGGGCGCCCCATAAGACCAGGAGCCCAAAGAAAAGGGACGTGTGCCCAAATGTTGCCAATTTTGGGGTTTTTAACCATATGTTAAGCTGCTTGAATGATTTCAACCTATTTTTCAATGGATTTTGGCCATTTTGGGGGGATTTTGAGCCCAAAAAGAGGCCAGATCTTGGCGAAAAGTTGGGATTTGATTCCCAACTCAGAATCTATAAAAAGAAGAGGTTCTTGGCAGCCTTAAAAATTTCAGAGACAACAAAATGATGAATAAATTGTGAAGATCAAGCCATTTTTATGCAGGGAATCCATTGAGGAAGTGAACTTTAGAGGCCATTTCCGAGAGCTACGCTCAACCTTTTTCAGTTTCGTCAGTTGTGTTGGATTCTTGAGGTGAAGCAGAACACATCCAGACTAATTTATAATCCTTTCAATAAAATTCTTATGTAATTTTTCAGCATTGAAGATGAATAAGAAATCCTCCCCCATTGAGACAAAGGCCCGGAGACATAGGCAACCTTGCCGAACTCCGTTAACAATCTTGTTGTTATGGTTTTTTGTTCCTTATGTTTACTTTCTGATATGAATTATTTATGATGGCTGCAATATTGTTTCATTGAGTATCCTTCCTCATTTAATTTTTTGAATGGTAATTTAACACATGCTTAAAACTCAACCAAGTCTTTTAAAGATCGTTTTCGGATCAAGTGGTATCAAAACAGGTTGACAGTTGGTTTTTTGAGTTTGCATGATTACCAGGGAAAATCTAAGTCATGGTGAATGCAAGATTTTAGAAGGAGATCCTGAGATTGGATCAAGAAAGAGGCCATACCAAAGTGAGAAGATGGCATATGAAGAAGGAATGTCTCAGAATGAGATAGAGTTTCAAAAGACTTTCTTCACCATGTCTGAGAAGGTAAAGGTCTTATATGATGATTACTTGGAACAAAAGAGACCTTTCCAATGGGAATCGTCAAAACAAGACAAAAGTGAAGAAGGAGAGGACCCTCCTAAACCTCATCCTTCACCTCCTTCATCTCCATCATCATCTTCTTCTTCTTCAAGTACAAATTCAACTTCTACCACAAAAAAACATTCTCATAAACATAATCATGATATGCCATTGCTTAAGCTTGATGTAAAATTTGAATTTCCCATGTATGATGGTGAAGTCAATGTTGAAAGGCTTGATAACTGGGTCAGGAAAATGGAAGTTTATTGCAGTGTGCAACAAATCAAAGATGAAGCAACCCAAATCAAATTGGCATCGCTTCGTCTTGCAGGCACAACACTCATATGGTGGCAGAGTAAGTTGCAACATGGTATGCAACAAGTTGGTAATGTATTTCCATCATGACAAGATTTTGTTTTTGCACTTATAAAGCAGTTTTAACCTTTGGGTTATAAGGAAAAGGATTTAATTGAATGGAAAAGTCTTAAACTAAGAAAAGGACAAATGATGCAATAATACACAGATGAATTTCGTAAGATGGAATTAATGTTAAATATTGCATTACATACACAAGAAACTCTTATGAACTATATAGGAGGTTTACCTGCACATATTCATAACACTGTATTTATGTTTGGACCTACTAATCTTGATGAGGTTTATGTCCAAGCAACGTATATTGAAGCAGGGAAAATATGATTTGGTGTATCAAAGGAATCGCCTTCAAAGAAAGAAGACACAAGTAAGGGGAATGGAAATAAATCAAGTTCAACGATCATGAAGGAAGAGAAGCTCTCTTGCAAGCATTTCCAGAAAGAAAGACATGATGATGACCATTGCTGGAAATTGCATCCAGAGAAGAGACCAAAGTGGTTTAGAGAAAGTAAAGGGAGGAAAATAGTTGCAACAACAACATGACGAATGGACTTGGCGTATGATTCAGGTGATGAGACTAAAATCACAACAATTGGTTTGACAGGTAAAATTGGTGATGGATATGATTCTAGAAGTAAATTGTTTCATATAAGGGTCATAATGAAACATACTAAGGTTGATACATTGATAGATAGTGGATCTCAATCTAACTTAATTTTAGAGGAAGTGGTTAAGAAATAGGGATTAAAATTTAAGATGCATCACAAACCCTATTCACTCAATTGGATAAGAAAATATCACAAATTTCCCTTAACAAAGCAATGTATCATAAAGTTTTCAATTACATCTAAGTATGTGGATGAAGTAACATGTGATTTGGTGTCACTAGAAACATGTGGAATGGTCTTAGGAAGCCCTTATTTATATGATCGCAAATCAATCTTCTATAGGGAACATAATCAATATCACTTAACTAAAGAAGGCAATGAATATGTTGTACATGCTCATCACATAAAATCAAATCAATCTCTTCAAACAATGGAACATCTAAGGAAATACGTTTATGAAAACAACACACCTATAATTGTCCCAGGTAAAGTAGTTGATCTTAAGCATGAACATGAGATGGTTGTAGGATGGAAATTCAATCATACTTTGCTTCAAGATAAGTTAATGTTGTGCAAACACATGAAACATATCGGTTTAGTTTTAGTCATATTTATGATGTTATCGCTGCTAATGTTTTCTACATGGATGGTAGTGAATTCAGTAAGATGTGAACGAGTTCAAGTGGCTAACAATATGATTTTAGTTGTCATGGTTATTATGCAATTGATTATGATGCGACAGGTGCACAAGACAGAGTTTAAAAACAAAGGACAAGTGGGGAGGCCTATCACACACATGATATCTGGTTAATACCCTTTTGGAGGACCAAAAGGTCTTAGTGGGGAGGCATGATCCAAAATGGATCTAGGAAGGCCTAAAAATCAAATTCTTGGAATTAGATGAAACCAATGCCATTTTTTCAAGCTCATCACACTGATTCCAACAATATATTTTTTTTTTGAAAATGGACACCGCATGCGGAAGTTATCACATTATGATCGATTTCCCAAACAGGCAAAAAAGTTAACTCGTCAAAGTCAACAGTCAATAGGTTGTACTACTTACATCAGTAGTATGTCAACATCATGTAGCAGTGATGTCATCATGATGTCAACAAGGACATGTGGCAGCACGAGGAGGTGACATGTGTCACTCATTTTTGACATTTTTAGGCATGATGTAGACCAGTAAATAAGTGACACGTGGCATTGTACGGAGGTGACACATGGCACTTTAGGGACACGACACATGGTTGTACGGACATTGGCATGGCTCAATGACAGTCAAACACGTGGTAGTATGGATGACATGTGGCAGTGACGTGGCATTGACCGAGTGAATAACTGTACAGTACGACAGGGTGACGTGGCGCTAGGTGGTAGGCTTTGGGCTTGACACGTGTCGTACATTATTGACTGGGAAAATGTGTTGGAAAAGTGACCTGGCAGGTATGGTAGTGACATGGCACTTCTAACTGGGTAGCTGACTATGTTGGTGACTTGATTATGCGGTCCAATCACAAGGTGACACGTGGCCCAATCATAGGGCGCCATGTGGCACCCCAGATTTGGCCAATATTAGTTGGTCAAAAACAAAATTGGTTACAACCTCCGCAAGATTCGACCATGCAACCTCCTCCATAGCCCAAGACTTCGGAACAAGCACCAACCATACGGGCTATGATGGTTCTTGTTTAAACCTATGGAAAATATTTGTTTTGAAGTGATATGGGAGGATTTTTAGGGATAAGCCCTGGTTGGTGAGGGCTAACGCTTGGCCACATGGGCGTCCCATAAGACCAGGATCCCAAAGGAAATGGGCACGCGCCTAATTGTTGCCAATTTTTTGGGTTTTTAACCATATATTAATATTTTGGAATGATTTCAGTCTGATTTTCAATGGATTTTGGCCATTTTGGGGGGATTTGGAGCCCAAAAAGAGGCCAGATCTTGGGGAAAGTTGGGATTTGATTCTCAACTCAGAATCTATAAAAACTAGAGGTTCTTGACAGCCTTAAAAAGTTCAAAGACAACAAAATGATGAAGAAATTGTGAATATCAAGCTATTTTTATGCAGGGAATCCATTGAGGAAGTGATCTTTGGAGGCCATTTTCGGGAGCTACGCTCAACCTTTTTTAGTGTCGTCAGTTGTGTTGGATTCTTGAGGTCGAGCATAACACAACCAAACCAATTTGTAATCCTTTTGAAAAACTTCTTGTGTAATTTTTTAGCATTGAAGATAAATAAGAAAGCCTCCCCCACCAAGACAAATGCCCAGAGATGTAGGCAACCTTTCTGAACTCCGTTAACAATATTGTTGTTATGGTTTGTTTCTCCTTATGTTTACTTTCTGATCTACATTCTTTATGATGGATGCAATATTCTTTCATTAAGTCTCCTTCCTCATTTAAGTTTTTGAATGGTAATTTAACACATGCTTAAAACTCAACCAAGTTGTTTAAATATTATTTTTGGATCACATATAAGATTGATAATTGAAAGTTAGGGTTCCTATGGAACTCCATAATGAGTTTCTAAATTTTTTCTTTTGAAAAAATTGGAAATCTAGTGCATTTTTCTTGTAGGTGCACATCATCTTATTAACTGTTTTTTTTAGTGAATATGATTATAATATTTAGTATGTACTCTTTTGAATGATTTATAAATGTTATTTGATGTATGATTTTTTTATTAACCATCCCTCAAACAAAGGTTTTGATTAGAAGACCTCCTATAGATTTAAAAAGTCAAATTTCTGAGTTTTTTTAGCTTTTGGGGATATGCTCACTCCTTTTATGAAGGACAATAGTGACATGGTCACTTGTTCCTTTAAGGAAACCCATGAATATACATACCTCATGGTCACTAGTTTCCCTTAGAATAGTCACAACCATGTCATCATGCAGTGGCTTATTTGGGCCTCCCTTGATGAATTTTTGGGTTTTGAGGGTTGGAATGATGGTTTAAGGGGGTATTAACTGTAATGATTGAAAAATATCATTTAGGAATGATGTTATTGATGTCTTATGATGGATTTGAATTAATTTATTATATTTTATTTATTTTCAATTGCTTCCTTGAAGAAAGGACTACACACATCACCCATATTCTATACAATCAATGTTCATTGTGCATGGAAAGTTTTGAAATTTAATGTGAATGTTGTTAATGGGTTATGTGAGATGGTGTCACACACCCACTACCTATATCGTATTTTTCTGGTCTTCTACCGGACCAGAACCCCTAAATATCCATGGAGGCCTAGCGTAAGCTGGCTCTTTCTCTCTCCTTCTTCGTTCCCATGTGATCGCGGGTCATGTTCACGGTTCAATTTGAACGCAGTGCCTATTTGTATTT
>ML791228.1:356122-382409 GCA_009831015.1 Picea engelmannii
GAGAAAAGACAAGCCGGAGGAGAAGCTCACATCACAGAGGCGCAGAGGCGTGATGTCGAGGATGAGGACACCGGAAGTGGGAAATCACTGACGGTACACAAGGTTCTCTTAACACCCGAGAAGGAGGTGGAGGACACAGCTCAAAGAACTAGACTGTTCAGGACCACGTGCAAGACCAAGGGCTGGAAATGCAAGGTGATCGTGGATAGCAGAAGCACTGACAATCTCGTTTCGACCGAGATGGTGGAAAAGCTAGAGCTGGAAATGACCAATCACCCGAGTCCATATAAAGTATCATGGTTGCAAAAAGGACACCAGGTATGTGTTACGAAACAATGCTTGGTTGAATTTAAAATGGGTGAATATAGGGATAAAATTATGTGTGATGTTATTCCCATGGATGTTTGTCATGTATTATTGGGAAGACCATGGCAGTACGATAGAAATGTTGTTCATGATGGGAGGATGAACACCTATACCTTGGAGAAGGATCAAATGACACATCAATTGCTTCCGATAAAGGATAAAGAAGTGAAGGCGGAAGTAACCAGCACAATACTTCTCATGAGCGGGAAGGAGCTTCTCACAGAGATGGAGAAGAAGGAAGATCCACAGTTCTTTGTGGTCAAGAAACCGAGAATTGTCCTAACAAGCACAAGAGTGGATGACTTGCCAGAGGAGATTCAGGAACTGCTGGGAGAGTTCGTTGATATCATAGTGGACGAACTACCTTGTTCGTTGCCACCGATGAGAAGTGTGAGTCACCATATTGACCTCATACCCGGAGCAAGTTTACCAAATAAGGCAGTGTACAGGTTGCCACCTCAGGAGAACGAAGAGGTCAAAAGGCAGGTACAGGATCTACTGGACAAAGGACTGGTCTGGGAAAGTCTTAGTCCATGTGATGTTCCAACAATGCTAAGTCCAAAGAAGGATGGAGGCTGGAGAATGTGTACAGACTCCAAAGCGATAAAAAAAATCACCATCAGGTACAGATTTCCACTGCCGAGAATGGATGATCTTATGGATTACCTGAGTGAGGCAAATTATTTTTCGAAGATTGATCTCAAGAGTGGATATCACCAGATCCAGATGAGAGAGGGTGATGAATGGAAGACAACATTCAAGACAAACGAAGGTTTGTACGAATGGATGGTCATGCCGTTTGGTTTGACAAATGCGCTGAGCACATTCATGAGGCTGATGAATGAAGTCCTGAGGGAATTCATTGGCAAATTTGTGGTCGTGTATCTCGACGATATACTGATTTTCAGCAAGACCAAGGCTGAACACTTGAGACATTTAGCCATTGTGATGAGAGGCTACAGCAGGAGAAGTTGTTAGTCAATATGAAGAAGTGTTCCTTCATGCAGGCAGAACTCATTTATTTGGGTTTTGTAATCTCGGCTAATGAATTGAAGATGGATCCTGAAAAGGTAGAAGTGATCAGGAATTGGCCATCGCCGAGGAATGTTTTTGAGGTGAGGAGTTTCCATGGACTGGCTAGTTTCTACAGGAAATTTATCAAGAATTTTAGTGGGATTAGCGCAACAATGATGGACACCGTGAAGAAGCGGCATAAAGTTTTTCATTGGACAATAGAGGCTGAAAGAAGCTTCAATCTGTTGAAGCGGAAGATTACAGAGCAACCAATTTTGGTGTTTCCCGATTTTCAGAAAACCTTCCAAGTAAAGTCTGATGTGAGTGGATATGCTGTTGGAGGGGTCCTGAGTCAAGATGACAGACCTGTTGCATATTTCAACGAGAAGCTGGATGATGCAAAATTAAAATACTCCACGTATGATAAGGAGTTTTATTCCATCATACAGGCATTGAAGAAGTAGAGACATTACTTGATACCCAAGGAATTCGTATTGTATAGTGATAATCATGCATTGCAGTTCGTAAGTCAACAAGAGAAGTTGAATCAAAAGCATGAAAAATGGGTAGAGTACATGCAAAATTTCACATTTTTCACTAAGCACATTTCAGGAACTGCTAACAAAGTGGCTGATGCTTTGAGCAGGAAATGTTTGTTGTTGCAGGAATTCAGGGTCAAAACGCTAGGTTTTGAAAATCTGAAAGATATGTATGTAGGTGATGCAGACTTCGGAGAAGCATACGAGGCCGCCGAGAACCCAGTTCTTAGAGATCGGAGTCCTTGGATAGACTACCTGATCCAGGATGGATTGTTGTTCAAAGGCAATCAATTGTGCATACCGAATTTCTCCATGAGGGAGAATTTGGTGAAGGAAAAGCATAGCGGAGGATTAGCAGGTCACTTTGGACATGATAAGACGTTCGCCAAGCTGAGCGAATCGTATTTTTGGTCGGGGATGCGCACTGATGTCAAGCGGTTTGTTGACAGATGCAGGATATGTCAACATTCGAAGGGCCGAAAGCAGAATGCTGGGTTATATCAGCCATTGCCCATACCTGAGAGGCCATGGGAGGCCATTAGTATGGATTTTGTTCTGGGTTTGCCGAGAACGCAAAGAGGGGTTGATTCCATCTTTGTGGTGGTAGACAGGTTTTCAGAAGATGGCACATTTCATACCGTGTCAGAAGACCAGCGATGCAACCCACATCGCGAATTTGTTTTTCAAAGAAATCGTCAGATTGCATGGATTGCCGAGAAGCATAGTCTCGGACAGGGATACAAAATTCATAGGTCACTTTTGGAGGACGCTATGGAAGAAGCTGGGAACTAATTGGGCTTTTAGTTCATCATATCATCCGCAGACAGACGGACAGACCGAGGTGGTCAACAGAAGTCTGGGGGATCTATTAAGAAGCCTGGTGATGGAGCATCACAGCAGTTGGGACCAGATCCTACCACAAGCAGAGTTTGCGTACAACGATTCGGTGAATCAGAGTACAGGAAGAAGCCCATTCCAGATTTTGTATGGGATACAGCCAAGGGGAGTTTCTGAGCTCAGGGAGTCAGGACAGGCTGAAACTAGCAGCGCTCGTGCTGAAGAATTCGTTGAAGCGATGGAGGAACTTCACACGAAGGTGAAGCAGCGACTGATGAATGCAAATCAGGAGTATAAGCGCAGAGCCGATCAGAGAAAAAGACAACTTCAGTTTGAAGTTGGAGACATAGTTCTAGCGCACTTAAGGAAGGAGAGGTTCCCAAGGGGAACATATAATAAGCTCAAAATGAAGAAAATTGGGCCATGCAAAGTCCTGAAGGAATTCAGGGAGAATGCATATGAAATTGAGTTGCCAGAGGGCATCGAGATATCTCCGATTTTCAATATTTCGGATTTATACCCCTACAGGGTTGGAGAAGCAGAGACTGGAAGTGGTGAGGAACCGGTAATCCAGTGGCAGAAGCAATTACCAGTTGCACAGAAGCCTCAGATGGAGTGCATACTGGATAAGCAAATAGGAAGGAAGACTAGGAGAAAGCAGTATTTAGAGTACTTGTTGAAATGGAAGGATCACCCAATGGAGGATGCCAACTGGGAGACAAAAGCAGTTATCCAAAAGCATGGACAGACTGTGCAGGAGCTCATGGACAGGAGCCCATGAAAGTTTTCAAGCCGAGGAGTATGATGCAGGAGCATCGTGACCTCCAAAAGCCAACAAGGAGCCAGCGCATGTGTTTCTAAACCCATGACATATAAGCTTGATAACTTTTGACAACTTTTTGAAATTGCATTAAAGATGAAGCGCCATATCCTTCGATGAACATTTATGAAGGAGCGCCTGTTGTATTATATCATACCTCGAGCCTTACGCTCTTGTCTGAAATAGATAGGAAGGCATTTAATAGATTTGATGCAGGTAGATAGATTTTAATTGTAGATTTGATAGCTTTAGGTTTCAAGAGGGAAAACGGATATAGACACCCTCCTTTGTGTATTGTAACATTATCAAGCATTCTGAAGAGAAGAGCAAGCAGAGAACTTGTGGAGAGCCCTCATGTACAGATTGGATTAATAGAGAGAACTTTTGATTCAATCCCATGACTGGTGTTGTTTCTCTGTGTATGTTGCTTATGTGCTTGTGAATGTTTGTTTTCTTGGTATGCAATTGCTTTGAATACACTTTGCAGATGATTTCAGGGAATTAATTGAAGTCTGAGAGAGAGGAGAATGAGTTTCAATTGTTTCTCTGTCTGATCCAGGAGATTCCTGCATAAGGTGCAGTCGAATTCGTCCACATAGAGTGCGTTGATGAGGTCAGATAGTTGAACTCTTATTCTCATCTGCCCAGAAGTTGAATTGGGTTGTTAGAGCCGTGCAAGTGAAGTGCAGGTCAAGGTTGGAGTCTCAGTAGCTAGTCTGAGAAAAGGAAGGCAGGGATTACTATTGCCGGAAGTGCACAGAGTCCAGAAGATCCAACACTTAGAGAGTGATTGGACGCTGAGCGCAAGGAGTGCACCAATATTCAGTTGAAGGAGTCGAGATTGACAATCTCAGGAGGGATAGTTCCTTATTGATACCGTAGGAGAGGGACCCAGGAGGGGCTCGAACAGAAACGAAGCTTTGGAGCAGGAGAAATTCTCAAGGAGGAGAATCAACGGTCAAGGTTCGCAGGACATATTCATGAAATCCCGCTGACTCTTGGATCGTGGAAAAGTTGCGAGAGGTTTGATCCTTAGGCGCAGGAGAGAAGGACCAAATCCCATCGGGATTCAGAGTTCGGCGTTTGGCGATATAAGAGTTCTGTGGTTGTTGAAATCGCGAGTAGCGATTTCCCGATTTAACGAGGGTCGTCGATCGCTACAGAGACACGTGGCGCGAAATTCCGAGAGTTCGGGATTCAGCGTTTGGAGGTTTCCACTGCAACGGAATTACCACCATTGAAATCGCGAACCCGCGACTCCCGATTGCACAAGAGCAGGAGGTGAGGTGGTTGAGTGGGATCACAAGGTTTAGTGGAATACAGGTGGCGTCAGATCGGAGTTCGGGGTTCGGAGAATTGGAGGGCGTGTGAACTGCGACACCCCATTCGTCGATTTCCCAATAGGGAAATCCCCGACGAGCGGAAGCGTTGACCCGTTGACCCATCGGGGTTCAGGGTTTTGAATTGCATAAGGATCGTGCATGCGTGTTTCACGATATCGCGAAACCCGATTTCCCAATAAGCGAAGGGAGATCGCAGGAGGAGTAACCTGTGGGTGTGAAGAGTCCCGATATGGGATTTGAAGAGTAATATAACTCTGCGGGCCAAGTTTAAAGAATGTCCTGGCAAGAGCGGGTTGGACCGTGAGGGTCGCGACTTTGTGTCAAGCTCTTCTAATTCCCTATCCGGAATTTTCCACACCCACAGAATCTCCACGAGATCTCCCTATTCCAATCGGGAAATCGGACTTTGCAGTTTCGCGAGTCCTGAGGTCGAGTGTTTTTGGATTCTCAAAACCTCGAACCCCGATGCAAGTCAACGCTGACCTTTAGCGTCCCTATCGGAGTTTCCCCTGTCGGGATTTCGGCACTCGCGATGTTTCAAACACTTTGCCTTTCCAAACCCCGAACCCCGATATGCTCCCCTGCTGCCTTAGCCTCCCAGGCTAAGTAATTTGTTCACGCGACCGCTCCTTATATGACCGCAGCCATATTCCTCATCGGGGTTTCACGGTTCGCGATTCCAAAATACATAAACACCTTGTCACCGGGATCCCCGATATCCCGATGACCCAAACCCCGATAGACGACTTCCCTTGTCGGGACTTCGGACTTCGCAGGATCGTGAATCCTAATACCAAGGTTTTTAGGACTTACCGTTCCCGAACCCCGATGTGGTACGCCACCTGTCCTCCACTAATTTCACTGTGGCCCTACACTGTTAGCCTGTCGGGAAATCGCGTTTCGCAGTTTGGCGATTCCTGCTGCTATGATTCTCAAGAATCACAAAACGTCGATCCCATTACTCAGAATATCAGAGTATGTTTTTATTTCTACTTCAATCAAAATTAGTTTTGCATTATTCTTTGTCTTTAGTTCTTCGTTCCATAATTTTGTAGCTTCTTTTAGGCCCTGTAGTTTCCAAATAATTGGTTTCTGTTTGCCTCTTTCAGATAGATAAAGCGGATCTCTCCATACACTTTCCACAATGACTGAGAATTCCTTTGTACTTAGCCAATGCTCATTAAATTGAAAAGGATAAACTTTGTAGGTAGGTAGGAGTTCTAATTGTAAAAGGACAGGAGCGTGGTCGGAGATAAAGGGTATCTCGACCCATGACCTGTAAAATCCAAATTCGAATAGAAGTGATTCAGCTACTAGACACCTGTCTAATCTTCTAGAGATGGCTTCTTGTCCCTAGCGGCCATTCCTCCAGGTTGGCAACACTTTCATCGGCTTTATGTCAATGAGGCGATTTGTTGAAAAGAGATTACTGCAAAATCCATCCAGTATGCATGTTCGATCCCCCCCCAGGCCTCTTCTGGAGAGAGGAGGAGATTTAAGTCTCCAACTAGTATTAAATTATTTAGTGTAAGGATGCCACTGTCATCCAACGTATTCCAAAAAGGAGTCTGATTGTTACAGGGCGCATAGATATTAAGAAGAGTGATATTCCTCTAAAAAATAAGACTCTTACCTGATAATAAAATGCCCCCCACTGTAAGAGAAGGATCCATCTCAAACAGGTTAGGGTCCCATGCCACCAATAAACCACTGGAGGTGCCCACAGAGCTTACCAAGAAAACAACCCACGTCAGTTTGAAAGAAAGCAGTAAATCCCTCGATTTCTGAGCTGACACTAAAGTTTCTTGGAAGAAAATGATTTTCGGGCGGGTAAGTGTCAAACAACATCGAATAGAAGCAGCTTTGAGGGTGCCTCTAATCCCTCGAATGTTTAAGGAGAGAAACAACATTACTTTTCCCTTGCTAGGGATTTCACTACTCTAAGTGGCTTAGTATCACTGGATGAAGGTGTAGACTCAGAGATCTTCATTGAACTCTGTAACTGGTTTTTCCGGACACTTCTCGTCTTGATGGAGGAGGTCTCAACTTCTAACCCCCTTGACCAAGAAAAATCTCTCCCCTGGCTAGCCTGTTTGTTCTTGGAATTTGTAGTCTCGGATGTCTCCCCACTATCGATGTAATTCATCCCTATAAAAGTAGGTATTTTAATAGCCTGTTCCTTATACTTTATACCAGGAATCAAAGAATCTAGTAAGGAGTTAATGGTGCTCTCAGTCTCCTCTGGTTCTCTTGCACCCGCCTCCAAGGGAGAATCATACCCGTCAAGAGGATTTGTGTTGTGGGGAGCCTCGGATACACTCTCCTCACTCCCTTGAACTTCGATAATAAGTGCGCCTCCTAGAGGAGAAAAATCTGTAGTGGTCGGGCACCTCACCTCTGAATAGTGTGTAACTGAAAAAACCCCTTCTGAAGTTAAATGTTGCTACTCACTTGTCAAGACCCTTTGTTGTACTGGAAGGGAGGGTCCTGCTACACATGAGACTAGAGGATGGGCCTCACGAAGCGTAGCTTGGGGGACGGGAAAACTAGCAACAGAAAAGTGGGATGGAGAGTGAGCAAGCGTTACCCCGAGAAGTAAAGCTCCTTCTATGGCCCCTTCCACACTGAAGGGTTGCATCTCCATAGTATCTGGAGAGGAAATGCTCATCATAATAGTAGAGGAGAGAGTGGTATCACGGCTCACAGCTGGTGTATCAAAAGTAGTTATAATGGGATGAACCTCTTCCACCCCAGTGTGTTGAGTATCCTTGCCAATACAAAGAGAGTTTTGTAAACCCTCGACACCTCCTTTTGAACCTGAAGTAGAATGAAACAATCAGTTCAAGTTGTTGACAACTTCCTTTTCCCACTCTGTTAGTGAAGAAAAGAGAGAAGGACAGTGTTGCATTATCTTACTCGAGAGAGTATTTTTTGGAGTCGAGGAAAGGTCAGTCACAGAAGTTGTAGAGTGAGGAGGGACCCCTGATGTAATATCCTCATCCATATAAGCCAGCGGGTCTTCCTGGACCATAGTTTCTTCAAACTTCTCCTCAATGAATTTTCCGGGGCATTCCTTTCAAAGGTGGCCAGTGCAATGACACCAGCTACACCTGAAGGGTATGCCCTGATAATCTAAATGTTGCTTAGTAAGCCTACCTCGCCACTTTATGTCCATCATCTCAGTCAATCCTTCATGAATGTCAATCTCCACCAAAATCCTGCCCACTTTTCTAGTTGAGGACTCCATGGCTGCAATATCCAATGAAATAAAACGCCCCAAAGAGTTTCCAACTGCCATCAGGGCCCCCTCATTCTAGAAATGCAGGGGTAAAGAAGGCAATAATACCCACAAATTCCTTTGTTGGAAGTATTCAGTGATAGGATCAAAGGCCACCCTCCAACTTTTCACCATCAGTGTACTCTGCCCTAGAACCCATAACCTGTCCAGTAAAATAGATGCATTCTCCGGGGTTCTGCAAATAAAACCTATCCACCCTTTTGTGAGGTAATGAATCTCAGGAATGTATCCGAGAATAGGTTTCCAAGTTTTATGAACCCACGTTGTGACAGAGTTGTCTGCTAGGTAAGCGTAAGAGAGTCTTCCTACCAATCCATAGAGGGCAAGTATGCAAGTCTCTTCAAGCCTGACATCATCACATAGAACCAAGTCTCTTCAAGCCCGACATCATCATCACCTAGAACAATCAACTAATGTTCACTAGTCTCCTTCATGATTGAAGGATTTACATATGCTACTTTTCGGTCACATTGATGGTGATTTCCTAGGCATTTGCTAATTGATCAAAATGTTGCCTCGAGCCCCAAATATATGCATTGCCACTTTGATGCTATGATGAATGTTAAGGCCTATAACCTTCCCTACCCTCCCTAAGCCAATATAATATATTACTTAGCTAATCCCAATGTTAACACTTCACCAACAGAGGCACATATCTCTCACCTACATCTCATTTTGTTTCATCAAAATAAATAGATTAAGTATTTCATGATTTTCATGAACGCTCTGATTGAACCAACCACTTTAAACCGCTCGTTGTTAGTGAGACACCCCACCATATAGATAGATGTTTAAAAATTGAGGACACTTGCCAAATTTGAGAGAAAAAAATAGACTTAAAACACTTATATGGTGGATGAAATAACTCAAATTGTAATAAATCAAATGACACCATCCACATACACAAATCATCATTAATTAATTAATCACATAACAATCATATCAATAACTTATTATACAGATTAATCAACTCCATCCAAACCAAGAATACTAACTATATCTCGTCAACCAAGAACATTCCACATATCATATACATAGATAAACAATGAGTACCATGACTATAAAAACCATCAACTAAATTAAAATGAATCTCCTAATCTTATACAAACAAAGGTTGCGAAAAAAATGAATTACACATTGTCGTCTTATACATCATGACATCTACATTATTGTTTAAAGCATGCACAATTTCAACGTTCTATAAATTCTCTCCATTTTTAAATATATAATAGTTTATCATCAATATTGTGGGCACACACATTTCTTTTGTTTATAGAAAGGCCACTTTGATTAGATAGTGATTTCATTGAATATTATGATGGCAATAATTTGAGATTGGATACATATTAATTTATGTTTGGAATAAAGTTGAATGTATTCATGAAGTTTCATGGGATAGCACAATTGGTTAAGACATGCGCACATTCTTCCAGTTTGGGGAGAGGTCATGAGTTTGAAACCTGTGTCTCTTGGGGCTGTGAAGCTTTATCACTTCCATACCAGCCACTATGTGGGAAAGTATCTGGGGTGGGTTTCTAGCGCAGAATCTCTAACGTGGAAAAATGTATTCATGAAGTCACGAAATACGAATGATTATAAGTATATGATTTACATGATTTTACTTTATATTTATATGCCAAGATTTATCCATTTTTTTATTAAATTATAATGATTTACTTTATATTTATATGCCAAAATTTATCATTTTTTTATTAAATTATAATGATTATAAAATAAGATATTTAACGACTTGCCTTTTTAAAGTTAAGTAGATGTATATTTATAAACACGAGCATCAATATAAATACGTGGTCAACAAATCTTAAATCCATGTAAAGACAATACTACTATCCATTTTTACTAACTAAACCAAACCACTTTTTAGAAGATCCATCTAAATTTAAACTTATGTCATAACTTAAAATTTAATTAAATATCAGATGAAATTTCCATTCGTACCATGAAAAGTGAAAAGTGAATGTCACATTCATCTGTTCATGGAAATTTGTAAGGCACTTCTTTAGTTATTAGTCCCTGCCAAAGGCTTGGGACTATAGCGATGAGTTGCTCATTGATTCTGTATTAGTTTATTGTTGACTTTAGATTTTTATTTTTTCTATTTGTTGTGGGTAATATTTATAAGGTTGTATGTTGGTAATCTATTGGCCATTTGCTTGTTTTATTGGGTGATCTATTTGTTTATTCCAACAAGGGTTTAATTCTTTGCGGCGAGGGTTTAATTCTTTGTTTATTCTAACTAAGGTAATATGTATGCTTACACGTAAGGAATGCTAAAGAATGGTTTGTATGCTTGTTGTGCTGGGATGATTTTGTATGGTTGCATGCAAGAAATGTTGGGTAGGATAAGAATCTATAACTATTTTTAAATCTCAAGTCAAATCTCTTTTAACCTTCATATTTATTGTAACTCTTGCTTAATAAGAATATTTAAATATTTTTCATGGCCATTTCATCCCAATTTGGATGAAGATTGAATTCACTTAGCCCTATAGTGCATTTGGTTTTGTTTGGAGCTGAACTTCAAGAGATTTGAGTTTGTACATAGTTTTTGGCTTAGTTTTCTCTCAGATTTAGTTGTTCTCGAGAAATAGGTAGGGTCCAACCTTTTTCATTATTTGTTTGGTTTACAAGTGTTTCTTCTCTATGCGAATTTTGTTTCAATTTTTAGTTGGATGAATGGCCATTGTTGTAGCTCAAATTTTATTTCATGGTCATTATGGACATTACCATTGTTAAAAGCCTTGCCTTAGAGATTCATTGGCTCTCTTCTCTACAGCCAATGTTCTGACCCTAAACCTGCTCTTATTACGACCTCTAATATTTCTTTCATTTTGTTTATTGATTCTTTCATGGGCTTTTGAATATTTATGGCTTAGCTCTAGAACCCTCAAGATTGGCTCTCTATTTGGTTTGTGAGCTTGACTGCATGAGTTTTTGTGTTGAGCTCATTTTATATTGAAAATATGGTCATTAGTGTATTCTTACCCGACCAACTCAACTCATATCCTTTCCACATTTGTTATTGAACCCAATATTGTTTTATCTTGGAACTCTTATTAGTTGTTGGCTTGATGTAAAACCATACTACAATAAATATGCATTAAGAGAAATTTCTCTATACTATTTTTAAATCTTGAAGCCAAATCTTAGGTAGGGTAATCTTGTGTTTGAAGTTTCTATCTATCCTTAATTGAATCTTTTGGAATATATTGGTAGGCAAAAATAGTTTGTTTGCTTGTATGTTGGGAAGGAATGGTTTGAGTAATATAAACATTTTCCATACAAGTATACATATGAAGTAATATAGCTATTTTCCTATTGCATTTGCATCTATTATGTAATTAGATTAGTAATAGATATCTTCATCCTAGTAATAATAATAAATATCTATTTAATTGGAAAAGTAATAGTAATAGTTCTTCTAAACTGAGAATCCTTTTTTCCCTAGTAAAAGAGAATTAATGAAAGACCAAACAAGGCTTTGTTTAAAGGATTATGTAATTAAATTAGTAATAGATATCTTCATCCTATTAATAATAATAAATATCTATTTAATTGAAAAAGTAATAGTACTAGTTCTTCTAAACTGAGAATCCTTTTTTCCATAGTAAAAGAGAATTAATGAAAGACCAAACAAGGCTTTGCTTAAAGTACTAATAGAATTCAAAGATGTTGATGAACTCTTTGAGAACCTCAATTTGATTATATATTTCCCTTGTTAATTTTTATATTCTTTGTAAAATAATTATCTTGTGTGTATTTAAATTAGTACGTAATTAGTCTTGGGCTTTAGAGCTATTATATATTTCACATCACAAAATATGCTACAAAATATAGTTGTGTGAGTAATATAACAATTTGTTATTGGTTTATTCAAATTGTTACTGGTTTATAGCAATTTGTTATTAGTTTATAGTTGTGTGAGTAATATAGTTATTTGGTAAGAGTAATATTTGCTTTGGTATTGGTCTGAGTAATGTATTAATGTTCATAATGTATTAATGTTCATAATGGAAATCTGTAATGGAAATTATTATGTAATTATATGCTTGGGCCATAGAGTTATTTGCAATTCTAGCTATTGATTTGGGTAATATAGCTATTTGGTTTAAGTAATATTTACTTTACTATTGGTTTGAGTAATGTATTAACACTTTTAATGAAAATCTACATTTACAATTGGTTTGATTAATATTTTTTATTTACATATTACATTTTCATTTGCTATTGGTTTGTTGAATATTTGTTATTTGCATATTACATTTGAATCTATTTGCTATTTGTTGAATATAGTTACATTTTCAATAACTATATTACATGTTAATATCTCCCAAATCCCAGTGTATAAGCTAATTAAGAGTTAGTTAAATTATGAAGGAACACACATTATTATTCTATATTACTTCAAAAAGGAAAAGAGTTAGTTAATAATCACTATATTAACTATATTACTATGAATGAGAGTATATTGACATTGCAATGTAAAGAGTTAAGAGTAAGTTTATAAACTAGTTAAGAGTTAGTTAATCTATTATTATTTATAATAAGTGTTAAAATCTTTAATTCTAATTTATCTATCTAATTAAATTAAAAATAGATATTGTAATTTTAGATAATTAATTAGTAATAGAGGTTGCAAGTAGCCTATTGGGATATCGAAAACCAATTATAGAAAACCATACTTTCATTTATATTAGCATTCTCTAAATACAATGCCTTGAATTGAAGAGGAAACTAGGACATAAGATTTAATTATGAAAATGTCCTTTATAACTTGGGCCTGAATACATACTAATCAAGGCTTTCACTTGCATTCGAGGAAACCTAGAGGAACACCAAAAATTGTATTTGTAATAAAATCCACATTGCATGTGGTTTGGCTAAATAGAAAACATTTGCATACTTGAGGAGGATGAGCATATTCATCACATGAGAAGAGCATCGGAATTTAGTGGCCAAATTCTAGTTTGCCTAAATCCATTCTTGATAGAAACTATAAGAGCCCTTTTAAAAACTGTACTAGCAAGTCATGCTAATTCAAACCTTTTTACCTCTATCCCTAGGTTCTTTACCACCCATGATGCTCTCTCAGATCTAAAGTAACTCTCAAAAGGCCCAAAAACACTTACATCAAGGGGTTGCAGCCCATGAGTAGCATGTGTAGGAAAAGTCAACAAGTCAATGCCCATCTTGTTTTCCTCCTCCATGGTTTGTAAAGCTATGTGGTTGCCATGGCCATAAAAAATAATCAAGTGTCTCTTTTCAAGTGAGACACCACTAGGTACAAATGCAACAAAATACTAAACCTATTTTTTTTTTAAATACTTAGTCATCCATGCATTAGGATGTGCAACGATGTATGCTCCTAGATCAAAATTTACAATATAGTTCTTCAATTGAGACTTTTTCTTGGACAAATAAAACCCATGGATTGAAAATTGACTATGTTTACACAACTTAAAACAGTTATCCACTCCCTACTCTTATGTAGATTTTTTGGCACATTCATACTCCCTCTCTTGGAAATTACACACATGCCACAAGTCCTTAAATATTGTAAACTAGTATCGTCATAGTTCCATATATGTTATGGAGTATAGGAATGCTTCTCATATGCATTGGATAGATTGTTATAGAAATTGGTCACAACTGTAGGGTGTAAATTCAAATCTATGTCTCTATCTAGGCCCTTTGTCATTCATAACACAAGCTCTGGATGTATGTTCTTGAACCCTACCCACCATGATTTCCCAGGAAATCCATATTTGAATGGATTCAATCTATAGTAAAATATTTGAGCAACATTGTCCTTTACTTTTATCAACTCCAACCCATGGCCCATTTTATCCATCTCCTTACACCAAACAACCACTTCTTCCTCTTCTTGTTTAGTTAACATTGTAAGTGACCCTTTTCTCTTTGTATGAGTGAGACCATTTAAACAATAATGTAGTGATGTTGGTGTAATTCCATATATTTTAGTAGCTTCTCTTACTAAATGTCCATTAAATTGAACATTGCCAATTGCCTTCATTATATCCTCTTTTGTCCAACCTTTGATAGTATTGAACTTCTTGGTTCAACTTGCACCTTGCACTGTAATTGATGGTGGATCAACTCCTTCAACCTCCACCTCATTACGCTCTTCAAGATTTGTATTTAAGCTCTCTTCAACAACACCCTAGTTTATATATTCATATAATGTAGTGTGTTGTAGCTAGGCACCCTTGGTCACTTGACTTCTTGCCCTCCTTGTACGAGTAGCTATATTCACTCTTGCCATGACTGCAAAAACCTACAAAATAATAACATAAACATACAAACAATACAAAGAGTGGAAACCCAACCGTAGAGACACACAATAGAAACCAACACGGAATAAATATAATGTAATAAAATAAAATCGAATGTCAAACGAATAGAAAATAAACAAAGTGTCAATATTTGAACTGAAACATACAGAGATAATAGACACAAATAACATAAACATACAAATAATAGATATAGTCTCAATACTTGAAATGGGGATACTATGTGAGGGAATATTGACAATGATCTTTTGAGTAGTTTGGAATTGTGAAATCCAGTAATGGTTCACCTAGGGATGATAGATGTTGATTTATAGTATTCTAGTTTGAGATTTTATTAGTGGATGGTCATTGGAATGGATTGTATACTTGAATTTTGAATGTGTGTCTAGGATTTATTTGATTATGATCCAATGGTTGGAGAATTCCCCCAGTTGATCGTTTTGCTTCTGAAGTGTTTAATTTTCTCAAGGGATTTGACTTGATGAATTTAATAGGTTGGTTGTCATATGATTGCATTCTTAGGGTTGGGTTGTTGATCACACTTGCAGGTGAGGCTAATCATAAATTGTTGAATTGATGTGCAGGTGAAGATGAGTGTTGGGATACTCTTGGGCTTGCTATTTGGTATATTTATCTCCATATGTCATTCACTTTGTTTGGTATGATAGATCTCCTATTCTCGCAGATTGAAAAATATAGGATAGTTTAAGGTTTGATTGTGTCTTTATGTCAAGAAAATATATCACGTGGAATAAACAACATGTTTTGTATGGAAAATATGTAAGGCATGTACTTTGGTGCTAAAAAAAATCAATCTCTGGATAGTTGTGGGCCAAGCAATTTATGAGTAATGTTTGAACTTGTTTTGGACATTTTGTAAAACTTTAATGAATTATATTTAATATTTTACTAGTGGAAATAGTTATCATCTATAGACAATTTGATGTGACCTCTTCTATGAACAGTATTGGTCCTTGCACCACTACCAATGTCTCTCTCCTAATCCTAACTAATAATGAAAGCCTCTTATGATATAAACTATACTTTTCATTTGATGTTCAATATGCACCAAATTCATATTAGTTCACTATACTTTTCATTTGATGTTCAATATGCACCAAATTCATATTAGTTCCCATGATAAAAAAAAATCAAATGTGTTTTAAAAATAAATTATTACATTAAATATTTTGAAAATGAAAAATATTTTTATAATTTTCAAAATACATTATATTTTTAGCTCGTAAATGAAATTTCAAATTTAACATAATGTTGGGCGCATGCCCATTTTGAGAAGAAAGGCTATTTTGGGCGTAGGCCTATTTTTGGAGAAGAACAAGTGGTAGGAAAGCAACATGCAAGAGGAAAAGCAACATGCAAGAGGGAAAGCAACATGCAAGAGGAGAAGCAACGCAACGAGAAGGTAGGCAAGCCTAACTAGGATAGGGTTAGGGTTTTTGAAAAAGGTTGTAAGGGCTATAAGACAATAGAGTAGTATAAATAAATACCTAGGAGGTCTAGGTTAAGGGTTTGATGAGTTGATAATGGTTGCTATGATTGTAATAAGGTGGTAGAAGATTCAAGTAAGCTATATTTTGAGGGTTAGGTCACAGGCTGAGGAGCCTGGTGTGATCTAGTCTTCCTCACAGAGGTTCCTTAGCCTCATCATGATTGTATGACTACAAATGTAATGCGTGTAGCGCCATATTTTGCAGCAGACTAAATAAAAGAGTAGAGAAGCCAAATATTTGTGGATGTAGCCTAGGAGGGGGTGAACCACGGTAAAAATTGGGTTCTATGTGATGTTTCTTGAATGTTTACTTTCTGTCAAAGATTATCTTATGAATGAATGGTTAAGCTAGATATGTTAGCATGCATGCATGAGGAAAAATATGAATGAATCTTAGTAATACTTAAATCATTAGTAATATTAATGCATGAAGAAGGAAGAACCACCCCAAAGATCCCCACTCATGCCTATGTTGTAAACACATGAGTATTGCAGTCACCCATAAAGCTATCTCGGGTGAGACTGCGCGGTGCACACTATGTGCAGTGTTTCCTTATGGTTTACCAGGATGGACGATAGTTTTAGAGGGTTTTGTTGGAATCTTATTGAGATCCCAACCTAGATCAACCCAAGAAGTGAAAGAAAGAACCAACCAACAAATGGGTCCATTTCCATTTGGAACTGCATAGGATTGAGTGGACGAGATTCGTGGAAGAAACGCACGGAGAATGAAGGTATAGAAGAGAATGTTTAGGCCATGGAATCCAACAAAGGCAGATATTGAAAGATGGTTGAAAACAAAGGAACTTTAGTTTGTGCAGAAGGATAACATAAACCCTAAGTTAATACTGCGCAAATATCTTGATAAATACGTGTTTAGTGATTTGCATGAGGTATTTTTATGTGATTTCCCACATTTGTTTCAAGAGTGGCTATTGAGATTAAAAGACAACTACCCTACAAATAAAATTAGATAGTTGTAATGGAATCCTATGGATATTGCACAGTCACAAAAAGTTAATAACAAATTTGTGCGCACAGTAGATTTCTGGTTAGACAGTATTGTCGCAGAGTTTATCACCGAGTTTGTAGTAGATACCGAAAATTTCTACACCAAAGCAGAGCAAGACTTTCTAAAATGACCCAGAGGTAGGTATATCATATCCATGTATACTTCAATCAAGATTTTATTGTATAACAATGGTGTGATTACCATGGAATCAGACAGCTGAACTTCCCTGTGTGCATGGGGGAAGGGGGGAAGAACTGAAAAGAGGTGGAAAATTGGAGGAAGATATGGATAAGAGAAAGAATAAGTAGGCCATGGACCCAATCATGATGGAAGAATACTGGATAAAGCATATAATGGCAGAATTTGGAAAGACGCGCAGTGGAGCACCCTACCAATATAAAATGAATAACAAGAAGAGATCCATAGCTAATAGAGAGGACTTGGAAAGCATTGAGGAAGAGGTAGAGGGTGTCCGGGCTGTGGAGAAGATTGAGGAAATCTCGTGTGAAACATATGAAAGGAAAACACGAGGTCCAACATCAAGGATAAAAGGAAGAAATCCAATCTGGATCACCGTTAGTGTGGAACCTACAACCCCATGTGCGACTAGTACACCAACATTTAGAAAACTGAATTTTAGTGAAAGAAGAACAAAAGTACAAGGATCCAATCAAGGAGCATCAACTGGGGGAGGCAATTCAAGAAGCAACAGTCAAATTTCTACACTGTGCAGAGGCAATAGTTCAACACAATTCAAAATGGAAGGACATGATCCCACGATCATATTAACAAAAATTCGGGGAGAGGCATATGAGGACCCTGGAAAACACTTATTCATATGTGAGAAGATCTGGGAAGCAAAGCATATCACATATGAGGATACAAAACTCATGTAGTTAGCTATCATGCTAAGAGACCGCGCATTGGGCTGGTACATGAGCCTAAATGTAAACGGTCCACCAGAAGTAACAAGGACTATTGCAGACATGAAAAAACTATTGATAAATGAATTTCAGAATCCTAGATCAGAGGATCAGTATATGAATGAAATGATTGAAATCACGAAAAAACTAGGTGAGTCTGTTTTGGATATTTATCATAGGTTTAAATGTTTTAAAGGTAAGTTGAAGTATGCAATTACTGACATGCAACATAGGCACTTATATGTGAACACAATATTACCACATTTGAAATACTCATTAAGACAACAGAAGTTCCAAACTCAGGAAGAGGCTCTGCAGGGAGCCTTATAATTGGAAGAAAACCAGTATCATAAGACAGATCCAACAATAGAGGAGTTGAAGGAGGATCTGAAAAACCTAACATTTCAACTTAACTAGAATAAGGGAAAAGAGAAAAAAGAAGTTGTTTGGTGTACCACACGCATGACATAAGGACACCATAAGAACAAATGTCCATCTTTCGTGTAGTATATGGAAACATGATTACCAAACCCTTTTCCAACAGGAGGACCATGGTGCAAGATTTGTAACACACATGGGCACGATCCATATCATTTTCCAATGATGCATAAGTATAATACAATACCCAAAATTTCATATTGCAATTTTTCCAGGTCAGTGGTCATGATGATAAAGATTGTAGGATGATGGAGTTGATGAGATAAATAAATTGAGATACTCATAGGGTGCAAGTAGAAATGATGATAGGACAAGTTGCACCTTAGTTCAACCAGGTACCACCTCCATAAAACAATGTGCAACAACAATATAACTATGTGTAGCCTCATTACAACAATGTGTAGCCACAGTATAACCACGTGCAGTATAATAAGGTACCTCAGTACAACGCATTGTGAGGAGATCAAGGTGGATACATAGGTGGAGGACGAGGTAGAGGAGGATTTGGATGAGGCATAGGTCCATTAGTGTGCCACAACTTCCAACAACCAGGACATTATGCAAGGGAGTGTCCACTTCCATCAACGACATGTATGTACTGTCATGCAACAAACCATGATACAGAATAATGTCCAACACTCTTGGGAAAGATCCAAGAAAAAAGGAACTAGAACAACCAAAATGTCTAGTGGATCTCTGCAGAAGCCAGGGATGATGGGAGAAACATCAATATAGTCACTGGAGGAGGAGCAAAGACAAGAAATGAAGCAGTAAAACCAAATCCAGTGCAACACCAATGGGTTAAGAAGAATACTGAACCATAGAAGCAGTTTGATGCACGAAAAGAAAAAGAAACATTTTAGGAGGCCATACAAGAGTTTCTCAAAAAAAATGTGGCATCTACATCAGTTGTGTAGCACACTCAGAACTTACTAATGTATGAAATTCCCTCTTCAATGGACCATACCATTGAAGCACAACCTTTAGAGAAAGTAAGTAACATAAAAACTTTTTTTCAATCCTATGTTAAGTTATTGAAGGATCCATCATCTGTTAATATCTTACAAAATATGCTAGAAAGATGTAACATAGAGGTAGAAGTAAAATTAGAGCAAAAAAAGTCAATCATCTCCATACAAGAAGAAGGACAAGCAGGGAATTTAGACTAAATGCTAATATTGGGGACCTCAACATGGGTGATATTATACTGGACTTAGGCTCTGAAGTAAATGTCTTACCTAAGAAGACATGGCAGTGTATGGGAGAGCCCACACTAGGCTATTCACCTGTCCAGTTTAAATTAGAAAATTAACTCAGAGTATTACCAATTGGAAGGCTTAAAGGTGTGACAGTAGATTTGGATGGAGTGTGCATTATGGCAGATTTTGAAGTAATAGAGATAGTAGATGGTACAACACCTTACCCAAAATTGCTTGGATTGGATTGGGCATTTGATAACTAGGACATAATCAACCTAAAGACAAGGAAAATGAATTTTGAATCAGGTGAATATAGAGTCATTGCACCATTGGATGCGTCAGAAGGAGAAAGGTTTGTAGAGCCCACTTGTTTGGATTTGGAAGAAATAAACCAGTTGTACATAACCACCATGTGAGAAGAGGATTATGTCAACCCAACTGTAGATGGGGTACTCAGCTGGAGAAGCATTACATCATGTTCTTCTGACTCAGATACAGGTTTGGATAATTGGCAACATAGATTACATGAAGTTTCCACAAGAAGGTGCGCAAGAATAGACCATGCAATAAGATGGGTTCGTACAGAGATAAGAGAACCTCCCAGTTTTCATGGGTTAAATGAATTAGAGGAATTTATGACAAAATATAAAGAGGAAGTGTTAGAAAATCAAAGACTCTTAGCCTTAGACATTGCACTTAAGGAAACACTTCCAAGATGGTGGGGTGCACACAAAGAAACAATTCAGAACTTGTATCAATGTAAATGATTATTGCGCATTAGATTTGGCGCAGAACAAGGAAGCAATATAGTCCATATTTATGATGGGAAAAGAACACCAATGGAACACTTGGAGAAGTGTAGAACATAGTGGAGGATGACACCACCAGAGGAATGGCCTCATCACTTTATCCATACATTGGACGAAATTCCAAGGAACTAGTATATAGACCAAGAGATGTGCATAAGTACTACAGGATGGACAAGCTTACATTAGAACTTTGTAGTAACCTTCTCATTTGAACATGAGAACCCCAACATTGATTCAGTGCTGGAGCTGATACAAGGAATGATATTTATTGATGAACCATAGGTTGAACTCATGACAAAATATCAACAACAGAACAAACACACAATCAAAGAACTACTTTCATGCTATCGTGTTGAAGAGGAAGCACGAGATGAAGATGATGCATGCAAAATTCAGATTACAGAAATTGAATGAGAAAGAGAGGTGGAAGGTCCATATTTGGAGTTAGAAGTGTTTGCTACACTAATCAAATTTAAGAAAGTCAACATTGGGAAAACTGACAATCCTAAAATGACAAGTATTGGAGACTATTGGGATGAACAAACAGTAGAAAGAATAACAAAGTTATTGTGTGAATACAGTGACATGTTCCCAACTACCTTTACAAATATGAAATGCATAACAGGAGAGCTAGGAGAGATGAAAATACCTCTCAAACCCAAGGAAATACTTGTCAGGTAGAGACCTTACAGATTGAATCCAATGTATAAGAAAAAAGTGAAAGCAGAAATTGATTGACTGTTGGAAGCTGGTATCATAGAACCAATAGAGGAATCTGAATGGATAAGCCCTATGGTAGTCCAAGAAAAGAAACGATGGGGGATAAGGATTTGTGTAGATTTGAGAAAACTAAATGATGCTTGCTTACATGACCCTTTTCCTACCCCTTTTACAGATGAGGTCTTAGAGAATGTGGGAGGCCAGAAAGCATATTCATTTACAGATGGATTCTCAGGGTACCATCAGATCAGAATAGCTCCAAAGGACATGTATAAGACTACTTTTTCTACAGAATGGGGATCCTACAAATATACAGTCATGCCATTTGGGTCGAAGAATGCACCACCCATATTTTCAAGAGTAATCATAGTTGTTTTTAAGGAGTTCATACATCAGTTTCTAGATGTATGTTTGGATGACTAGACTGTATATAGCCTTGTAAAGGATCATGTAGAAGTGTTAAGACTCATGTTGGAGAGATGCAGGAAATGTCAGATCTTATTAAATATTAAGAAATACATTTTTGGCACACCTTTTGGAATATTTTTGAGACATATAGTGTGTAAACAAGGTTTACTAGTGGATCCTGCTAAGATTACAATCATTGTAAATTCACCACCACCAAAGTCATTGCTCCGGTTAAGAGAAACACTGAGATATATAGGCTATTACAGGAAATTTATAAAGGGATGTGCTCAGATTACTGCACCAATGGAAAAATTGTTAAAGAAGGACACTAGATTTCAGTGGAATGAGGATTGTTAACAAGGATTGGACACCTTAAAATAAAATATGGCAACAACACCTATCATAGTATTCTCAAATTGGGAAAATAAATTTCATGTGCATGTAGATGCATCAACCATAGCACTTGGAGCAATTATGGCATAGCCAGGAGCAGGGGACTTAGACCATCCTATAACCTTTATAAGTAGAAAGTTGTCAAAATCAGAGCATAACTACAACACCACAGAAAGAGAAGGCCTATCCATGGTATATGCACTTCAAAAATTTAGGCACTATTTATTGGGTAAACACTTTAAAATGTTCACATACCATTATGCCCTCAAATATATAGTCAACAAGCCAGTGTTAGGGGGAATGATCTATAGATGGCTATTGTTATTCCAAGAATTTGATTTCGAAGTAATAGTCAAACCAGGGAAGATGAATGAAGGACTTGATCACCTGTCAAGGGTAACTAATGGAGAAGAACCTACTAAATTGGAAGACAACTTCCCTGATGCACAATTATTTTTAGTACATGTAGCTGATGAATACTTCGCTAATATTATTGAAAACTTAAGTACAGGGATTGCGCCACAAGAGTTTAACACTATGCAAAAGAAAGTTCTGGTAGTTGGAGTCGTAGACTATCAACTCATTGCAGGACATTTATACAAGATGGACGTATATAACATTTTGAGAAGGTGTGATTAGAACATGAAAGGCCCATAATTTTGGCAAAAGGTCATGAAGGTATAGTTGGAGGACACTATGCAGGAAAATATACCACACAGAAGGTATTTCGTGCAGGATTATGGTGGCCAAAAATCCATAAAGATGCCAATGAACATTGCCATAATTGTGATGTCTGTTAGAGGGTTGGCAAACCCAACAAAAGGGATGAGATACCTCTAAGACCACAAGTGACTCTGCAGGTATTTTACAAATGGGAAATATACTTTGTTGGACCAATCAATCCACCAACAAAAAGGTCAGGAGGTAGATATATAATTACTGCGACTGAATACATAACAAGATGGGCATAATCAACACCAGTCAAAGACTGCAACATAGAGACAACAACATACTTCTTGTTTGAGAAAGTGATCACTAGATTTGGATGTCCAAGGATTTTGATGAGTGACCAAGGAACTCATTTTATCAATGATACCATTAGGGCTATGACTGAGGAGTTTTAGGTCTATCACCAAAAGAGTACACCATACCTTCCTTAGGTAAATGGAACAGTAGAAGCTTTCAATAAGATCTTGGAAAATGCTTTGACAAAGACCTGCAATGTCAACAGAGATGTTCAGGACTTGAAAATACCAACAATATTGTGGGACTATAGGACCACATGTAATAAGTTTACATGAAAAACACCATTCAGAATGGTGTATGGGTAGGAAGCAGTAGTGCCATTAGAATTTTTGGTACCCAGTTTGTGCATAGAAACAATTACCAACATGACAAAAAGAGGCGTAGTACAAGAAAGGTTAAATGAACTAATGGAAATGGAATAGGACAGGATTCTAGAAGGATTTCACCAGGAGATACGGAAAGAAAGAGACAAATCATGGCACGGAAGACATATTAAGAAGAAGAGTTTTAAGGAGGGAGACCTAGTCTTTCTCTATGATAGTAAATTTTTTCAACATCCTGGTAAGTTTAGAATGCATTGGCTAGGGCCATATGAAGTAAAGACTATCACATATGGGATATATGTACATCTAAAGGACTTGGGAGGAACATAACTGAAAGCAATGATCAACGGTAGTCGACTGAAACTGTACAGGGACAATCAACCGATTAACCCTTAAAAGCTATAGTGCAGTGAGAAAAACATGTATATAGTGTACTATAGTAGATATTAGGACAAAAAAATGATAAAAATAAATAAAAAGGAGAAAATGAAGAAAAAAATATACAAAAGTAGAAAAGAAAGAACATACTGGGAAATATCATGCGCAATAGATAGTGGAATCAATGCAACAAAAATAAAAAGTGATCGCACGGAGCATTTGGTTGGAAAGAAGCAAACATCGCGCATTAGGGGAAAGTCACAATAGAAATGTACGACGCACCAAAAAAGTGCAATGCACTAGAAAAGGGGCCAACGGTTGGAAAATCAAAACCCAGCCGTCAGGGTAAAAAAGGAACAAATTGGGCATTTATGAAATTGAATGAATCATACTCCACAAGCTTCAATGCATTAATAACAACCAAAGAATCTTCTCCAAGAATATTCAGGGCACTTATGACACCCTATATAAAGTGGAAATACAGGCCAAACAAGACTTATTATGCATTTGCAAACCTGCGAAGCTAACAAGCATGACGATGAGAGGCGAACAAGAAAGTGCAGAGATCGAAGCAGTCGAAGCTCAATCAGGAAAGAAAGAATTACCCAATATGGAACCTACAAAGGTTGGTGCACTGAGCCAAATAACATGAAAAACATGCAGTAGTATCAAGTCATTGCAGGAAACTAGGGAGGTGGAACATGAATTTACACAAAGAGAGGGAATCGTCGATGTCGACGACATTCCATCCCTGCAGGTCGAATCAGTGGGTGCCACACTGGTAGAGGAGGAAGAGAAGGCCTCGACATTGTCCAGGATGCATATTGACAGTGTGTAGGGCCACGAACCATTAGCCACATGCAACCCACAACAACTTGTCAGGGTCGAAGAAGCCCACATAATGAATGGTGGCGACAGCGAAAAGACAGAGTCTGACGGATCGAGATCACAACCTATGGTGGGGTCCGCGTTGTAGAAATAAGTATAGATTGAAGACATCATAGGGCAGCCATAGTCGATCATGAAAGATAGAGAACCAGAGGATGGGACCTCTAGTGCGTTGATAAAAAGAAAGGAAAAACAACCCATTTTGCGGTCCCCATGCAAGCATCCTGATGCCTCGATTGTTTTACCGTGCATTTCAGAAGGGGTGCAGGCCACACCAAATCTACTAGGTTGCATGGAAAGGTTAAGATACACAGACTATGATGTGTCTGACACCGGATAATTCCTAGAATTTTTGCACCAGGTGTACGTGGAGAGCCTAGGAATAGGTCCATTTGGAGATCCAGTACTGCATCCAAAGAAATGGATGGCAGGCTTGGAAAACACAGGGATCTTGAACTTGCTAGAGATTCCCCACTTCGACAGGGGGAAAGAGGTGAACAACTGCATCAAGAAGTTGATGGCAGTCCTCCATGGAGGATTTTTATGGTTAGAAGAGCATGTCTCCATCAACGTATAGTTGATTGCATTCATCATAGGTCTTCCATCAAACGACGAGAGTCTTGCGCAGTACCTGGACAATAAAACCAAATAAAAAGATCTAGAAGAAGAGATGAAGAAGACATATGATACAAAAAGAGGTTCACGCAGAATTATTATAAACAAAATCAGCGACGCAACCACAAGGATGGCCATGAAATTAATGGCATGCAAATTACTATGCAAATGTCGCAAGGAGGAGGTCCCTGCAGGGGATTTCACAGTAGCAACACAATGTGCAAATGACACCATGCTCAGTTGGGCCCCATGTTTATTGAACCTATTCCTAGACAAATGCAAGGACACACAGGACTTGGGAACAAAGTTCCACTACTCTTGGTTGTTGATTTTAATAGCACTAATTGGATGGAAAGAGCCTCCCCATTCCTATTTTTGTTATCGGGTAGGATGTTGTCATGCAGCACAGTACACGTCAATGGGAAGCACTTCGGACCCCAAACGAAGAAGTGACAATGTCAGAACCTTTGTTGGTATCTCAACGACATACAAGACAACATATCCAACACTTGGAGGATAAATCTGGAAGTGGTTGCCCAATATCAAGGGATAGCCAAACTTAGGGCTACGCAGCACAACATGTATATCCAAGCACGTAGGGATCCATAGAAAGAAAGGTTGCAACTTTGATTCTGCATCAATGCAGAGTAAGTTGAAATGTTAATGAAAGACTGGAAGATCCCAGTCATCACCAAGGACATGCCCAAGGGAAAATAAGTGGAAGAAGGGTCATCCAAGACACCTGCAGGAGACAATGTTGCGCCCAAGAAACCAACACAGCAGGGAAAACCTGGTCAAAATCCAATGCAACAAAAGAAAGGCAGTGCTCCAAAGAAGGATGCACGGACATGAAAGAAGGACAAGGCCCAGATGCAGGAAGAACAAGGAAGGGGGGACACAATGACGTAGGAAACCCCTTTAACAACTACTACACAAGTAACAAGGCCACCCAAACAACCAATTATACATACAGGGGGGCCACACAAGAAGGCCAAGGCCCATAAAAAAATTCCAAAATATACAATCATTGAGGATGATGTCGATCTTGTCACACAGAGAGTACATGATTGCGCAACGAAGGAGTTTGAAGAGGCCG
>ML791228.1:403536-432062 GCA_009831015.1 Picea engelmannii
AAGGTGCATACGCTCTCCCTCCCACAACTATGGTTAACTCTCCACTCTCATTCAGTTATCTTTCTGCATTTCTCCAACGAACTCCAGGACATTGTGATTATGTGCCCTCTTACCATCATGTGGCGGAGATCCAGAGCCCCCTTCACTTGCCCATCCCACGTCTCTGAGGAATTGATAGAGCAATTTCGTTCTCTACGAATGGATGTCAGGGGCGCAGAAGAAAGAACAAACACTCGACTCGGGGATTTTCAAAGGGAAAATTAGGGGTTGCGAGATGATATTGTCAATTTACAAGGTCATTTGCATAAGCAAGAACTCAGGCATAATCAAGAGCTTGCAATTTCTCTCCACGAGATCAACAGGAATACTAGGCAAATTGGAGAAATGGCTCAACAAATGGGAAATCCATTAGACCACCCCTAGCATCCAATGAACTCCAACGATTCAACTGGCTCAAGGCTTCCCTCAACATTCCACTCAGCAACAAGAAACGAGCACCCTTTGGTACATCCTGCTTCTCTAATAGCTCCAGCCTGGTCCAACCCAAGAGAAGAAAATAAAAAACCATAAGCTAATGCAGTAGCAAATCTAACAAATTTCCAGGAGGACCAGACAACTTTTCATAATTTCTAGACAAGTTTTTTGATGAAATGTAATTTTTTGTTAATTTTGTTTACATATGTAGCCATTTTTACATGGAAAATCAGTAGCTCCTACTGGATTGGTTTCACTAGCATGATTAGATTGCAACAGTGGAATAGTTTTCTAGGAGAAGAACACAGAATTCAATACTCTGCTTTTTGTAAACTGTGAAAGCACAAATCTCTTTTTTAAATATAAATTCCTAACCGTCTATGTTAAAAAAAATTATAGTTACTACAAATGCAATATAATAACTATATTAACGAAATAGATAGTAACAAGTCATAAGTAATAGCTATATGATAATAGATAATAACATGTAATCTAGGTACTACAAATGTAACAAAATAGCTTCAAATGCAATATGCAAATAGCAAATATTCAACAAACCAATAGCAAATGCAAATAGAAAATATTACTCAAATCAAATGCAAATGCAAATGTAGATTTCCATTACCAGCGTTAATACATTACTCAAACCAACAACAAAGAAAATATTACTCAAACCAAATAGCTATATTACCCAAACCAATAGCTAGAATTGCGAATAGCTCTATGGCCCAATCCTATAATTACATATTAATTTCCATTACAAATTTTCATTATGAGCATCAATACATTACTCAAACCAATAGCGAAGCAAATATTACACATACCAAATAGCTATATTACTCAAACCAATAACAAATATAAACCAATAGCAAATGCAAATATTACTCAAACCAAATAGCTATATTACTCGAATAACTATATTTTGTGGCATGTTTTGTGATATGCAATATATAATAGCTCTATAGCCCAAGACTAATTACATGCTAATTTAAATGCACGCACAAGAGAATTGCTTACAAAGAACATAAAAATCAACAAGGGAAATATAATCAACTGAGGTTGTCAAAGTGTTCATCAACATCTTTGAATTCTATTAGTACTTGAAGCAAATCCTTGTTTGGCCCTCTACTAATTCTTTTCTAGAAGGAGAAAAATGATTCCTAGTTTGGAAGAACTATTACTTGTGTAATTAAATAGATATCAATTATTATTACTAGGATAAATATATCTATTACTAGTCTAATTACATAATAGCTACAAATGCAATATGAAAATAACTATATTATTCAAACCATAACAAATGTAAATATTACTCAAACCAAATGCAAATGCAAATGGTTGTGTTACCCAAATCAATAGCTAGAATTGCAAATAGCTCTATGTTCGAAAACTATAATTACATACTAATATCCATTACATATTTCTATTACGAGCTCCTATGAATTCAATCTCTATACTTCATTACTGAAACCATGGAAAATAGCTATATTGCTCAATTTGTATACTTCTATGGAAAATGCTTATATTACCCAAACCATTCCTTACCAACATGCAAACAAACAAACTATTTTTGCCTACCAATATATTCCCAAAGATTCAATCAAGGATAGAGAGAAACTTCAAACATAAGATTTCCCTACCTGAGATTTAAAAATAGATGAGAGAATTTTCTCATATGTTGCATATTTATTGTAGTATGGTTTTACATCAAGCCAACAACTATTAAGAGGTCCAAGATAAAACAAGATTGAGTTGAATAGCAAAGGTGGAAAGGATGTGTGTTGAGTTGGTTGGGTAAGGATACATCAATGACCACATTTTCAATATAAAATGAGACCAACACTAAATCTCATGCAGTCAAGCTCACAAAACAAATAGAGAGACAAACTTGAGGGTTCTAGAGCCAAGCCATAAATATTCAAAGGCTCATGTAAAGTATGGAACTAATAAACAAGATGAAAGAAATACTAGAGGTCGTAATAAGGGCAGGCTCTGGGTCAAAACACTTCCCATGGAGAAGAGAGGCAATGGAACTCTAAGGAAATGATTTTAACAATGGCAATGCCCATAATGACCATGAAATAAAAGTTGAGCTACAACAATGGCCATTTATCCAACTAGAAACTAAAACAAAATTCACATAGAGAAGAAACACTTGTAGACCAAACAAATAATTAGAAAGGTTGGACCCTCCCTATTTCTTAGGGACAACTAAGGGAGAAAATCAAGTCAAAAACCATGTTCAAGCTCAAATATATCAAAGTTCAACTCCAAACAAAACCAAATGCACTCTAGGGCCAAGTGCCTTCAATCTTCGTCCAAATTAAGATTAAATGGCCCTGAAAAATAGTTAAATATTCTTATCAAAGAAGAGTTACAATAAATATGGAAGTTAAGATACCATGAAAAATAGTTAAATATTCTTGTCAAGTAAGAGTTAAAATAAATATGGAAGTTAAGAGAGATTTGGCTTCATGATTTAAAAACAGTTTTAGATCCTTATCTTGCCCAACATTCCTTACCATTCCTTACATGCAAGCATACAAAACCATTCCACCACAACAAGCATACAAACCATTCTTTAGCATTCCTTACATGCAAGCATAAAAATTACCCTAGCTGGAATAAACAAATAATTAAACCCTAGCTAGAATAAACAGATTGCAAAGAATTAAACCCTTCTTGGAATAAATAAACAAATTACCCAATCAAACAAGCAAATGGCCAACAGATTACCAACATGCAACCTTATAAAAATTACCCATAACAAATAGCAATAATCAGCTAAGTTCCTTACAAATTTCCACGAACAATTGAATGTGTTGATAAACATAGAGGCTCATAAGTTGGTAAGAATGGTATCATACCACAGAATGCATGTCTCTCCTCAACTTGGACTCTCTTCACAGCTCCATGATCAAATCTTCCAACTTTTCCCTACCACAACACCCACAAAACATGTTACAACTACCAATAGAGACAAACACCAACAAGTTGGAGATCTAAAATGCATGAAAAATGCATCTTACTAATAAATAAAAAATTCATATTACCCTTGAAAAATGCATGTAAGTTGAAACCCATATTAGGGTCAAGCAAATTGCCCACCCAAGCCAATAGATAAAAGCACAAGGACGAAACGGGATGGTTTCACCAAACGTGATCATCTCTCCCCAAAAAAAACTATGGTAGAAACAAGTATACTAGTGTACTATCATGCGAGGGTGCACCACTAACATGGCAACCACTAAAAAGGTAGGAGAACGTAATGGCAAGAGCAAGGTCGCACCACTAACTAATACAACGAAAGGGATAAGGTTGAACTAATTCAAAGTGATACATGCATTCCACCATATAGCCCAAACAAAAATGCATGGGAGGGAAAGAAACCTCAAGAATATAAAAGTAATTGTTTATTATATTATTTTTGTTTTATTTTATAATTAGTAATTTTTGTTTTATTTTATTATTAGTAATTTTTGTTTTATTTTATAATTATTTTTAAATATAAAAGTAATGTTTTATTATATATAAAATTCTGTGTATTGTAATAAAGTGAATTTTAAGTTTAAATGGTAGGAATATAATTTTCATATGATAATATTAAAGAGTTTTCTAGATAAAAATGTTTTTAAAAACTTTTAGTAGACAATTTATCCACCAATCGTCTCATGAAAACTCTTTATCATTATAACTAATTATAAAAACTTACATAATCAATTTTATATGATATTTAATTAAATTTTAAATTATAATGTAAATTTAAATTTAAATGGATATTCTTAAAAGTGGTTTGATTTAGTTTGTAAAATTAGATAGTAAATATTGTCTTCGCATGAATTTAAGATTTGTTGATGACGTATTTATATTTGTGCTTGTATTGATGCTCGTATTTGTAAATATGTATCAACTTAAACCCCAAAAAAACTTGTTAAATATTTTATTTTATAATAATAATTAATAAAAAAAAAATTAATAGATCTTTTAGGAGCTTTAAAGTGGAAAGTTGAGCAAATTGAAATCATGTAAATCATAAAATTGTAATCATCCGTACTTCGTCGCTTCATGAACACACTCAACTTTATTCCAAACATAAATTAATATGTATCCAATCTCAAATTATTGCTATCATATAATATTCAATGAAATCATTATGTAATCAAAGTGGCTTTTCAACTTCGTCACTTCAGGAACACACTCAACTTTATTCCAAACATAAATTAATAT
The DNA here is from genome assembly GCA_009831015.1 of Picea engelmannii. Lineage (NCBI taxonomy): Eukaryota > Viridiplantae > Streptophyta > Pinopsida > Pinales > Pinaceae > Picea > Picea engelmannii. The sequence goes on from ML791228.1 coordinate 408,238, forward strand.
GTATCCAATCTCAATTTATTGCTATCATATAATATTCAATGAAATCATTATGTAATCAAAGTGGTTTTTCTATTAACAAAAGACATTGATGGTAAACTATAATATATTTAATATATATTATATATTAAAAAATGAAGAGAATTATAATTTATAATATTCAATGAAATCATTATGTAATCAAAGTGGCTTTTCTATTAACAAAAGACATTGATGGTAAACTATAATATATTTATTATATATTAAAAAATGGAGAGAATTATAATTTATAGAACGTTGAAATTGTGCATGTTTTAAACACTAATGTTGATGTTATGATGTGTAGGACAACCATGTGTAATGCATTTTTTTTCTTAACCTTTGTTTGGATAAGATTAGGAGGTAAATCTTAATTTATTGATGGTTTTTATGGTTAGGATAGTGATTTTTTATCTATGCATATGATATGACATGTGAATGTTTTTCTTGGTTGATGAGACAAACTTAGAATTTTTAGTTTTGATGGAGTTGATTAACATGTATATTAGGTTATTGATATCATTGTTATGTGACGGATTAATTAATGGTGGTCCCCATATATGCATGGGGTCATTTGATTTGCTACAGTTCAAGTCGGTCCCTCCACCAGATGAGTATTTGAAACCTATTTTCTTCTGTTAAATTTGGCCAGGTATCCCCAACCCCTAAACATATATCTAATTCTATATGGTGGGTTGTATGCCCAACAATAGCATTGTTGAAGTGGTTGGTTCAATCAAAGCATCCATGAGGATCATGAAATCCATAATCTATTTATTTCAATAAAACAAAATGGGATCAAGTAGGTGACAAAAATGTGCCTAGGTTGGTGAAGTGTTAGCATAGCCAAGTAATATATTACCTTGGCTTGGGCAGGGTTGGGAAGGTTATAGTTCTTAGCATATGTCATAGCATCAAAGTGGCATTGCATATATTCGAGGCTTTAGACAACATTATGATCAATCAACAAACACCTAGGCAATCACCATCGACGTGGCCCAAAAAACAGCATATGTAAATCATCCAATCATGAAGGAGAGACCAAATGAACATGCTAAATCTAAAATCGTCTGGCGGGGAATCGAGGACAAAGATGCTCTTAAATATTTCTCATTCAACAAGAAATCGAGAGAATTATATTGACTACCAATTTCTCAAATGACACTGAATCTACATATCCAAACCATCATTGAATATTTCATCACATAACAATCATATCAATAACCTGATATACATGTTAATAAACTCCATCAAGTAGAAATACTAAGACATTTCTCTTCAATAATGAACATTCTACATGTCATATGTATAGGTAAACACTCTATACCATGAACATAAAACTCATCAACTAAACCAAGATTAACCTCCTAATCCTACGCAAATAAGAGTTAGGCAAAAAGGAGCATTACATAGCGTTGAGATACAATAGAAATGAACCTTTCAAAGTTTCTTTAATGAACTTAAACAACCCAACAAGAGCTCTCATTTCAAAACCGATAAATTCAAATAATCTTTTTAGTAATGCATTTAAGAGTAAAGAACATGGGTAATTGTCGTGACAAATTCACACATAGAATTCCACTATGATTTTATGCACAACAAGGCTACGAATTTCCATAAGCAAATCAACTCTCTATGTGTAAAATACATCACAAATACCATACCCAATTGGTTATGTTCTATCATTAATATATTAACATCTTACGATTAAAAGTATAGCACATAATTCGAACTCACTAAGGTTGTGATAAATGTCTTAGCAAATCAACCTCTCATAAGTGAAGCGTAACACAAAAATTAGGTTGAGTTAGAACCATGATTTGTCTTCGCAAATCATTCCTCCATAAGCTAGATCTAACTTAGTGATAATGCCCAACAAGTGTTAGAAAAACAGGATCGCGGAGAAATAAAATAAAACAAATATGGAAATATAAACACAAAAGATACACAATACAATAGAGACACATATATATGTGGTTCACCCAGTGTGGGCTACGACCACTAGAGAAATTGCCAAGTCCTTCCTTTTAATTATCTAGCAAAATGAAGGGATACAACCTACAACATGCCCACTGTAACTTCTGCTTCTTTCTCTCATAGTATCCTCTCTCAGAATACAATATTCACAATAATACACACCCTTAATACAATTCCCTCATAAAAGAGGGTTTCCTTCTAGGGAAAAAAACTCTAACAAAACTTCTATTGTCAAATCTGCAACCTTATAATGAACGGTCCAGATTGACTACAAAATTACAATATTTTACAAGGAAATTTTCCTCAACATTTCGCTTCGGGGGTATCCAGGGGGGCTACAAAAATTGTCGTTGCCCCCCTTGGACCCCCCTGGCGAAAGTTATCGGGGGGGGAATCCCCCACACACACCCCATTAGGGAATGGGGTTCAAGCACGGTTGAAATGAACATATGAATCAAGAATATAATCAAGCTCCACAACCAACAATCTCCCACTTGGAGACTGATCACAATAACTCCAATGTTGTTGTACCTACTAGACTATACTCCACCTTGGACTTGGCAAATTTCTCATCTTCACCTTCACGCTTGAAGGCCAACTGAAACTGAGCAGGAACTCAGTTTCTCCCTGGTTACTCCCTTTGTTAACATGTCTGCAGGATTCTGGCTAGTGTGTATATTTTCCAACTTCAAATGCCCATATTCCAAGACGGATCGTATGAAATGGTACATGAGTTGTATATGATTAGTCTTCGAATGGAAGGCTGAGTTATTTGCAAGATGAATAGTGCTCTCGTTGTCACAGTAAAACCTGCTATTATCATGCTTCTTTCCCAATTCCTCCATAAACCTCTGTAACCAAATCATCTCTTTATTAGCTTCTGTAACAAAAACATGCTTTGCTTTCATTGTTGAAAGTGAAACAACCTTTTGCAGTTTTGAAATCCAACTTACTATTGCTCCACCTACAGTAAAAACATACCCTGTGGTGCTCCTCCTACTATATTTATCACTTGCCATATATGAATCAACATATCCCTGTAGAATAGTGTTTGAACCTCCAAAACATAATGCATGAGTAGAAGTACTTCTCAAATACTTGAGAATCCACTTTACTTCCTCCCAATGTTCTTTATCTGGATTGTTTATATACATGCTCACAAATCCCACTACATGTGCAATATCTAGTCTTGTGAAAACCATCACATACATCAAGCTACCAATTGTTGATGAATAAAGGACCCTGGACATGTATTATATCTCCTCTTGTGTCTTGGGACACATTTGCTTAGTTAATTTGAAATGGTTGGCCAAAGGTGTACAACTGGTTTTGCATTCTGCATTCTAAACCACATTGCATTCATTATACCCCTTGGGTACCTTCCTAGGTACCCCATATTATCCTCCCTAGGTACATTACATTCCACCCCCCTTTGCATGTTTCATCCCTAAAACATGAGTGAAATCCAAATAATATTATCTACTAAGAAATGTAGTCAACCTATACCAAGCACAAGCATCCATCCATTCTAGTGAAATGTGGACATGGAGTTCGACTAGTTCCTTGCCACCTTGATCTTCATTCTAGTTGCTCCTTTGGTTCCATGTTGTTGTTGTTCTATTCCAATATCTCCATGCATTATTTTTCCACGATATTTTTTTGTCGTCTTATGAGGAGATGCCAGGCATTGATCCACGAATTGTTGAACATGAAATCACAACTTATCTTGATGTTAAATTGATCCAACAGAAGCTTCGCTTGATCAATCCTTGCAAAGCAACGACTATAAAGGCTGAAGTAGAGAAACTCCTCAAAGTTGGTTTCATCTACCCCGTGCAATTGGCAGAATGGGGTATCGAACCCTATTCCTGTCAACAAGAAGCAAGGAACGATACGTGTATGTATGGACTTCCACGACTTGAACAAAGCTTGCCCGAGAGACATTTTTCCAACCCCATTTATTGACTAGATCGTCGATGAATGTGAGGGTTGCGAGGTGTTTTATTTCATGGACAATTTTTCTGGGTTTAATCAAATTCAAATCAAGCCCGAGGACCAACATAAACCAAATTTTATTTTTCCTTGGGGTACATTCGCGTATCGAAAAAATCCATTTGGCCTGAAGAATTATGGATACTTTTGGCCCTCATTAATCAAAGATTGTGTTGAGGCAGTCAAGAAGTGTCACTCGTTCCAGATCTTCTATCGAAATATGTCGGCACACCCAACTCCTATGTTTTCGGTTATTGTTGTTGGTACCTTCACCAAGTGGGGGATTGATTTCACTAAATGTCACTCAGATTCTGCTAGGGGGCATTGTTATATCATCGTAGCAGTAGACTACTTTACTAAGTGGGTCAAAGCTATGTCGACATTTAACAATGACGGGGAAACTATGGCCATGTTCATTTTTAATCAGATAGTAGCTAGATTTGGTATCCCGAAGGAGATTGTCATTGACCATGGCAGTCACTTCCAGAACAAAATGATGTATGAATTAACATCAAACCTTGGGTTTAAAAAGGAACATTCATCACCATATTACCCACAAGAAAATGGTCAAGTAGAAGCTGTGATTAAGTCTCTCAAGACTATTCTTCAGAAAACGATTGATTTAGTCGAGTCTATGTTGTCTCAAGACTATTATTCAACGAATGATTAATTCAGCCAAGTCTTTGGGCTTATCAAACTTCTGTAAATACTGCTATCGTTTTTTCACCTTATCAACTCATTTACAGGTTGGAGGAAGTCTTTCCCATTGAATGTCAAATCCCTTCTTTGAAGTTGGCAGTGGAACTATTTTCCGATACTACGTCGCTTGAGGAACATCTTTTATATCTCAAGCAACATCGAGATGCATCCTTGTCTAACAAGGCTCATAAACAATGAGTCAAGTGTCAATATGATTGATTCATCAGCCCTCGTATTTTCTCCTGAGGCGATCTTGTCCTAGTCTAGGACCAAGACAAAGATCCCTTGGGGGAAGGCAAGTTCAAACCCATGTGGTTCATACCTTTGATTGTGAAAGAGGTCTAAGAGAAAGGTGTTTACTGTCTGGTTTATTTCTAGGTTAATGCCTTAGCGAAGACTAGAAATGAGCTCTACCTTAAGAAGTATTACACTTAGGTAGGTCGCCTGATGTGACTTCATGTATATATGTATAGTTTTTTATACATTTTTGTCTTTTTTGTTTTGTGGACGTGTATAATTTATGTTTTCTTTTTCACTATGACAAATGTCAATTGAATCTAAAGTCTATGTTGGGTTCGCGGACGGTGCTAGCTAACACACTCAAAGGCTTGCTTCCGCAGCTTGGGTGATTTTTACACCTAGTGGTCAGTTGTTATCTTCTGGAGGTATTTGTCTGGGCAAAGCAACCAATAATGTTGTTGAGTACAACGCAATGATAGAATTACCACGAGATGCCTTGTCACATAGTATTTCTCACCTCCAGGTTTATTTAGATGCTCAATTGGTTGTGTCCCAGTTAAATTGGGTTTACCGCGTTTACGATCCCACTCTTCACTGACGATGCCTTAGGGTACATCTCTTAGAACGATCTTTTGATTATATTACTTATATTCGTGTTCCTAGGAGATATAACCAACTAACTGATACATTAGCTAATCAAGTATTAGATTGGCATGTTGCTCACATGTAAAAGTAAAACACACACATACACATGTAAATACATTTGTAAAAATGTTCATCCATAATACAAAAAATATATATATATCCAAAAAATAGTGTCACGACTACAAAGTGGGAATTAAAGCCCAAAAAATAGTCGGTATACGTCACTTGGCTTAAGCCCTCAAATACATAGTACAAAAATTACCCTCAGCACATAAGTGGTCCAATACTATCTACGGTCTAGGCCTATTGGCCCTGCTATAGGGGACTATGGCATGTGCAAGATGCCGGAATAGCTAGACCCAAGTCTTGGGCACCCCCACTACATTTTGTTGCATATCCGGGGGAAGATCCTCGATCTCTGCCATGGGTACTACACGAGTGAGATCCGTGAGGTTTCTCTCTACTCCCTGCAACACTCTCTCAGCCTCTCTGGTTGGGGGTCCTCTTGCAGCTATTGATCCTCCTGCTCTCGTTGGTATGGCCTTTGGTTGAGTACGATGCCTAGTCCTGGAAAATTATTTTGGTCAAACATGTCCCACATATGTATATAACAGATCTTTAAGTTAGTACTCTAACATACACATAAAAAGGATAATATGTAAAAATTTAAAAATTTAATAAACTTTAAAAAATGTGTTACCTATCTTGTCGTGATCCTCACCAGGGGGCATGGGCATATCGGGATCTCTCAGGAAACTAATTCCTGCATAGGGATAGACCTCTATGACTAGAATCTGACGGGCCCACCAGTCAAAGAATTTGTCATCAAATGCCTCCTAGGTGCTTCCTCCACCCTGTCTAAGCAGCGAAACTGCCCACCTGCACAATGCTGGAAAGGAGGCAATATGTCCCCATGTTGTCTCCCTCAGGCTAAGACTAGGCACTCTCGAAGAAGAAGAAAGCGCACAATACCATGCTATACCCGAAGTTCTTGTTCGTCCTCCTACGAAAGTGTGTGAGTTGTTTCTTCATGCATGTCCGCATGGTGGTACTCCAGTCAAATATGGTAGCCTCCAAACACTGAACTGCACAATGCATCTATGCATGAGAGGCCTGATGGAGTGTTGTGGATCCTATGATCCGCTCAATCATAAATAGTACAATGCAAAGGTGAAGGCTGGTGATCTTATGAATCGGTACCTGAGAACCTACTTTCTTGGTACCAGGGTCACAATACATCCCAATGTAATCCTCAATGTTATACGTCCTTGGAGGAAAGGTTCTCAAATTGACTGGTTCCCCTCTCCTAGAGAGGTCGATCAAGAAGTAAATATTCTTTGTGGTTAGGGTCAGTGATTGACCCTCTAGCATAAATGTCTCTGGATCAGGGTGCCAATACTCTACCAAAGCATTTAGCAACCTCGGTTGTTCCCTCATGAACGAACACTGGAAGGAATTCCACATGTCAGACTATTTTAGCATGGAAATGGCCCCGATATCCTCCTCAACCAAAACATCAAGTTCCTTGTGTTCCCTTTCTCTCCAGTGCACATACATCCTGTCACACAAAAAGATTGGAGAGGTCTTAGTTTTTGTCATTTCCTTTTTAAGCTTTAAAGGAGGTGTATGTGGGATTTCTTTAAGGCAATCGCGTATGTACGTGGGTTGAGTATTACTCTGCCTGTGTACATATGCGGGTTGAGCGTGGACAACCCGTGTACATGCAAATGTGACCCTTTTACAAGGGTGTGCGCCTCCAAAACATAAAATTAAACTTACCAAAATGAATCAAAATAAAGGAAATGTTGATTTGTACTTACTTGGTCCAAGTGTGAGGGTTTTCCATCCACTGTAACTCCTTGAATTCGCCTTTTGAGGAAGAGGGTTTTTGACCTTTTTGGCTATTTTCCGAATTGCAATGGTAAAAATGAGTTGTCCACCTATATTTATAGAATTGTTTGGCCCCTTTTTCCCTAATTTGGTCCCCTTTTACCCCAGTCTTGACTTGGTAGCTACTTGAGTTCTCTTTGGGTCATTCTAATGAACTTGTCCTTTCGGTTTGGTGATTTTATTGAGATGGGTTACACCTATATCATCCCATGGTAAAAGTAATTTTTTTTCAACTATTGCATATAGGTTAGGTTTTCACTCCCTGCATTCTACATATTGTTGACTTTTCCACTTTTCCATAGGATCGATCCCACCGAAGTGCGATATGAAACTTTCTCAGCTGCTTTAGAAGTGTCGTAATTAGGTGGTAGAGACTACATCTACATGGATTCCCTAGGTAGATCCTTTGCTGCATTTTGGCGTACATGTTGTGAGTTTTATCCATAGGCTTGGGAGTCCTTGTTAGTCCCGCCATGATTACGTATTGAAGCCTCATTCTTATTTCTATTCATCATTCTTGGCCTTACCCACGAGACTCCCTAAAGAGAATGGTTTGTTGTCTTTCAAGATCGCTTAAAGTTAGAAAGCAACATCCAACGAGATTTTATTTATTCTTTTCGATCTCATATGGATTACTTGAGAAAAGAAGCCCCGCTGAAGTCTTCTTTAATCCCTTTTCAAACTCTCTAAAAATGAAAAGATTGTTGAGCGATCTTGTTTCCCTTCACGCTCGGCAAACTCAAATTTGAAGGCACATCTGTTCGGCGGTAGTTTACTCCTTTTTCGGTCCAAATGACTAATTTTATGAAAAAATGTATGCCCTAGGAACTTCGGTTTGCTAGGAGAGTATTCTCAGGAATAAGTTTAACCCTTTTTTCGGGCCTAAGGGACTAAATTTTTGAAAAAGGAACATTCTCCTTGGTTTTGGTTTTTTCTATTTTTCGTGCCTTGGAGATTACTTATGAAAAAGGAACCCCCTTGGAGTCCATAGTTAAGATCTTTTCAGACTCCCTAAATATGAAAAGATTGCCAAGTGACCTTGTTCCTTTCACACTCGTTAATTGGTCCAGAAAGAACATATATTTGGCACAAGTTTAACCCTTTTTCCGGCCAATAGATTATCTAGGAAAAAGGTATGCCTCGAGAGACTTGTCTTGCCGGGAGAGTTATCCTAAGTTATATTTTATACATTTTTGGGCTAAGGAAACTAAACTCAAAAAAAGGTTGTGAGTTCATAGTTAAGCTCTTTTTAGACTCCTTAAAATTGAAAAGATGGTCGAGTGAGCTTGTCTCAATCAAACTCGTTAAAATGGTTTTGAAGAGACGTCCCTTTGGTATAAGTTTAACCCTTTTTCGAACCGATTGGACTAGTTGAGAAAAAGGATCTCCATGGAGTCTTCTTCTAGCATTTTTTCAGACTCTCTAAAACATGAAAAAAACACCAAGCTTACCTTCTCTAGGCTCGTAAAAATTCACATGGAATGATTCTTGTTGTGTCATGCTTCATCCCATCGCATGTCTCGTCCTTGCATCTTTGGCCTAATTTCGGCTCCATGTTGCTCTCAACTGAACCTTCAAAAGAATTCCTTATACATAAGCCTTGCAACACTTTTTCCCTTGTGATCTGACACCTTGACCCATGGAGGAATTTTCCCTGAGTGTCCTTATCCTGCACATGTCTCTTTACTTTGAGCATATGTATGTTCCATATGCTTGGAACTAGTTTGCTTTCTCGCGACACTCGTTCCTCCTTTGTAATGTAGCATTCTTTTATTCTTTTTCAAGCTCGTTAAAAATTTGAAAAAGACAAAAAAAAATCAAATATTCCAAAAAGAGGGGACAAGATATACATTCTCTTTTATTTGGTAGCAAGATAGTCGCCCTTGGACAAAGCACATCCTTCTGTTTTTTCGCCAAGCATTGGAATCTAGTATGACCTTAGGAAGTTGTTCTCTCTACATAGAGTTGTGTCCTCCTCCATTTGGTTACTATTCCAAACATATGGAGAGTTTGTGGTGCCTCCTGCATCGCAAACTTATGTCAATGTTATGCTTCCTATGTCTCATCATTTTTTCGTGCTTTTATACAAGCTACATCATCCATTCTGTAGTTTGTCTCTTGAATTTCATGAGTCGACCATCTCAAGAGTCCAGTCAAGTCTATATTCAAAATCGATGAAGTTCTATGCCTGATGATCGAGATCCTCCAGTATTTTCCCGACGGCATGTCGAAGACCTTAGAGTAGTGAGTCTTACACTCTTATTGTACTCCTACCTGAGCTGTTGAAGATCTTGAAGTTGTTGCTTGAGCTATGAAGTCCTCATCTCCAGCCACATGCGTCAATGCTTCTTGAAGATGCATATTATATTGTACTTAAATATCATCAAATGATTTTGAGTTGTAGATACACTATGTCTTGCTCGTGGCTACACTTTATATAGACATTTCTATTAAATGGATCTGCAGTGTACTTGATTGGAAGCCATGATTAGTCCATCACGAGCATGGGTATGCCCACCTCGGAGAGATTATTATTATTTTGCAGATGGTGCGCTCTCGAACCCTGGTCCTGGGCTCACTCAACTCCGTGCCTTCCCACTGGTAAAGATATTGTAATGTATTTCGGTCATCATTTGTTCTTCCGACCTCACAAATTAGGGGGAATCTGTTATAGTCCAAGAATGCCCTACCTATGCATACATGGAATTTGCCTTTCCACTTACACAATTTTTCAAATTATTTTTGAGGATCCTTCATAAAAAACCATTTTTTAGAACATGTACGCGCCCTGATGAACTGATGTTTGCATACACATGCTAGTTGCATACTAGTTAGCTCATGTACATACGCGAGCTGGATGTTAGACAACCCACGTTTACCTCCAATAGTTGCAAAAAATATTTGCAACGAATTCGATGGAGTTTACGGGCTATCGAGGGTTTCCCAACCATTTCACCCATTGTAGCCCATCCCCAAACTGAATAACCATCTTTTTCTTATATAAAAAGAGGTCTTGGGGTCCCATTTACATCATCAAGCAAGAGAATAAAGAAACTTTGCCAAAATACCTTCCCCTTCTAGCCCAAATTTTGTAGCCCTTTATGAGATTTGGCCTCAACATTCCCCTTCCAACCCTTTCTCCTTATACAACCCTTTCCCATTTTCCCAAAGAGATCAGTTGGTTGTGAAAGGTAGCATGGGAATGATGCACTTGGAGCATCAATAAGAGGAGCCCGGACCTGGTTCATGGAGCGTTTGTCGATAAGAAGGTTGTAATCTTTCTGATCTTCATATTGAATAAACGATTTATTTCCTGTCCCAATACATTGTGTCTTTATATCTTTATTGATTAATGCATCTATGCTTATATCTGAATATTGAAATTAACAAGTAGAGATTGTATATTTGTAGCATTGTTTTCCTAAGTGTTATTGCATGGCAACGTTGGGAGGAGACCCACAGCCTAGGAAGCTACAAAAGTAAAGGAAGTCTACATCGAATGTTAGGACCAAAGGTACACTTACTAATATTCCTTCTTCTCTTTTGTCTTCCAATTTAGATAGTTTTGGGGTAGCTTAGGAATAGAACTGTCTTTTAAGGGAAGTCAATGCTCTTCCTGTACCTCGACCCAGTATAGTAATAGGGGGATTTTCCCCTCTAGCACATGGTCACAAACTAGCGACCAGGAGGTATGGTCATGGTTTCCTTAAGGGAACAAGTGACCAAGTCACCATTGTCCTTCATAGAAGGAGCAAGCATATCCCCAAAAGCTCAAAAAACTCATAAAAATGACTTGTTAAAGCCACAAGAGGTCTTCTAATAAAAACCATTGTTTGAGGGCTGGTTAATGAAAAAAAAAAACATCAAGGAACCCTTCCAAATCATTCAAGACAATGCATACTAAATATTTTAATCATGCACTCAGAAAAAAAGTTAAGAAGATGATGTGCACCTACAAGAAAAATGCACCATATTTCCAATCTTTTCAAAAGAAAACTTTTAGGATCTCATTAGGGAGTTCCATAGGGACCCTAACTTCCAATTATCAATCTTACATGGGTAGAGGAATCATTCTTTCACAGAATAATTTTGAAAAACATTTGGCATGTAGGAATTTCCAATGTATTTCCACACATATCTAAAAAAATAATTGAATATAACAACAACCATTTCATCCACTAACATCTACATGATTTTCATAGAATGTTCTCATAATAATTAACAAAAATATATCTTTCATCATAAATTAATGAATTTCATAAGTAAAAAGAGGAAGAAATATGCTTATCTTTTCACAAACTGAGCTCGAAGAAAATTGACTAGGTGTGAGAAAATTTTCTTCCGACAATAGGCAAGTCCTTTGTGGATTCCACCCCGATGCTAGGCTACGAGACCACCAAGGCTAAGGATATTTTTTCAAGCCTCCCAAATTATTGCTTCTTTTATTAAAAGTTTTGAAGACTAATCCAATACAAACCACTATTAGGTTTTTTATTCAATATTTCAATTAGACCATCTCTTGGCACTCTCTACTACACCATACAACATAGGAATCCACCCCCTTATTTGTTGTTCAATCCCTTAGGAATGCTCTTCCTCTCTGTGCTCTTTAATAATATGTGTAGTAAGAGGCCAAGTCACTATCTACTTTTAGAGTTCACTTTCAATAGGATGTGGTTTCTTGGACAACAGTTAATGAATTCTTGGACAACCCAATAGGCCAACATTGTACACAGATTTAGGAAGATATCTTTCTACTCATTCTTAGTGCCTAATATCACACAACAATTTCTATTTCATCTCTCCATGGACCATATGAGAGTTGGATAAATTTTTACTTCATCAAAAATTATATTTTTCCTTCAAGAAATATCTTCTACTCAAGTTGATATCTCATAATTCAAATTTGCATGAATGAATTTGGGACAGACAAGAGCATTAGACATGGAACATGAGATAGAGTTAGATGTGAGACCAAAAAAGAAATGTGGTTGTCAAACAAGAATAAAGGAAGGGCTGGAAACAAGCAAATAATGTGTCAAACAAATCCCATTTGTTGCTCTTATAATTACAAAACGAAGTCACTCAGCTACCTCGCTTGAGGAATAGTTTCATGGAAATGAGGATTGTGTTGTTGGTTATGAATTATATATTGGTGAATGGGGTGAGAGAAATAAGTCTTTCCTCCACTCCTTTTTTGGTTTCTTGATGGTAGGAGGTGGTTACTACAAAGTAGGAGCTAAACCTAAGTGAATCATTTCACTAGGTTTCTAAATTAATTAGCATAAACATTAAGATAAAGTGGAAAATATGACAAGATCGTGAGGTATAGTCCAATCCCCTTGAGGCCCTTTACCTTTCCCCTCTATTAGACTCATATCCCCTTAGATGCTCTCCTTAATTAACATTGAAACCTTTTATTAAATAAAAAAATAATCATGTTTATATGTCTTTCAAAATCACCATGGTAACTATCTCATGATGTGGAACAAATCATAATAATGAAAAACATAATAACAACGTACACATAATCAATTTTAGTACTTCCAAAGGGTAAAAACCAAGATATTACACTAGTTGATACTGGTGGATTCACCATCTACTCGAGTTCCTTATCCTTTCATATTCTTCAAAGAGACTTTGCACCTCATTCTTGGGATTGAGTAGGCAATTGAAACACCATGACTCATCCTCAAAACTAAGTGGGTGGTAGAAGCTACTCGTCCTTGAGATCAAGTGGGTAAACACCACTACTCATCATTAAGACCAAGTGGATGAGAAAAAACACCACTACTCGTTCTCAAGAACTTAGTAGGTACACAAAGGTTCCTTAACTCATCCCAAGACAATCAAACCAAAGCCTTTCGATCATGTCCCACACCCATATTTTGGCAAGCTAGCAAGGCCTTTCCCTACCCCTACACACACACACACACACAAGAAATAGATCGATGAAAAAGGTGTAACATGATCCAATCATAGTTCATCTTAATTTCACAAGCTACCCATAGTAGTGCTTTCTATCAAATTCCATACCTGGAGTTCTTCTAGACATACAAGAACAATATAAGTTATGCACCAATGATCTTTATCCTAGATCATCAAATGCACTTTATTATTTTAATCATGAATCCACCCAAGAGTCTTACAAAGCATGTGAACCTGCTCATACTTGCTTATCAACATTAGTCATCATTTATCATCATATGTTCAAATGACGCCATCCAGATGTCCAAACCATCATTCATTAATTCATCATAGAACAATCACATCAATACCTTGGTATACATGCTAATCAATTGCATCCAATATGAATACTAAATATTTCTCATCGATGAAGAACATTTTATATGTCATATGCATAGATAAATGACCAATGCTATAACCATAAAATTCATCAACTAAACCAAGATTAACCTCCTAATCCTATGCAAACAAGGATTATGCAAAAAAGAATGTTACACAATGCATTAATGAAACACCATCCGCATTGCACTATGAACAACTTCCATGTACTGTGATGGCCAAATGAACTCAACAAAAATTGAGCCTTGGTGGGAGAGTTCAAAAACCTACCTCCCAACCAATATAACTACTATACTAAGCCCATTATTAATGTACATATACCTCCCAACCAATATAACTACTATACTAAGCCCATTATTAATGTACATATATTGAAAGTTTTGTAGGACTAGTTATTCTTGGTAATCCTAAAACTTCATGTGTAGGCAATTAAGGCATTATATGGCTCATGGCTTCTAAGGATGGTTCTAGGTACACGTTTGTTGTAAATTTATATACTAATTATGAAGCCATGTGAATGATTGACACATACAATACCCATTTGGTGAGCACAAGCTCAAGTGTAATCAATTAATTAGAAGTAGTTTATAGATTTACAACATTATTTATATTACATTTCAATTTAATTTAATTTAATTGAAGTATTATTTAAATTTAATATCATTAGTTTATGAAATTAAATAAATAGACATTAACCATCTAGTATGAGTGGTAGTCTACCCAATATGTCAACAACCCTGAAATAAACATTGAACATGTTTTCGAAGAATTCCAATTATCTATAGAACCTCTTTAAATGCACAAGGCTTTTTCTTCTTTTCATAAAAAAGTATGATTGAAATGTTCCCCTAGACATGAGGTTCCAATGCAAAGGGTTTTGGTATCTTAGCCTCACGACCAAGGAGTTTAAGGAAACTACATCACCCTTCTTCTAGTAGCCTAATGAAACCACATAACCCTTCCTCTAGAAGGGTTTATGTGAAACCCTTCCTCTTGTAGCTTCAACAATAACTAGATATGATTATTAGGTTTCAGTGAGAATTGAGTGACTGGCTGAATGTGCCTTTTGACTCTAAAATATAACCTACCAATTTTTTTACTTAGTTAAGAGCTTGTTTTCCGTAAATGTAAAAAATATAAGTGGGAATATAGCCTTTTACCTTTTCACAATAAATAGTATCAAAAAGTTAGGCTTAATAGTATCAAAAAGTTGGGCTTATAATATAAGTGGGAATATACCCTTTTACCTTTTAGGCTTAAATAGTATCAAAAAGTTAGGCTTATATTCATATAGAAGAATTTTCCCCCACAAAAAAACTGGTTGTGAAGTGTGAAGCCCTGTAATCATATCGAAGCATTTTTTCTGAAAAGGAGCTCGTTCTGAAGTGTTGAGCCACACTAAAAACATGAGTGCAACTGAATTATTCAACATGGGATTCAGGGGCTGTGAATGGGTATGAATCATGAATGCAGGGCATATTTTAAAAATCATTTATTACACAGATGCTTCGAGTTCCAATGAAACTTCCATGACAGGAGGCAGCTTTATCCTTACTCGATCATTTCGTCCATTGTCATGTCATTTCTACACTGAAGTGAAATTTATTTTCTTAATATTTTGAAAATCTAAAAAGAAAAGATAAAGAAGATTTTCTTTCCAGCTGGCCACATTGAGGGCCTCTGAAATTTCACATTAATACCGTATATCTGTCTATTCATTCCCAGGATTGGCTACAGAGTCGGTATTGGCCATGATGATTACAATTTACAACCTCAATAATTTCGAGTAGTGACTAAACTCCGTTCACTGTCCAAGTTCCCAATTACCTAGATCTCCAGCACAGAACATCACGCAACACTATTCAGAGTAAGTATTTTCGTGTCGACAGAGCTCAGTTAAACATAAGTGGATCAAAGCTCACCCTCATGTCCTTCAACTTTGAGCTCTCATGGGAGCAGTTCAATTGGCAAGTGTCATGAAAATGAAGTTCCAAAAAGATCTCGAGTTCAACTCCCCCCAACTAATCTAGTGTGTAATGCGTGGGGCCGCTATCCAACGTCAAAATATATGGAATGCCAGGACAAATTCCCAGCGAGGTAATTGACTTGCAATACATTCAATTGTTTGACAAAATGTATGAGAACGAAGTGTTTGATGAGATGTATGACAAAGAAGTGTTTGGCAAAATCTCTACAAGAAGAGTCTTTGATGAGATGCTTGCTTGCTAAGTGTTTAATGAAATGTGTGATATTAAAAACTCTTCCGGGTAAGAAGCATTAATAGGAGATGGTTTTGATGATTTAGTTAGTTTTCAAATCATGATCCCTACTCTCACAGGGAAAACCTTACTCTTGTGAGTGAGCCCTGACAATTACGTGCTAGATCTAAAGTGTAAGTTGCAGGAGGGGATCCTCATGTACCAACAACAACTTCCTTTTTGAAGGTAAACACCTCAATGAGCACTCTTTATTGTCTCTATATTGCATTTTTTTAAGACTCGTATCTCAATTTGGGTTTTTCCCAGTGTGGAGGAGCAATGGGAAATGGAGTCCCTTCATTCTCACACCTTGTTTATTTCAAGGATGTAGTTAGAAACAAATCTTCTCCATCAACTACTCCAAATTCTCCTTTATCTAGTCTCTGTATAGTGGAGAAATTAGATGAGGTTACAAGTTTGGAGGTTTTTGAGCTAAAGGTTATAAACCTCCTCTCATTTTTATAATTCATTTTTGGTCATTTGTAGATTCAATGGTTTTAGGCCTCCCACATTAGACTTGTACCAATGGATCTTTTCAACTTGAACTAAGCATTACAAAGTATATCTATGTTCTAAAGATTTTTTATTGTTTAGTTTTTCAACGTTGTTGAATATCAAAATGTTTTTTAGGAGGGTCCTTGGTTTTGGGGAAGAGCCAGTCTTTTTGTTACCCGATGTTTTCCTGATTTTGACCCTAACACCATGTTTATTACCAAGATGCCTATTTAGGTTGGCCTTCCAAATTCACTTCTACATTTTTGGAGTTTATCAATTTTTGAAGATATTGGGAATACTTTAGATAGTTACATAAAAATTGATTTCGAAGGGATTAAGTTGGGTTTCTATACATATGCCTAGATATGTGTTGAGATCAACATTAGCAAGGGTCCATCACATAACTTAGATGATACTATAGAAGGAAAATTTTAGTTGGGCTCAAGTTCTTGATTATGAGAATACAACTTTTAGGTGTCGGATATACCAACAAATTTGGCATTTTCAAGGTTCTTGTCCCTAAGCATGAGCTTACTCCAAAAGGAACAAAGGACAAAAACCAAATCAAAACTCTCACGATCTGGTTAGAAATTGTCTTCAGATGATGCAGATGATCAACGTGGACAAAATCAATGAATCTCTAGATCATATAAGGATAATAATGCTTATCCATGAGAGCAAATTGAGGAATCAAATATCCCCTCCGAAGATAGAGAAGAAAAAAAGAATTTTGCGCCTCCCCCTCATAGAAGGTAGTGGTAAATGAAGCGACATCATGAATCCAAGAACTCTAATTCCGATAGGGAATTAGTACTTCATTTGCATTCTAGAAATCCAAATTCAAAATTATAGCTAGTCACTACAGAACCTTATCCAAGAGGGTGACATAAAGTTAAAAAGAAGAAAGAAAAGGGTAGGAATGAGGATTGGGATAGAATTGAAATGTTCATTAAAGTTGTATCATTAATTTTCCAAGTGCATAACACACATGAAAAATGTAATTTTCATTCAATCTTTGGATAGAAATGAATTTTTTTTCTTTGGAAAGAAAAAAAGATAATGTATTGTTCTACAAATATTGTCATGAAGATGATCTCTTAAAATATATATAGCCGAATTATCCAATTATTTGTTTACTACGAATCACCCCTCGATGTATTGAGTTAAAATCAACGTATATCCATCTTAACCATGGATCTATCAAGCATTGAGAAGGATTGGATCCCTTGAGGCGCAAACCTTGTTTATAGTGCAAAATTTGAGAAAAGGTTTGCACCTCAAGGAATTTGATTCCTCTCGGTGCTTGATAGATCTAAACTTAAGATAGATCTAAGTTAATTCTAGTAGTGGGTGGTCATGCCAAATATTTAGATGATCATCATTATGTATATGCAAATGTTTTAGATGAACTTGATCGTTTGAAATTTACTAAGTATCATCTATAATCTAGATATTATTATCAAGAAGACCACTTCAAAAGATACATGAGGAGTAAAGTGAAATCAATGTAGTGAACAACGTATTTTTTGAAAATGCATAAATCATTTTAAATTTAAATCACCAAGGAAAACAAAATGTAGATATTGTCAAAACCCAAATCCAAAACTCTTTTATTCCATATTTTCTTAGTTGAATCAATATTGTATGGTCATGATCTCAAAGCATCGAATTGATTAATTATTTGCTACCTCACTACTAAATTGCTTTACTAGGCATAATGTTTTCCTTGCAATTCTATCTAATCAATCATTTAAAAATAGTGTGAAAATGTTTTTCGTGTAACCTTTATCTATTGTACAAAAAATTAAATCAATGCACAAAACATAACAATCAAATTTTAATCCATTGTACAAACACTGAAATTATTGCACTATACTAAGAGCAATGCAATACACAACTTAAGAAAAATTTATTGATTTTATGAACATTGAAATCTATGCAATATAATGAAATCAATGCAATGAACAACTTATTTTATGAGAACGCAAAAATCAATTTCAAATTTAAATCATTAAGGAATACAAAATGCAGATCAAGAGATTTCCAATAGCACAAACATCACCTCAAATAGAGTTATTATGAGGAAGTTATGCCTCCCACAAGTTGACCTATCTTGTTGACTACAATAGTATCGAGTGGATTCCACATCAAGTCCCATTACTCATACATGTAGAGCTAGTCATATGTGGACTTTAAAGAATATTTTAGAGGGTTCAAAACCCTAAATATAATCAAGAGTTGAGGCATGCAATAACCCTAATCCTAATCAAGAGTTGAGACATGCAATAACCCTAACCCTTACCCTAGATGGCTATTGGAACATGTTAAAATATGGGTTGCTAGGAAAGAAATGGGTTCCATTCTGGTTGTATTGATTTATTATTCCATAGTTGAGAGAGCAATGGAGTGGGATATTGGAGTAGAGCAAAAGAAGTAGAAGACCGTGTAGTATCCATATAGGCTGCAGTGTCCATGACAACTCCATGGTGACTTCACCTTTCTTTGTATTTGCATTTCATAAGTAAGAAGAAGGGAGTAAGGCATAGTCCTCACCTTCTGACTAGGTTTTCCCATATTAGGTTTCCTAGGCTATAATGTGTGTTCATTATGTGGATGGTGTGGTATTTGTTTTAGCTTATTCTATTTTTATCTTAGCTTAATTCAATGTTTTGTGTGCTAAGCTATTAATATTAAATCTTAATCTTAAGTAAAACATTGAATACAAAGAGTTTGTAAAAAATTGTAAGATTTGTTATGAAAAACTATTCAAGTGGAATATCCACGACAATTTGTAGATGATTGAATGAATAATATAAATCTTATTCATATCTTTCCATGGGTATGTGTTATTATTCATACAGTTTAAGTCTGAGATTTTAATCAACTCTATTCTTTGTATGTGTGCACTGCAGGTTGTGACTTCATTTGTATTACGTTTTTCTTTTGTCTACATCCACACATTGCATGGTGCCAGTATTTTTATTTTTCCAATGTATTAGGCCATATCATTTGTATACAAGGATGATGGGCCATGGTTATGGCCAAGGCCACCACACAATCCTTGCATAAGGAATATTTAGCCTATGTGTGAAATATCGTGACCATTTCTAGTTGGTTTATCACATCATGGATGTTTCTTGAGGCCCAAAAGCCAGGATTAGAGGTTATAGCATGTGTCTACAATGTTGATGGCCCATACACATGGCCCAAGCACACTGCATAATCCTTACATATAGAATCTTTGGCATGAAATTGAGATATCATTTCCATTTCAAGGTTTCTCACACCATAGATGGTTCTTGAGGATCTAGTTGTGGTATAGGAAAAAATGCAAGGATATTAATCCATAACATTTATCTACAAGGTTAATGGGCCATGTGTGGGGGCCAAGGCCACCACATAAGCCCTAAATAAGGAATATTTGGCCTATGATCAAGAAATCATGGTGATTTCAAGGTTTTCCCATCATTTATGAATCTATAGGAAAGTCTAGTGTTGTGGGCCATAAAATTTATCTAAAGAAACTAATGGGTAATGCCTAGGTCCTAACGCCACCACATAATCCCTAATTAAGGAATTTTTGGCCCGTGAATGCGTATCATGTTTGTTTCAAGGTTTATTGTGCACCATGGATAGTTCTCAATGCCAAAGTGACGGTCTATGGTCAAAGGAAAATCCCTAGGCCATTACGATTTCTTTTGGAGATGATGGGCCATCATCCATAGACTGATGGGAAAACTAAAACGGTCAAAAAGTGTTTGGAAACTTATTTGCAGTGTTTTACATCTGATCGACAAACTCAATGGGCTCAATGGTTACCCCTCATTGGCTACCTAATGCCACATGTGAACTCACCCTGCCAACTATCATGCCACGTGTCACTCTCTGGTGGTGCCATGTGGCACCCTCATTTTCCCTGGTTTGACTTTGACTTATGTGAGCATTCCTTATATCTTATATCTTCCTGGATCATGACTAAAGAAAAAAATGATAAAAAAGACTTATGTAAGCAGTCCTTAGATCTTAGATCTTCTTGAATCATGACTAAAGAAAAAAATGATAAAAAAAAAAAGTGGGTATCACCTTATATGCCTAAATCACACAAGAGGAATCAAACTAATATTATTAAATCTTATATATTCCTTGCACAAAAAACTTGAACAAAACTTATGTTAAGTATGAACGGTAGAAACATGATTTATGAAAATACGAGCACAAACAAAGAGAATAGCAGGTATGATTATTTAAAAGTTCAAGCATAAAGACCATACATATTCACTCATCTAATACACTAAAATCCTTAACAAAAATAAACATCCCAACCCAAATACAACAAAAACATTGCATACCTCAAATTTTATAGCTCAATGAAAAATTAAACTCAACTTGATATATGATCATGCAAATATTACCTAGAGGTGAGAAAACGATTTAAAAGAAACTCACCTTCTCACAAGAAGAATAAAAAAATATTAAATCTAATGTCTTGATTTGCATAAATAATGAACCAAGTTTTATTTCTTTATTCTGAGTATGGATAGAAGAAATTGATGTATGCACATATGAACACAATTATAGAGAATCACAATTGAGGTATCTTTGAAATTCAATAACAACGATTATACTCAATCATTCAATGAATACACTAAAAGAAGCCCTGACATACACAGATATGAAGGAAAAACCTTGTTTAGAGATGAAACCAATTATACAATTCAATACTTCTAAAGACCAAACCACATTTATAGAAAAAAATGTATATAAAAAATTGGAATTGATTTGCAAGTTAGGTACATTGCATACTAAAAAAATTCAAATAGTAAAATCCTAGAAACAAAAACCCACATTCTATATTCCTTCTTAAATAGCAAAGCACTACTCTTTGATTTTCATACATGTTAATTCAAATAGTAAAATCCTAGAAACAAAAACCCACATTCTATATTCCTTCTTAAATAGCAAAGCACTACTCTTTGATTTTCATACATGTTTTTTTAATGGGAGGTAAAAGGACAATGAATTACCTTTCTAAATATGAACACAATTATAGAGAATAGTAGCCAATCCTTGAATATGCTAAAAGCCTTACACAATCAAATATGGAAAAAAATCCTTAAGTCTAGCGATGAAAGTAAGTATGCAAGTTAATCTTTCTAATAACCAGAGCATTTATAACATAATGGAATCTATTTGCAAGTTAAGTACATTGTACTATAAACCTTAGATGCAAAAACCCACAATGTTTATTTCTTTCTTCTTACATAGGAAGCTAATACTTTGAATTTTAAATGCCGTAGTCTAAACATTCTACCTTTTAGCTCTTTTCAGGGCATATTTTTTGTTTACTTTTGCTCATAATCTGGCGTTAACTTGTTGGATCTGTTAGCGATCAAATAATTCATTTTGAAATTTGTTTGAAAAATGATGCCTCATCTTGTGGGGGACGTTTTATTGCCTTCCCAAGCTCTAAATGAAGATTTGAAAGTACCATTGGAAATCTTAGGATGTCTAGTTGTCAATTGACTATTCAAGCGTGTAAAACGGACTCTCCACGACTGAGAAATTTGATTTTTCCCAAGGCAGTTTTCATTAAAAAAAATCGGGTTTTCACCAGCTCATTGGTTTTGAAATCTGTTAGTTGTTGAAAGCTTTCTTTTTCACCGGATAAAGGGGCAAAAGAGATGGTGAAAGCGCAGAAGAGTCCAGAAACGTCATCTTTTTTCCCAGATCGCGATTTTTGATTTCCTGAACACGTGGGAAAGGTGTTAAATGATGGATAATAATTAGAAGTTAGAATATCTTTCTCATCCAGCTTTAAAGACATGTGGTGAGGAAATAACACCAAATGGCACAATAACTCTTGACAAAAAATCTCCCAGACATCAAAGACAGATTTATGAATCTGTGATTTTCACTTACACACTACCAAATAATGCTTTAGTTGTCAAATTCGACTTGTAATGATCAGAGTAAATCTATTTGGTTAAATATTAGGTTATCTTATTGTATTAGTTTTGTACTCTGTTTTCCATATTTAGAAATCCAGATCCTGTTTTCTAGGATCTTAGATCTGCTGTAAAAGATATAAATACCTATCATTTTGATAGAGAAAGGGTTCGATTTTGGATACAGGAACTATACCTTTATAACTGACTTTTCATATGATAATACAGATCACAAGTTTCTTTCTCTATTAATGTCAGGTTTCCACCCTTCTTTTGTACTCTTATTCAAGTTGTTTTAACTGCAAATGATTGTCATCTCATTAGTCAGTTCATAACTTGATTAATAGTTCCTTACATTGTTTATTAAATCCATCATTGTGTATCTGGTTTATAAGCACTGTCTTGTTCACCCACTTAAAGCTATTATCTGATTATTAATCCTTGAGGGCATTGGTTTATTTGATTATTCATTTTGACTGTCTAGATACCATATTGTAGTTGAGTTATCCCATTGATCCACACATACAAAAACACAAAAACACAAAAACAAGTTTACTTTAAGTTACCAAGCTGTAATGTCCCCATTTTGGGACATTATAACATTACAATATTTCAGAGTGTTATGCCTAACCGAGTAGCCAGATAGGGGTGACAGAGAGTTCGGGAGATACTAAGGGGTTTATTTGGGCCCAACTTGCATTGTTCATCATCAGGATCCATTCCGCACATCTTGGCTTTGGTTTCGTTGCATTCTGACGATTTCTGTAATTTTGAGTTATTATGGGTCATATCTTAATTAAGTTCACTAAGAAGGTCATAATGGGCATATTACTTGGAGAAACCTCTTAGTGTGAGAGCTCATTGGAATTGGGAAGAAGAGCACTACAGAATAAGATGGTGAGAAGTGACTTTCAGTGGCTGGAGAAGCCATAAGGATGGATAAATCACTTTTTAGAGGTAAGATGGTTAATTAATTAATTAATTAAGTGATTTAATCAAAGAATAATAAAATAAAGTAAAATTCACTTGGAGGGAAGAAGTCAACAGTGAATTAGGGTTTCAACAATGATTTAGGGTTTTGGAAGTCAATGGTGAATTAGGGTTTGAGCAGGGATTTAGGGTTTTGGAAATCTATAAAGGAAGGGTCAACGACCTAATTCATCATTATGCAGATTATGACTTGTCATTGAGGAGAGAGGCACATCTCAAGAGAGATAGTTCAGTGGATTTCAGGAGGAAGACACCAGTTGGATGATTTCAGTGTTGAGAGACACACCCTAGTCACCGAGAAGATCATCCAGGTCTTCCATCATTCTTCAGCAGCAGTTATACAGTGTCCAATAGCAAGGGCGCATTCATCCAG
>ML791228.1:447383-462297 GCA_009831015.1 Picea engelmannii
AAGCACCTTTGGTCTACAACCACAAAGGGTTCCTTGGAGTGATAACACCACCAATAGTTTATGAATTGTGGCAATCATCCCATCTGCATCATATGCACACATTCATTATGAGACATCATCATACAATTTTCAATTATAAAATTTCCAATCTATTTTACTCAGGAAAACAAAATTCCCAAACATGAGTTTTCTTCTCATAATTGTTTGGCTCTTGCAACATTAGATATCAATTTTTCTTATGGTGTTACATACCTGCCATATCCAAGACCATTTCCTCTACAAATTTTTCAATTCCACGCATCCAAACAAATTGTTAGTATATCGTAACAATTTTCAATTATTAATTTCTCAAATTTGTTTATACATGAAATAAATATTCCCACACATGAGATTTCTACTCATTATGTTTGGCTCTTGCAGTGGTATATACTAGTCTTATTTATGGGCTTACATTATTTCCATATCCAAGACCATTCCTCTTGCAATTTTCTCAATTTTTGTGCAACCAAACAAATTGTTAACATATCATAAAAAATTCCAATTATTTATTTCTCAAATCTGGTTATACAGGAAAATAAAAATTCCCATGCATGAGATTTATTCTCATTATGTTTGGCTCTTGCAATGGTATATATTAGTCTTCCTTATGGGCTTACATTATTTCCTTATCTAAGACCACTCTTCCTGCAATTTTTTCAATTTTCTTGCAACCAAAAAAGTTGTGAATATCTCATGCACAATATCTACATTCAGTCCATGAAGTGATTTTCAAAATTATATTAATCTAAAAATTCCATCACTTCCAACTATTATTCATATTAAAAACGGAATTCATCCATTAATCATATTATCTAGAATGAAACTAGCATTCACTGTATATGCCTTATCAACACACCAAGCTTTTCATAATGCAATCAAACTTTACCAATAAATAAAACCATTGTGCCAATAATCATGGCCACATCTACACAATGCATCCTTCCATTGACTCTGGAATACCATATGTTCATGTCATGCATTCCACCATGTGATTTGGAAGGTATGGCCCATGCCTCAATACCTCATCCAAACTCTTCCTCACAACCCGTTTGATCCTTTGGATACCTTCCTCGTCAACCCATACACAACACTAGGAACATCATCCCTTAGTGTTATTTAGTGTAGGACAAAATTTTGCAGTCCAAACCTCAATTACGTAGGGGAAAACCATTATGCACTTGGATGACACTATAGCCTTTCCATCTCCATTTTCATCATGACCTCACACATGACCATCTCTAATGGAATTCATTGCTACAACAAGAGTAATGTCTCTTGACTTAACTCGGTTATGACCTCATAACCAACATAACATAGTATGCAATTAGTTTTCCATAAATGCATTCAAGCAACAAATATTATTTGCATACTCAAGGCCTCATTCCTTTACATCAATTTAAATATTGAGATTCGACTGAGTGAATTCTTACCTCAATTCCCTTCAACAATTATACATCATAACAACCTCAAATGCATACCTGGATAGTTGTCATCAATTTACTTGATGCTACATGATCAACTTGTACTTTATAGGAGTTCACAAGCTCATTTTTCCAATCTCTTGATCAACATTCCCACCATCTTCGTTTTGTCTTCATATGGATGGATACCATAAGCAACAATATCATCATTCTATAATCATGTTTTCCTGGATACAAAATCCATCATTAGTTTTATCCAAATAACATAGCATCATTATATATATATATCAACATAATACTCTTAGTCTATAATCATGCCACCGACATGTTTAGGTATATCTACATGCACATCAGTATGCACCAAGCATTTGATCTTTCATGCTTATTTTATGCACATACATTCTATCTTTATTCCATGCATCATGCATTAATTCTATCACGCACTCCAATGCATATCTATTTCATATTAATTAATTATTTAGCTTTATTGTTGTAGATGGTTGTCCTTGAATTTCCGTAGAATCCTACTACCCTATGCACTGCTATTCTGCTCAACTTTTCACCACTGACCCCTATTCTACACCTGCTATACAAGCCTCACTTGGCCATTTTGCTTTTCCAGCCACTAGATCCCCTAGTGCCTGCATCACACAACTGCTTTCTTTATGTAGAGACAAACCTGTCCCACCATATTTCTTGGCTAAGGCTCTCAATATTCATAGTGTCGTAATAAGCACTATTGCGGATGAATATTAGCACTGCAATTAGTTAACCATTCCTCATTTCCTTGACCAACAGATCTTGAAATACCATTATCATTGATTGGCATTTCAACATTCTAGAATATTCTTTTATGTCATTTTTCTAATACTCTTTGCCATCCATGGCTTTGCTCAATTTTAAATACTTCATTGAGTGATCCATTGTGAAACACTACTTGGCCACTCAATACCACTCTGCTCCAAATGGAATGCTACACATCCTCCACTTGCACCTGTACCCTACTTTTGTTGTGCACTCTTATAATAGAGACAACTTTCTTGCTTTGGATACTTTTAGACAAAATTTGATAAAAACATATCTAAAAATCCCTTCTTCCTGCATTCCTATGCTTTCATATAGAGATGACTCATCCACCCATAAGTCACACCTCGTCTCATGATTTCCTTTTTCCTTCTCTTAAAACAAGCTTTGTAGCCTTTGTTATATTCCTACATTCAAGGATATGGAGTTCTTCTTAACTCATTGTGCATGCAATGACTTTTCTTACTTATTGGGTTCATGATTTATTGTGAGAATCTCTATTAATTTCACCTTGTAAACCATTCGGGCTCCATAGAATCCAAATACTAATATTCCCCTTCTTTTATTTAGGCCTTTGTCAACCTTTCATCACTTTCCCTGTAGCCCTACACTTTCCTTTGTAGCTCTTCAATGCTTCAACCAACTGTACTAGATAGACATGCTTCCCTATCCTACAGACCCTAGAATTAATCTAGAATAGACCCACACAATGCTCAATTGTGGAATCTTATCCTCTTTCTAGAAAGTCTTTTCACACAATACTCTCTGCAGAGTGCTCTTCTGTTTAATAACAATGCCCAATTAGTAAGCTTAGCCTTTGTTTATGTGTCAAAAATATTGCACTTCAAGTGTTCCTCTAGGATTATGAATAGTTACTATCCTAAGCATATACACTCTTCCTTACACAAAAATCACCTTTGGCACTCACCTCTTTTATTTGGGAAGGTTTCTCCAAACTTTAACACTATTTGGAAAAATCTTCACATCAATTTATTACATGGCTCTTGGAATCCAATTCCACTTTCCGTTACTTGTATTGTAGCTCTTTATTTCCTCAAACAACTTCTACAAGATATTCCATGTTTCCATTACTATGATACTCAGTCCTGGTATTGAATTTACCTGATTATACCTCTAATTTTGCACCATGTGCAAGCAACCATTTTTGTTAGATCTATGCGTAGTATAGAAATTTGCCAGTTAATGCTACATGTCATTCTTTATCCCAATTTATGAAGGAAACAATGCACCAAATCAAAAATCTAATCTCTCATATGATTTCCTCTATGAAACATCTCTCCGATGACTATACTCGTGCCTCAATCTGAGTTCTGAGCGAAAACATACAATATCCACATGTTGCAATTCCACTTTCTTGTTGCTACAAAAATCTCTTTATTGATTTCTGGAAAATTTACTTACCCAAATCAAAATTTTGGGTTGACATATGTCTTCTACTCCTAAATAAATTTCCAATGACTATTTGTTTGCTCAAATCTGAGCTATGAGATGAAAGTTATGGTCTAGAGAAGTTTAGGTTGTTTTACCCAAATTACACATGTATGCTACATGTGTCTTATTTCTCTTTCAACACATTTTTAGGTACCCATAACCAAAATATGACTCCACCTATAGCTTCTATGGGTCATATATTTCCATTGACTTCTTTTTTTCCCCAAATGGACTTTTGAGCATGGAGTTATGCTCCCTAGAACTAACTTTGGTGCCAAAATTTTACCCTCATTGTTTGGGCTATAACTTTCTCATACGAGCTCCGTTTTGCGAACCATTTAACTCATTGGATAACTCTCTATGAGTTGTTTTATTTGAGTTGCAAAAACAATGTGTACCTTGGTACATTATTTTGATTGGTTTGATTTGCTAAAAATGTCGTTTAGGACCTCAAAAATGCCCCTCAAGTTAATGAACTTCAAAAACCAAACAAATTCACATAAAACCAACTATTTTACTACTGTAACAACCCTTCAAATATGAATAGTTCAACTCAAATAAAGAGAAATAACAACCTTTGATCTGACTCTATCATCCATCGACGATTGACACTTTCCTTTAGGTGCACACCACACTTTTCCTGATTTGTCGACGTGATTGTCAACCATCAGCCCATTCCTCCGACAACTGATTTGCACACAACTCTAAACCAGCCGACCCGATCGTCGGTCATCAATGATATTCATTGGTGAATGAAAACTCTACACTAATTTAGCCTATTCTCAACCATCATCCCATCGACAATCGATGATCTTCATTGGTGAATGAAAACTCCACACTAATTTAGCCTATGCTCAACCATCGGCCCATCGATGATCGACGATCCCCGACGATTGTCGAATACACTTTCCCAAATCGATCGATGTGACCATCTTCCATCGTCCACTTCTATCATGACATGACACATGGGTGTTGATGTGGCATGACATGTCATCCTAAGGTGTCAACTTGGGTGATGTGGCATGACACGTGGATGATGATGTGGCATGCCATGTGGATGATGACATCATCATGCACTTTTTCTTCATTGACGATCGACCAATTCTCTTGGATGACCGAAACACTTTGTTGAATTCATCCGACACCTAACCATCGATGCGTCGATGATTCGAAAAACTTCACCGAATCGGTCGATGCCCAATCACCGACCCATCGACCATTGACAATTTTCTTCGACGATTGAAAAATACTTCGCAGGATTCAGTCGATGTCGACCGTCGGTGATTGGTGGCCAACAATGTCCTTTGGTCGAACCACACTCTTTGTCATTTCAATCGATTCGACCATCGACCATCGATGATTTCTCTTGGAAATTTTCCACACTTAGCCAAATTTTGACCAAAACCTTGACAAATATAAGCCATCGATCTGCTCCCTTTCAAAACCCCTCGAAATGAATCATGGTCATTGATTGGATCTACCCTTCAAAACAACCGAAATGAATATAGACCGTCGATCTAATCCATTTCCCAAACTACCGAAATTAATCATGGCCGTCGATTTGATCAACCTTTCAAAACTATCGAACCTTATGGATTTTTAAATTTATCATCATGAATCTCAGTCGTCGATCTCAAGATCAAAAGAGATCTTGACCATCGATTCAAAAAATTGACTGTAACTCTACATACGACCATTAAAACTGAATTTTGACCATTCTAGGTCAAATTTTGATCTAGAAATTTGCAGCTTGGCTCTATTGAACCTTCTAAATAGTTTGGAGTCATTTTAACTCAGATTTTTTCCCACGGATTTAGGGATTTCTCCCTAAATTCATCTTTTTCCCCAAATATGTCACACAAAAAATATGTAACAACAAATTTGACCAATTCATTATGATTCTAGCCCATCCAAGCTCGGTGTTTGAATGTGAGTCTTCGATACCACTTTGTAATGTACCTAGTGCCCAAGTGAGCATCATTACATGCATAATACCCATTAAAATTAATATATTTCAACCAAATATTTTCCTATAGCTTATCAGCCACAAATCAAACACATATTTGACCATCAGACTGATACTACAATTCTAAATGCATCTAACAACATATATTAAACATGAATACAATTGTTCAATAAAACAACAAACACACAACATTCATATAAACCATTTACACAACAAAATTGACATAAGAACATAACATAAACACTTATATGTTAATGATTAACCAACTAGATGCAAACGATGGATGAACCTCCCAACCATAGGCTTCGCTGCTCATTTTCTCTCAACAACAAGCCACCCCCACACTAAGGCTACGAGTCCACAAGGATATGTAACCCACTGGATGTCCACTCTCCACACAAAACAACCCAAAACCCAGGTTCTATCCTCACAACAATCCCAAACCTCCAACTCTCTCTTTTCCGCACAACCTGCACTACCCAAGGAATGTACCCCCTTCACTGCTCACAACCCCTTGGGCTATACCATTCATTTATCAAGTTCCCTAGTGCACTTGGTTGACCAAGAATCACTCAGATAGGAACTCTAGGAAGTCTCAGTTGTTTTATGTTTTCTCACAACAATTTTCACAAGGCTCTGAGTCATTTTCTCCACATAAAATCGCACCATAGGATCATAGCCCGATTTATAGTCACACATGCCTCTTTATCAACATAAAATCATATCCAAACAATGGCTGCCTTCAAGTATACCATGGATGGTATTCTCCCCAATCCTATGCTCTCCCTTTGCTGCCCAAAGTCTACATATAAAAATTGTCCCTAATCTGCATACAAATTTTCTCTTCTTTCTTGCTTGCTTGACTCACACTCTTCTCAAGGATGATTGTACTTCAACCCATGCTCTCCAATAACTATGGGATGTGACCATTCACACCCACCCTCTTACATGAGTTTAAATGATTGGCTTCTCATACACTTAATCAACAAATAGAAGGTTATACACAAAAATAATAATTTCAGGAATGTGGGTTGGATTAATACCCATGAATAATTCCCCCTTGGACCCCTCTCTCTTGCGGAATCATAGACCCCCATCGTTCTTCATTTATTTCATATCGCAACCAATGATTATTACTTTTATTAATTATTTATTGTTCATAATATGCAATTTGGCCCCCAGTCACATTAAATCAATATGGACTCTTCTCCCAAACACATTGACTCACCGACCTAATTCACATTTATACAATTACATTATAATTCACGGGGATTAGAACTGGGGATGTTACATCTTTAAAATTGTATTTTTTTGCTAAAAAAGCATTGAGAGAAGTGTTCTGAGATCACCATAGTTTTGATGACTTGGGAGGTTAGGAAGGTCTGTATTGTGGAAAATATTTTTAAATTGGGATCTAATTTGGGAATATGTAGCGAAATCTAAGAGAATGTGTTTTTCATATTCAACCCTCTTAGTGTCACAAATATGGAAAATTATTTCATCCTGTGACGTTTTTGGAATTCTCCAACGCCCAGTTTCACTATGTAGCTCATGAGAGTTTGTTCTTATTTTAGCAATGTTGATTTTCTTCTTTGCACTTCTCAAAAATGAGAGGTACTTTTGATCTTCTAAATTAGGGTTGACCACCTCCTTGTAGTATCTTAGTTTCATTTTATCCTCTAATTCTTTATCACACCACATATTCTCCTTAAATTTAGAAGTGATAATATTTGTAATATTATAAGTATTTTGCATGATGGCTTCTTCTTGTATTCCCCAATGATTTAGCCAAGATTGGACATCTTTATGCCATCCCTGCTTGAGTCGTTGGTGGTTTTGGCTAGAGTTTGAAGCAATTTTTGGGAGACTCTTGTCATCCATGTTGTTTATCTTGTTATTGTAAGTTAGATATCTAATCATATAAATTCTCTCAATGGGGGAAAGGATTTCTTATACGAGGAGGATAGGATAGGGTGAATTGCCATTAATTTTCATATTATAAGTTATAAATTGTTTTCACTATTATATTGGGCCACTTTTTCGACACTTTATCAATGAATTTGCGTCACAAACACGTCACACTTCCAATGAAATCATGAACCCCATTTTCATTGTT
Organism: Picea engelmannii; assembly: GCA_009831015.1. NCBI lineage: Eukaryota > Viridiplantae > Streptophyta > Pinopsida > Pinales > Pinaceae > Picea > Picea engelmannii. The sequence continues at coordinate 455,182 of ML791228.1, forward strand.
AATATTTTGATGCTCTTTCGATGAACACATGTTCATCGTTAGTCTGACTACTGTTTTGACGAAAAACTAGTCGATCGTGCAACAAAATATTCGTTGGTATCGCATCGATCTTCAGATGATAGCTTGAACCCATTTTTTTCATTGCGGGAGCGTCAAAACATCGATGAATGAGGTCTTGTTGTTGTTTCGACAACTTACCTGTTGCAAAATAAACGACGTTTCATTGAACAATTTGTCGAAAGAGAAATGACTAAACCATGAACATTTGTCGAATGGTTTGTCAAAGAGAAATGAATAAATCATGAACATTTGATGGAAAAACAACGACCATTTGTCAAACATAGAACGACTAAACCACGAACATTCATCGACAAAGCAACAACTACTCATTGAAATATTCGTTGGCCGAACAACGAATAAACATGAACATGCATCAAAAGAGAAACAAGAAAAAATATGAACATTCGTCGATAAAGAAACACCTTTCGTCAAACGATTTGTCGAAATAAGAACAACCCAACCTTTAAGTAAGACCGAACCGTCATAGAAAGAGCAATGACCCTGTCATCGAAATGCCGAAAAGATTGTATAAAATTAAAAATATATACATATGGAAAATATGTTCACGTGATGATTTATCTCGGATCGGGAGAGAAGGGAAGATGAGATCCACTAATGCGTCGATGGCTTGGTGGTCTGACGAAAAATATGATCCTATTCGTTGATCTCGAACCAATGAGAGTTGTTGATTTGGCTCCACAAAACTCCAAAAATCATCTAAGGCATAACCGAGGTCATGCTGACATCATCCTGGATGCGTGGCGGCCCTACATTAGTCTCCATTGATGCTGATGTGGCATGGATGACACGTGTATCCAGTTGGTTCCACCTACCCATGTGGTAGTCACTTGTTGGCCTAACAGATGCCCTGCTGGCATGATGATGTGTCATTATACTAGGCTCAATCTAGGGAATATCATTGGAGTCTACGACTTGGTGGCTTGGTGAAACGTGGGGTGGTATTTAATCTGGGTTGTCAATCCTTGATAGAGCTCCGTTGGTATAATGATGTGTCACCGAATCGGGGCCAATTTGGAGAAGTGTTGCAACTGGAGTCCGGTGACCTGATATAATTCATACCATCGATATCAAACTAGTGAGAGCCATTGATTTGGATCGACCAAATGTGAAAAATTGACTAAGTCATGGACAAAGTCATGTTGACGTCACCCTATACAGGTGGCAATCTCATACTGGTCCAAGTTGATGTTGATGTGGCAGGGGATGACACATGTCACCCGAATTCGAGGTGCTAACCTGTGTATTCAATGGACTCCACCTGTCCACGTGGCAGCTGTTGGTTGGCTCTAACAAATCTTCGTTGGCATGATGACGTATCTCGACATCAAGGGAAATGGGATAATGTGATCCATTGATGCACTGATGGCCAAGATGATCTTGGTCGTTAGTTTCAAACTGACGAGAGCCATTGATCTGGCTCCAAAGAACTCCAGAAAACAACTAAGGCTTGTTTAATTTGGACCATTGATCTCGCTCTGCAAACCAATGGTAGTCATCAATATGACTCGACGAACAAACCTAGAACCTTTAAGTTACGAATATGTCATGTTGATATCAGCTGGGTCTCGTGGACATGTGGAAACTTTTTATTTTTCTACGTTGATGTTGAGATGGCAAGGGGTGACATGTTTCACCCAGTTTCTGGGTGCTGACCTGTGTCTCTAGTGGGTTCTACCTGTCCACGTGGCAGTTGTTGGTTGGCTTGTCAAATTCCATGTTGGCAAGCTGACATGTCACTGGACTGGGAGAAATATGGAGAAGTGTTGCAATTGAATCTCAGTGGGCCGATGGCCTAGTATGTTAACACCTGTGCATGTTCTGTGCACGACGAGATCCCAGTTGTCAATTTGCTTCTCAGCAACCGTCAGATCGGACAGGCTCCGCCTTATACCGACGCATGTGTTCTATGTTGCAGTCTCATGGTAAGCCCTACAACTAATCAACTTAAGCTCTCTTAGGGCTATATGGGCCCATTTTGACCTCCGATAAGCGCATGAGTGTTTAAAGTTTTCCTTATGCATGCAAGGGCATGCATTTCTTTCCATTTATTCAATTTGCCTCGAAGTAAGCTCACTCTTGATTGTTCAGAGGATCTGGAAGCTCAAATTATTCCTTCAACTTGCTAAATCTTGACATTATAACCTTGATGAACCTTAAAATTAGTGGCAGGAACAAATATGGTACTAACAAGTAGCATGAAAAAAATTAAAAACTAACATACTAAATTATTGATAATGTAAATTAACTAAACTTGATTTATTTGAGTGTTGCACAACTGAACTTCTCCAGTGACTTAAAGACCTGCAAACAAATTACCACGAGTTAAATGCTAAGAGTATGGTCAACCATTATTCTATATATACTCTGATGCAAAATAAATTTCTATTTACCTCTATATTTATAACACAAGTCCATCAGGTAGCGAGTGTATTATTTCCTTCTTCTACATGGTGCTGAGGTATGTATATTTATCCTCTAGTACTTTCTCCCCACTGACTCTTTTTTTTGTGGAAAGAAACTCAAAAATCATTGAATCCATACCATGCTTTATAACTTCTTTTGCATCTCCATACCCATGCATAATTTGAGTGACATAGGTTATTCATAAAAGGTCAATGCTTGATTTGCAATAAAAGGGCATTAATAATTTCCGAGTTTTACGTAGGTAGTGTTGTTCCTGAGATGATTCCTGGCTAGGGAATTATGTCAAGGAATCCATAATTATTTACAATTATTTTAAATTAGTTCACACAATTAAATAACAAACAAGATGCATTTTATGACTAGTTTTTGGGCTTACAAGTTCCAGTATAACTAGTGCACTAGTTGAGACCCCACAAAACAACAATAATTCAAAACCATTCAAACTTACCTGAGATATTGCTTATCCCTGAAGGAAATTCAATGAGATCTCCAAGTTCAAACCATTTCATCTCTTAGTCCCCATTAAAATATGAAAGTATTGTATTGAAAGGGACTTTCTCAGCCCGCCCTGTCAAAAACCCCAACTTCGCTAGTGGTGGAATCAGGGAAAGCACCCTTGGTGCTGCTACAATTAGTAAGTGTATATTTAACGTTGCAAATGGAAACGTGGAAAAAAAAAAAGCAAATGTTTCCTTGCATTAAAAAATATATATTCACACCAGAGTCTCCATGGTTTGATTGCCTTGTGATCAAATAAAATTATTCTCGCTTGATAGTAGCATGACAAAATTAAAAAATGACATACTAAATTATTGATAACATAAATTAACTAAACCAGATTTATTTGAGTGCTTCACAGCTGAACGTCTCCAGTGGCTTAAATACCTACAAACAAATTACAACGACTTAAATGCTAAGAATATGGTCAGCCATTATTCTATATATAATCTGATGCAAAATAAATTTCTAGTTACCTTTATATTTATAACACAAGTCCATCAGGTAGTGAGTGTATTCTTTCCTTATGCTAGATTGTGATAAGGTATGTATATTATTTCTCCTCCAATACTTTCTCAACACTGCTCCCCACTAGCTCTTTTCTTTTCGACAAGAAAATCGACACTCATTGCATCCATACCATGCTTTATAACTTCTTCTGCATCTCCACACCAATGCATAATTTGAGCGACATAGGTTATTCATAAAAGGTCAATGCTTAGTTTGCAACAAAAGGGCATTAATAATTTTTGAGTTTTATGTATTTAGTGTTGTTCCTGAGATGATTCTTGGCTAGGGAGTTATGTCAAGGCATCCATAATGATTTACAATTATTTTCAAATAGTTCATACAACTAAGAAAATAATCAAACTTAGTACAATAAACTTTAAAATTGGAACTCACTTTTTTCCCACCATCTGATTTATCAATATTGTTGTCAATGTTCATTGAATCAATCGCTAACTCGAGCAAACATTCTACATCGCCAAGTCCTATGAATATGACTTTCTGCACATTGAACATTGGAAAACATAAATGTTAAGGGAGAACATAGAATTCCACATCATATTCCATTAAATAATCTCTAAAAACAATATCATTAAATGGATAATAGGAATACCTTAATGAACTCCTCTTGGTTTTGAGAATAATTTATTCTCTACTAAACAAGGCCAACCACATGAAGGTGGAAGCTCATTTGGCCCCTCCCCCCCTGCATCACTCCCAATTCCCCATACCCAATCATGCGTATTAATTTAAACCAAGGCCCCAATTAGGCCTATACTCATTTGGGATGGCAATCATCATCGGTATGTGGGTTCGATTGCCACTTAGGAGATTTTCTCATAGAAAGGAGACTTAACTCGAAGCTCTGTTAAATCCTACTTGCAGAAAATAAACAAACTAATCTATTTCTATTCTAATCCTAAAATATTCTATCCCGAGAGCTTAATTAATTAAAATATGACTAACAAATGATGTCTATCTAAAAAGGGAAACAATTCATCACATTTAAATAATATTTAGAAACCTTTGTAGTAGGACAATTTTCAAATAAACAATTTAAAGTAAACTATTCCAACTACAGTATTCATATTGCATCATTCATTAACTCAATTATAAAAATATGTTCATAATGAATATACTTGATTGACTAACAATAGTGCAAATAATAAATAATACTCATTAATCTTAAACACATTGAAATAAATGAATGACTGTGACTTTCAAAATAAAATACCAGATGAACACATGAATAACAATACCATACCAATCACTCCAGTATATGGATCACAAAATTATTGAGTGGCTCCGTATTTCTCAAAAATAGTCTTGACAACAATGTACAAGTCTTTTTTCTTGAAAATCAAAACCTTTCCAGGTTCTTGAAAATGTCTATAAATAATATTACAAAAACTACAAGTAAAAAATCTATTTCCACTTTGTTCTAACTAAAAGACTAAAAACATATATAGAAATAAGACCTTTAAGGTCTTGGACTAAAATGATTGGCCTTCCTGGAATTAGTCCTCAACTGATCCCTTGTTGGATGCACGAGCCTCCAGATGTTCCTTCCATTTTGAGTAGATTTCTAATATTCTATAAATGAAATTAGGGGCTTCTAGATGTGATATTAATTCATAGTTGAAGACCTTTTCTTCCACAACTAGTAGATCTTGTTGAATCTTGGTATAAATTTGATTGGAGATGACGTAACATTTTTTTGGTTTGACCAGAAATTGATTGATGACATTAAGATTTACCTTGAATAACATTGCAATTTTATCATCATATTTTTTCCTGTGATTTTTCACTTCAACAATTACATCTATTATCTTGGTTGTTTGATTGGTGAATTGAACATAAGGCATGTCAATTTCTCCCACTATGTTAATTGATGGATTTAATGTTGAACTACACGCTTCTCTTGCCTCTTCGATTAAGCTTTTAGCTTCATGCAAATTATGTTTCCAATATTCTATAACAATTCCTCCTTTTAATTTCTCTAAATCAAAGGTCTGGGATGAGTTTTGGGTCACCGAACTAACCTCATTTTGACATAAGATTAATTCCATGAATTTTATTTGGACCAATGTTAACTCAACCTCCTTTTCTGAAATGATTTTTGAAAAATCATTTATCATACTTCGTTGATTTAAAACAGAACCCATAATCTGACAAAAGTGTACATGTGTTTGTATTAATTGATCATTAACCAATAAATATTGATGCTCAAATTTCTCAACATCCATCATTTCACTCTCTAAACTTTGAATTTGAGTTTTCACTTGTGTGATTTGAGAATTCTTTTCATTTACAGAATCAAAGAGCAATTCTTGAAGTCGAGTAATCTCATCTCTTAGTTGTTCTTCCAAGGTTTTCATATGTTCAAAGTGTGGTTGTTATGCCTATGAAATTTTGAGTTCCACCTTCTTTTCAATGAGTGTTTCTGTCTGTTTCAATTTGTCTTCAAGACAAATTATTTCATCATCTTTTTGCTTAATGATTTGCTTTTAATTGTTTACTGAACAAATTTTGGTTTATGAAAAAGCTCCCATGGAATTTGCCAATTCTCTTGCAAATTTTTGATCATCTTGTCTGGAACCATCCCAAATTATTCTTTGTTTTGTTGGTGGTTCATTCACCTAACCAATTTTCTTCTTTTTAATCCTGTCTTTTATAATTTCTCTCTTCTTCTTACTAAAGAAGAAGTCTATAGAATGAGCTTCCTCCTCCTCAATCGATGTCAAATAATCAACATATAAAGAATTCGTGAATGAAATCCCAAGAATACTGGACAGAGGTGTGATTGAGGCAACTCATGAAGAAGCCAAGTTGTCATGCTCTTGAGTTTGAGTATTTTTGTATAGAGTCTTTGGACCTTTACCAGAGTTTTGAAATGAAGATAATATCTCTTCTGGTCCTATCAGAGTATGACTTGTATAAATTTTCTCTTTATGTTGTGATTGTCTCTGCCAAATATTTTCAGATAAAAGAGACTCAACATGTAACTTATTCCAATATATCTGATGCATGATCTTTTCTTTTAATATTTCTTCTGACGATACTTCTAAAATTACCTCAGTAATTTTCTGGTTTGGATGGGATTCCATCTATTGTTTGGAAGGGTTCATAATTTGAGATAATTTTTCTGTTGATTCGTCTGTTTGAGATATTGTAAACCGTGTCTTTGGTTGAGTCCTAGGAGATTGTTCTGTGTCGTGCCTCTTAAGTTCAATACATGAAAAATTTATATATTCCAATGACATAGATTCTATTTTGGCATGGATTACACCTGAAAGAGTATATGGGCCTATATGCACAGGAAAACTAGGCCAAATTATCTTGGAGAAAGCATGCAATTATTTAGTTATGCCTATAATTGTTGTTTGTGTTAAGAACCAAATATCAATATAGCATAGAAAAACCTCATAAAAAGTACTCAACGCCTTGAAAAAGAGATAATTTATGATAATAAGCCTCTTCGAGGGGGAAACCTCCTTTTACCCCACTTAAATGTTCAAGTACCAGATGATTCAAAATGAAAATGTCTCCTTGGTATATATAGGAGACTAGGAGGTATAATTACAACTAATGGCCTAAAGCCGACAT
>ML791228.1:467212-479247 GCA_009831015.1 Picea engelmannii
AAATGAAAATGTCTCCTTGGTATATATAGGAGACTAGGAGGTATAATTACAACTAATGGCCTAAAGCCAACATAAATAAAATAACATTACTAATATAATATGCCTCAATTAAGGGGTAATGAGCCAATATTAGGGCTTAACATTTTGGTAGGATTTTTCTCTACAAACAAGTCTGTCAGGAATACATATAGGCAAGGCATGAGGAGGAGCATTACACCCATAAACCCTAATATAGGAAAGTGTTTCTTCAATGTACCAATCACCAATTAGATTTAAGCTGTGCATAGATTGCTCTGTGATCCTGGGTGGTAGAAAACCAAATAATTCTTGTTGAAGAGGAATAATAACATGATGACATATTTCATAAAAATGCTCCTTGTCGTTTTCTTCCCATATCTTAGAATGATAAATATGAATAGGTTCTGCAGGACTTGGAGTCCACTACCAACCCATTTGAGGAAAAGAAGTATGAAAACAAATTGGATCCATTATATAAGATGACATATAAAATGGAGGGGATTGGCCTTCCGCTTTTAGATTAAGAAAATTTTTAATGTGCCTATAAAGGTTATGAGATAGAATAGTACCTCAATTCAAGCTGTAACCACTAATTACTCTGTGCATAATTTGAACCCATTCTAATTTGACACATGAACAAGCTGTCGAGAAATAACTGTTACCTCGTATTGCTAACATGCATTCAAGCTAGCTCACGGACTCTAAGGGGATTCGACCCAGCCACAGGTTTCCCTACGACTACCTTTTTACGAACATCGAACATCACGCCATCCTACCCTTACAAACAATAAACACTTTTACCCATCCTTCAATCAATGAACCACTTCCAATTAGGGTTATTTTCACCATATAATCGACACATTAGGGTGGCGACATATAATTCCCATACTTTGCAGGAAGAAGTAGCATATTTACCCAAGATATCAATTTTAAACTTATTCTCATCATCCCACCAATCTTTAATTAACTATGTAAATTATAAATCATATTGCACACATTCCTCTTGATTAAACTTTTCCATGAACTCTTTATTACAAAATATATCACGTTTGGGAAGTTTATACATCACTTGGATGTATGCGAGCTTGAAGGATCCAATAACCAAATTCTAATTGTTGACAATAGTTTGTGTCTGGAGGTCTACATGTTCCAGAGCCCAACGTATCATATTTGTGTATGTCATCCACCTGGGTCTTGTTGTAACTTTGTGTAACCCAGACTTAGCAGTATCTTGAAAATTTCTTTCTGGGGCATATGTGTCATCGTCGCTCTCACTCTTTGCTGCTGAGCCAAACTTTTCTTCCTCAAAAATCTTGAAGATATTGTACCAAGCATTTCTCTTGGAGTGCAGTTTATAAGAAGTGTCTGAGAAGATATCAGAGTTGGGATTTTCAGATTCCTGGTATTTTGTCTGTTGAGATGGATTCTACTTTTTCTCTTTTCTGAGCGCCATGGAAACTGCTTAGAAATATTTTCCAAGAACGGGGTTTGCAAACAAAAGCTAAAATCAATAGAAGCAATGAAATCATGCAGAGCAATAAGAACATTGTACATCAAAATTTAAAACATACACATTGCCAACCAATTACCATTAATTCACGTGTTGATACCATTAATTGCGAAGCGTATGTTGGCAGGCCTCATTAACATTGAAAATATGGTGCACATATGATCGACGGTGTAAAAATTTAAATTAATTAATCCTAGATTAATTCTTCAGTGTATCTAATTACTATCGTAATTCTCAGAAATCAGGACCTTGAGGCATCGGGGATTGTATTTATTGTCCGATGCTCGATTTGACATGGAAACCTATAATTAATCTGTTTCATAATGCTCGTGTTAACCTTAATTACCATTTTAATCTATAATTGTCAGTTAAATTCTTGCATGTCGGGCATTAGGGTAAGATAAGATGATGTGGCGATTATACACAAGTGTCACGTGTCATACATAAATGATCAAACCAGTTTGACGGGGTTAAAATCGATGACACATGTCATACATGTAGGATGGGTGACACATGTACGAGGTTAAATTGATGACACATGTTAAAAATATACATATGGAAAATATAGGTCGTGATGTGGCAGAGGCAAGATCATTGGGAGTGGTGTAGCGGTCTTATCAATATTTTTCCAAAGGCAACAACATTGGGAGGGGTGTATCGGTCTTATCACATATTTCGTCATTAAATTTTTATTTTAAATTTAATACCACAGTCATGTGTGAAACCATGATATCCGCGAGCTCCAGAATGGAGAACACATCAGGTCCAATGCTTGGGTTTTGAAGGCTCGGCCTACGTCGTAGTTCTGAGTCAAGTGACTTCCGTTTTTCAGATTTGTCCCTTCTCTGGGATCTGTGCCCATCAATATCCAGGTACCCACAAGTTATCTATGTGAAATATATTGAAATTTTGTATAGGAATCCCTTGGGCTTGGAAAGTAATATATTTCTTAGATGTGAAGTTTATTATTTGTTGAATCTCTCTAGACTTATTTTCACTACCTGACCTTCCTTATCTCACCCTCTGCTTTCGTTTCCTTTTTCTAGGTTTTTCATGTATGGTTTCTTTAGAGATTTTGCTTTGTCAATCTTCCCTTTCCCTATTTCATATCCCTCTCCTTTCATCCCTCCCGACCCTTCCCTCTTCCATATTACCTCGACCCCTCTCTCATTGTTCCCTCAGGATGCCATCCTTGATCCCTTTCTCTCCGAACCTTCAAAATTCTCCTAGTTTATATTGACCCTTGTTCATAGTTCCTCTCTCTTCTGCACCCTTCTCGGATTCATTCCATGGGCTTGTCAAATGCGAATATTAATCATCTCGGGAAATCCTTTTTTTGTTGATCCTTTAGTGAACTTTCTATAGTGGGATTTCATCATAGAGATTAGGGATAATAGAATAGTGAGCTTGGACATTTCCATTACAATGGATCCTTTGTGGGTTGAGGTCAAAGGATATTTGAAGCATTTTGAGACAACCTTCGAAGGAATACAGGCACAATACAGTGAGAATGAAGGGAGAATAAGCAATATGAAAAATAATGTGTCATTCCTCCTCAACATAACATAAAAGATTATTCGAGAGAATAAAAAATCAAGAGCAGTAGAACAAACAATGCTAATGCTGATCCAGAAAACTGATAAGCTTGAAGAGGAAGTACGACATCTTCAGAAACGTGAAAATGAAAGACAAAGAATTTAGGAACTGGAATCAACAGTAACAACACTTTGGAAACATTAAATATGGTGGAACGGGAACACAACTATTTACGATACGGAGCAGACGAAGCATAAAGATGTAATGGACCAGAACCAATGGAAATAGAAGACAATACACCATGAACAAATGGAAGATAGGATTGGAATCTAGAAATTTTAGCTTAATGCAATATTTTAAATGCATGTTTTTTTTAGGAAAATATATAAGAATTTATGGCAGTTTCACTGCCCGGAATTATAAGTCTCTGTTTGTTTTGTATATTAGTTAGAAAAAAGAGCTATTCTCTGGTGCTCTCAAGTTTTTTTTTGTAAATTTTGACAGCTTCTTTGACTATGGCGCAACCTTTTAATTCAAAGTCCTTATTCAGTTATTGTTAAAAATAAAAAAGATATACCATTATGGAGGGGCAGAACACATCAAGAATGGAATCTTGGTAAAGATATTGCTTAAACCCAAAGATTTATTGTGTCCTCAGTGTGTCTTATATTTGCATATATCTGATTGCTAATGCTAAATAACAAACAAGATGCATTTTATGACTAGTTTTTGGGCTTCCAAGTTCCAACATAATTGGTGCATTGGTACATTAAAAAAAATTAAACTAAATGTACATTAACGAAAGGTAAAACTTGATATAGAAACAAAACCAACACAAAATAAAAGAAGATAAATTACTCTAATAGATTAAAACCAAGTTAACATCCAGACAAAACAAATGAAGTAAAATAATATAGAACTCAAAAATACCTATTATAATAAAACATTTTTATTTTTATTTTGAATTTTAACCTTTATTACAATAGGTAGTTTACAGGTGGTTGGTGTTGCTCTTCAAGAGCATGTGTTGTACACTCATATTTTCTAATTATATGAATATAGAATAAGTTTTATTTTCTCTGCAACTGTGTATGTTTTTTGTGCGTGGGATACAATTTTATAATATAAATATGGAAATACATTATTTTCTTAATTATCATGCTTGTATCTATTTTCTTCAAATTAGGAATATGTATATTTCTTCCTGTGGTATTTTTCATAAGTGCCCTCTTGAATAGCTGAAAACTGAATAGATTGCATCAATGGACAACCATGAAACCATGGAAAAGTCATCATTTATACAAAGCATAAGAAATGTTGTACAAATATCCATAGTTACAAGACCCAGGGAGTAACTGTAATACTTACGTAATTGAGTGGGATCATGCCCAAAATGAGCGTACTCAACTTGTCTTGGACAGTCTAATAATTGGCTAGTTTGACCAGACACACAAGCACTTGACGAGCCTTGAAAAAATCAATGTGATCAATGGAGAAAAATCAGTTGGCATTAGATAAATGAAATGTAGAAAAAAGGGTCATCTAGTCATCTAAGTGTTATGATTTTTTGCATATGGGGTTTTCAACAGTGAAAATGCCATCTGAGAATTGTTGCATCTGGATTTGAAGTATTTTTGAGCACTTGATGAATATGTGAGAGGGAAAAAGTTAAAGCACTGGAAACCAATTATTGTTATTTGACATCGAGTGGCTATATAACCTCCCAATAGGTTCACACAATATGAAGAAATATTAAAGAACTCATGCCAATAGTCAGAGGAATGGAAAGATGCATTTACATGAGTACACTCAATACACTCAAGTAAAAATAGAAAGATTGAAAAGAGGATGAGCTCCTTAAGTGATAGATGTTGAGTTGAAAGTTGTTGGCAAGGTGGGTGAATCCTCCTTAGGGAGGAAACCTAGTCTATCTCTCTTGAAGTATGTGTTGGGCGTTACCTTGTTCAGGAGTGCATTCTAAGGGAACACTATATTCATAATCTCTATATCATTTTGATAGTGAAAAAAGTGTGAATCTCAAAGATGATAGCATTGGTTTATATTGATGGTGATATATGGGCCATTTATTAAACTATTTATTTTACACAAATAAAATAGAAGATGTTATTTTGTTGATATAGAGATATAAGTCAACAATATAAAATAGCAAGCCGATAGAAATAGAAACATATAACTAAGAAAATAATCAAACTTAGTACAAGAATCTTTAAAATTGGAACTCAATTTTTTCCTACCATGTGATAATTTATCGATATTGTTGTCAATGTTCATTGAATCAATCGCTAACTCGAGCAAGCATTCTACATTGCCAAGTCCTCGGAATAGGCCTTTCTGCACATTGAACATTTGAAAACATCAATGTTAAGGGAGAACATAAAATGCCACATCAAATTACATTCAATAATCTCTAAAAACAATATCATTAAATAGACAATAGGAATACCTTAATGAGCTCCTCTTGGTTTCGAGAATAATTTATTCTCTACTAAATAGGGCCAACCATGTGAAGGTGGAAGCTCATCCCCCTCCCCCCCCCCTCGCACCACTCTCAATTCCCCATACCCAGTGATGCATATTAATTTAAACAAAAAATGTACAACTATTTAAAATTATTTTGAATTTTTTTGTAGCTAAACAAAGAACTTATGTAGTGCCCTAGAATTTCTACTTAACTATCAATGAATATTTATCAGTTTATAAAAGGCTTGTTTTCACTCTCTGAATTGATTTAAATTTATCAATATGATGGACAATTGAAAAATATAAACAACGATGAAAAGATAAATAATGTATTCGAATTGAATAAATATGACTTATCCTTCAATGGAAGAAGAAAACAGAACTATATCCTTGTGATGAAAATGTAATAACTTTTAAAAGAAAATTTCTCTTAAAATTTAAAGGCATAATAATAAAACATAGGTCATAGAAACACTTACAGTGAATCAATTGAAAGCTATTTTTAATGATTTTCCATTGTTGTTGCAACAATGCATGTCATACCAAATTATCACACTTATAACGTAGATATAAATAAATAAAATGATTATGAAAACTCAGAAGCACATACTACTCAAAAGCACATAAGCCAGATCATGAAAACAAGAATCTTTTAATCTCTATAAATGAAACTTTTCATTAATAATTGTTTGTTCTCAGGCCTTACAGCAAAAACAAATCTTTTTACATTCCAATTGAGTGCATACTTATAGTCATATCTCTTGTAACCAAAAATGGTTATGAAAGCTACTTACAAGTCAACATAAATTACAAAAACAAAATATTTGTAAAACATAATCCCTTATTTTGCTGAAAGTTGTTTTCCAAGTCATTCTAACTGAATGAGTCGATCACAATCTTGCTTTGTTGGATATTTAAAAGTCATCATTTTCTTATAAGCAATATCCACTTCAATATATCTTTCATATGTTGGGGTAATTACAAATAAATTTCTGAGTTGCCATAAAAGGAAGAAGTCTTCATCGAAAGGTCAACAACTATTGGACCTTTTAACATTCATGTAATTCCTCTAAATTTATTTGTATCCTCTCTACCTTTTATAAAATATTCCTGGTAATTTTGAAGAGAGAATACACTTACCTTTTTATCTCAACATTCTGGTAAACCATTTTCAACCATTTTCTTGTAAAGGCTAGAAAACCATTCAAGATTACTTTGTAAAGGAATTACTTTGTTATGAGTTTGTTGAATTAGGATTAATTTTGTAAAAATATTTCCAATCTCCATGACCATGTTGGTTCGTGTTGATTAATTTGGTTGGTTGTCATTGATGTCAAACCTTGAAGCAAGTTCGGTAGAAAATTCCGATAGCCCTAGAAGTGTGGATAAGGAACCCATGTTTATCTAAGGAATAATGTAATGGAGATAAGTGAAATTGAAGGAGAGACTATCATAGATGGATAGTACATGTTGTGTCGTTCCGGTGGTATGTGGTATGTCACGTAGTTCCTCACAGTTGAGGAGATATGGCTTAGTGAAGTTGGAGAACCCTCATGAGTTATCTAGAAGCCCCTAGAATGTCAAATAAGTTAATTATTCTAGAAGCTCCTAGAAGAAGTTTACTAGTCAAAGTGGTTGTAGCTAGGAGTTAATCATGAGTAAAGTTGTTGCAATAAGAAAATAATTAAAAATAAATTAGTTGCAACAAGAAGTGGTGAGTTTACTATTTATGGTAAAGTGGTTGCAAGTGGTTAAAGTAGTTGAAAGTGGGTTATCCCTAAAAAAAGGAAGTTGGGTAAAACAGTTAGAAGAAAACCCCTAAAAGAAGCTACTTGGAGAGTATAAATAAGAGAGAAAGGGTCTCTTATTAGCACCTATTGAGAAAATTGAATATCTATTATTGTGATAGGTTTATTACAGGTATTCATTGATACATCTAAAGTTGCGCAAGTCTGAAGAAGTGAAGGTAGAGTGACTACAAGGTTTCATGGCTGTAGTGGAGAGAGAAAAGATCACGAAAAACCCTAGTTAGGTACATGTTATTGGTACAGGTTGGTACATGTTATTAGTATAGGTTGGTATAGGTTATTGGTACAAGTTGATTATAGGTTATTGGTACAGGTTGACTACAGGTTATTGGTACAAGTTGATTACATGTCATTTGTACAGGTTGACTACAGGTTGTTGGTACAAATTGGTACATGTTTACAGTGGCAGATTTCATAGTGATAGTGGTTTCATTGGTTATTTGACACTTATATTTCAGGGTGGTTGGACAGGGAAAGGATAGGTGGTTGTAGCCAAAGAACGTAGGGGGTTGTATCCTCCTTCTAGTTGGAGCCAGAGAATTGGGGAGTTGGAGCTTCCCTCAGGTTCTAGCCTGAAAATATAAGGGGTTGGAGCCTCCTTCTAGTTGCAGCTGGAGAACAAAGGAAGTTGGTGCTTCCAATGAATGTACTTCTTAAATACATATAAGAAAAAACTTTCTGTGGTTTTCTCTCACATTGGGTTTCCATGTAAAAATACCGGTGTATTGTGTATGTGTATGATTTCTCATTGTTCATGGTTTATTTATTCTTCACTTGTTGAATGATATTGATAAATTGATCATAAAGTTAACAACACTTATATACTGTGGTTAAAAAGGATTAAAAATCTCTATTATTGATTCACCCCCCCTCTCAGTAATCCAACAGTCCGATTTTTAATTCATTTTTTACTCAATTCCTCATTTTATTTGGAATTAAGTAACTTAATAATTTTGGTAGTTGTCTCAAGTCTGTTTCCTAGCTCTTGGAAATAATCTTTAACGTGTTTCTCCACCTTCCTTTCCAAACCATATTCTTCATCCATTATTATGATATAATCCCAAATTTTGGTGATTTCCTCAACAATTTTGTCCCAAAGAAAACATCTGGCTCCTATCAAATAGGATTTTCCTCCTAATTTATTTTTCCTCTTGTACCTTAGCCTACGCTTTCTGATAGATATTAATATATTTATCTCTTTATGTAATTTGATCTCTGAGAATTTGTATTTCATCATTTTGTGTAGACACTTCCTTCTTGGATTTTTCCAATTCAATTTCTTCAAAATTTATCTCAGCTAAAGCCTTAACTAGATCATCTGATGAATCTATAGATGCTGAATCTTTTGATGATGAAGATCCCTATTTCAAAATCTGAATTTCTTGTTCATATAATTTTATCTATTCATTCATGTGAACCATTTGATTTAAAATATGATATTTTTCCCGTTGGATTGCTTGTAGCTATGGAGTCTGCACATGATCAATATTAGTTTAATGTAGCTTCTTATTTATTATAAGGATATCATTATATTTTGAGCTCATTATATGTTGCATTGGCTCCTCATCCTTAGAATTGTTTCTTAGTCTTCGGAGTTTCTTCGTCAAATCATCAATCCTTATTTGCTTTGTCCTGGTAGGTACTTTTTCTTGTCTCAGTTGTTCCTTCAATTGTTTGTTTACCTTTTGTAATTTCTTCATGTCAAGAGACATATGGATGACATCTCTATTCAACATTTCTCTTGTGTTTTTGAGAAATTTCATCTTGTCAACTATATGAATTTTTTCAGGATCAACTGAAAAGTTTGTTGCTCTATAATTTAAAACACTTCTAAGGTTTCGATCATTAGGTTCTAATAATTCCAAATTGAATCTTCCTTTTTCAAAATCTAATGCAGACAATAATCTATATTTAGAAGAATATTAATCAAGCTCAGAAAACAAAATTTGCTTGATCTCTACATTTTTGTCCTTCATTTTCTCATATTCTGAAAATATATTTTTGGCTTGATTTCTTAAGATTCCGCACCTTCTTGATTCTATATGTTATCAAAGAAAATTGACGGAAGAAACTCTATTGTAAAGCAAGTTTCTTTTGAGTCTCTTCCAATGTATCTTCTATAACTTTAATATATTCTTCTTAAATTTCCTCTATGTTTCCTTAAATCATTTGCTTCTTCCTGGAATGCTCATCTTCTAACTCTGAGACAACTTGAAGCTCCTATAGAAAACTTCTTGTAAATTATTTCTCTTACTGCTGGGGTGTATCAATGACCATTGTTTGAGAAACCCGAGACACATTCTGTATTTTCCCCTAAAGAATCTCTTGAACATATTTTCAATTGTACAGGTTCATTATCTACTCCACTTGAGGTTTCTATGGTGCTCATAGAAATTTAATTGAAACTCTTGTCTTTTGGATGATATGATTCCAAAAGAATCATACTACCATGTTTCTCCTTGCTCAAGATTCAATCCTTGCAACATTGATTCTGCAACCTGCAAAGCTTTGCTGTTATTCACAATAAAAGGTCCCACTTCTCTTTTCAACTTGAAATTAGTCCTCTTTTTCTTTGAAACAAAATGAATATAATTTGAATTAATACTTTGGCTTATGAATTCTAAGGAAAATACCCCTAGGGTAAGGAATTTGGGCAATTTGAAAGGTTTAATTTCTGCTCCATATATCCTTATTTCATTATATTTCTCAAATAAATACCAGTCTCCTAGTTTAGTTTCTGTAGATTCATGCAAAAGTGTCTTTACTACGGGAAATATTATAGGAAGACTTTCTACATGAAACAAGGTATATGATATGGCCATAAATGTATTGAAAAAGTATGAAAATCCAACATTTTGTGGCTTCTTTTTAACTATTGGTGTCCAATGAATGACTAACATAGGATTTCCAACATTATCTTTAGTTTGTAAGTTTAAATTTGAAAATTCATTTTCTTTGAAAAACAAAGGAAATATACTAGATAAGATTGATATCTACAAGATCTACTAAGTGTAAATTTGGTGAGTTGATAGTGCAGAGAATTAGCTATATACTGTGCAAATGGAATCTAGCAATTGGTTGGATTGTCAAAGGGAAAATAGACTTAAATAGACCTAATATAGTGTTATCCACAATCCTATAACTGTCATATCCCAAAACAACACAAACCATGTTGATAATCTGTTGCGAGATTGGTGAAAATATAATAGTTTCATAATTATCATACTCTTTAGGAGGAATTCTATCTTTCTCCATTAAAGACAGTATTAAAGTTTTTCTTTCGTGTAAATTTAACTCTTTATAGACAATGGATAAAGATTCTTCATTTAAGACATGACTATCTGTAATTTGTTGGACTTTCAACATCTCACAAATCGACTTAGCTGAAATTTCAAATAACAATGGCCCAGTTTTGGACAATATACTCCTAGAGGATGGGACATAATTCAAAGCACACTAGTTAACAAAGTTTGAGAAATTATAAGTCCGCAGAACAATCAAATGGGCCAACTTCTACTCCCATGCATGCAAATAATCATGTAACTGATTATATATATCAAAATATAGTTTATGCAATTCATAGAGATCAAATGAAGTAATTGGGTTGAAAAATTGACAATCCTTGTCCTCTAAATCAAGTTCTACTATAGATAGGGTTATGGACTTTTTATAACTTGAGGTTTTTTGGCATTTTGACAAATTGATTGGAAATAGGCCTTTATCTTCTTACCCGGAACAATTCCTTAAGAAAACCCTTGAATTTGCTGACAAATATGAAAAAAGTACGCTCTGAAAAGGATCGAGTGAGTTAAGGTCGCTTTTGGCCTTCATTAACAATAACCAATGTACTTTTATAAAGAGAACCCAACACATGATATTTTATTTACACATACATTTAAAAAAATCATTTATTAATTGCTAATATAAGATATTTAAAAATCAAATATTTACAAAACTGACGGTTTCAGGAGCATTTGGGTGGTTTCATTTCATAGTTTCATGCGAGGTCGAGTGATAGTTTTGAATACCACATGATGGGGGGGGGGGTGAGGTGGATCCTTTTTTCAACACGTAGCATGGGTCAAATCCGTCTTATGTCATCTGGGGGGTTATGCCCTTTTAAATGTCGATCAACCTAGTGTAGCAAGGTTCGTTATAAACCGTAGATGTCCATGCTTTTCTGATCAATGCTCCACGTTTAATCACGATATATCTGTAGACAAACATATCGTTTTATTAAAATTAATTAAAAAATCATATTATTAATCGTATTTCATTTAATTTATTGGAATTTATTAAAATTAATCATATTTCATTTTAAAAATATAGAATATAGTATTAAAAACTAGTAAAACATCTTTTTATTAGTTTTTAATACTATACTCTATATATTTGAAATGAAATACATTTAATTTTATAAATTTGAATTAATATATACAAAGAAATCATAAATATAACTATTAAAACTAATATAATTAAATCTAATAACTTTGAGCCTAGATAAGGCTAAAATTTAATAAAACTAAAAATACCAGGTGTATGTTAAGCGCCTTTTCAAACCATTGCTAGTTCCTTTGTAATTCCTCAGTTCTGATTTGATATGGTGCTAAGTCTCCATGCGACCATATATTATATCTGTGGCTAAATCTTCACACAAAACCGTGGTTTACCACTTTTGGAAA
>ML791228.1:492303-517917 GCA_009831015.1 Picea engelmannii
CAGGTACATAGTTATGATTATTGCAAGTTAGGGTTTTTGACTAATCCAAAATTAGTCATGTGAGACTAAAGTAAAGTTTGATGAAAATGCTAGTCTCTTGTTGTTAAAGTTAAGGAAGGTTTGTAGGTATGTGATCATATACATCAGGTATGTTACAGAGTTACAAATCATATTTGGATGATGAAATTGATGAGGGATTTTGGTTTAGGTACGTGTTGGGTACATGGTTGAGACAAGTAGTTGATGAGTTGGCACATACATGAGGTGTATAGTTGATGTTGGTACATATTGATGAGTCATAGTTGATGAGCAGTTGGTGCATGATTGGTACATACTTGGTACATGGTTGGAGGCACTTGTTATTAGTATTGTTGACACATGGTTTATGGATGATGTAGCATACTTGTCTTGGTATATTATTAGAAGCACATATCGACCTTGGTGATGATTATGAGTTGTTGTGTTATGCTTGGTTTATGCACATCTTAGTGATATTGTGCATATGGTTGAGAGTTGTCTTGGTGATTGATCTTGGTGAGTAGATATTATGTGGTTAATAATATTGATGAGATAGGTTGTTGTGATAGGTTGTTTGGACAGGTTGTTCTGACATGTTATTTGTGCAGGTTTGGTGCACGGTTGATGCACTTGTTCATGGTACGGGTTGAGGTACAGGTTGGTGCATGGTTGATGCACTTGTTTATGGTACAGGTTGATTACAGGTTTTTTGGTACAGGTTGGTGCATGGTTGATGCACTTTTTTATGGTGCAGGTTGATTACAGGTTGAGGTACAGGTTGATGCATGTTTTATGCATGGTTGATGCATGGTTCAGGTTATTGGTAAAGGTTGTTTGGTGCAGGTTGATTGGTATAGGTGTGCATAAATATATCTCACAGTGATAGTGTGATAGTGGTTCCATCATTCTACTTATACGTCATGGAGGTTGGACGAGGCAAGGTTGGGTGGTTGTAGCCACCTTCCAGTTGTAGCCAGAGAACATAGGGGGTCGTAGCCTCCTTCTAGTTGTAGCCAAAGAATTGGGGAGTTGGAGATTCCCTCAGGTTGTAGCCTGAGAAATTAGGGGGTTGGAGCCTCCTTTGAGTTGCAGTTGGAAAACAAAGGAAGTTGTTTCTTCTAATGAATGCAATTATTAAAGACATATAAGAAAAATAATTACGTGGTTTTCTCCCACTTTGGGTTTCCACGTAAAAACACTAGTGTACTGTGTATGTGTATGATTTCTCATTTGTTCATTGTTTATTTACTCTGCAACTATTGGATGATAATGCTACATTGATATAACACTTGTATATTGTGGTTAAAAGGGATTGAATTGATCTATTACTGATTCACCCCCCCTCTCAGTAATCCAACATTTCTCCCACTCATCCTCAGAAAATACAGTTTCTTTCTAAGAAACAACTTATTTACTAGGGATTTTGATTGGTACAAGCTTCCCAACTTGTCCCAGGGTTTCTTGGTTGAGTCTTCACCTGAGACATTCAACAACATTGAATCTACAATACAAATTTGAATTGTACTCCTTACCCTTCTCTCAAGTTTCTCCCATTCTTCCTTCGACATACCTGCCAGAATGGTACCTGGACAAACTACTTCCCATTGTTCTTGATCTACAAGGAGATATTCAATTTTAATCTTCCAAAGCTCAAAATTCTAGCCATTGCATTTTTCGATATCTATTCTCAAGATACTTTCTATTCGTTAAGAAAAACTTTAAAGATATTTGAATTATGACTCTTAATGGACCTAGGGTTTAGCTCAGACTGTAAAATATTGTAATTTCATAGTCAATTTGGACCGTGCATTATAAGGTCACAGATCTGACGGTAGAAGTTATTTTAGAGTTTTTTTCCATAGAAGGAAACCCTCTTTTATGAGGGAATTATATTGTGGATGTGTATCATGGTGAATATTGTATTTTGAGAGAGGAGACTATGAGAGAAAGAAGAGGAAGTTACAACGGGCATGTTGTAGGTTGTATTTCTTCATTTTGTTGGATAATAAAAAAGGAAGGACTTGGCAATTTCTCTGGTGGACGTAGCCCACACTAGGTGAGCCACGTATATATGTGTCTCTATTGTATTGTGTATATTTTTTGTTTTATTTCTGCATTTATTTTATTTTGTTGCTTTGCGATCCTGTTTTTCTAACAACTGGTATCACAACGAAAGCTAACTCGTAGGAAAAGAGGGTTACTAGTTCGAGTGGAAGAAATGGCGGAATATGGAAAGTTTAGGGTCAAGAAATTTAACATCCAAAACTACCAGTTATGGAAGATGTAGATGGAAGATTATTTATATCAGAAGGACCTATTCCTACCATTGGGAGGAATAGAAAAGAAGTCGATGGCCATGAAGGATGAAGAATGGGAGGTTATCAACAGAAAGGCACTAGGAACAATATGGATGAGCCTGGCAGCATCGACGACTTTCAATATTTCAAAAGAAAAGACAACGAAGGAGTTGATGGACACATTGGCTAAATTGTATGAAAAAACCTCGACGTCCAATAAGTTATTTATAATGAAGAGATTATTTAATATGAATATGTCAGAAGGTGGGTCTATTGCAGATCATTTAAATGTATTTAATACGGTTACTAATCAGCTAAGTTCTGTGAAAGTGGACTTTGATGATGAGCTCAAGGATCTTCTAATCCTCTTCTCATTTCTAGAAAGATGGAATGGCTTGTTCATGGCTGTAAGTAACTTTGTCTCTAGTTCAAAAACTCTAAAATTTGATGATGTTGTTGGTGTTATCTTTAGCGAGGAAATGTGATGGAAAAGAACAGGTGAAAAATCACATATTGCATTGACTATGGAGAACAGAGGAAGACAAAATGATAGAGGAAAGGGATTAGGGAACCGTGGGAATTCTAGGAAGGGAAAATCCAAATCCATACTGTGAAATATAGAGTGTTGGAATTGTGGGAAGAAAGGACATCTGAAGAAAGACCGCAGAGCTCCAAAGAAACAAAGAGATGGATAACAAGAGAAAAATAAAGAAGCAAATGTAACAGGTGATGTGTTACAAGATGCTTTGATTCTTTCTTTAGATAATATTTCTGATTCTTTGGTAGTAGATTTAGGGGCTTCATTTTATGCCACACCCCATAGGAAACATTTTCTAGATTATGTTCAAGGTGATTCTGGAGAGTTTCATTTGGGTGATGTTGGAATGGGAAAGGTAAAAATAAAAAGGAATGGAAACCAATGGTTTTTGAAAGAGGTAATACATGTTCCATATATAAGGAAAAATCTAATTTCAACAGGGCAGTTGGAAAGTGAAGGCTATATATCCATATTTACAGATAATGCGTGGAAGGTCACCAAAGGATCATTGGTGATAGAAAAAGGAGAGAAGGTATATACTGGTAATATTGATTCTTCTATATCTTTAGCTTCTACATAAGTGGATACAACATCGTGGCATCATAGGCTTGGACATATGAGTGAGAAGGGGATGCAGATACTTCAAAAAAGAAATTTGTTTCCAGATATTAAGAAAATTTATTTGGATTTATGTGAGCACCATGTTTATGGAAAATTGAAGAAAGTCAAATTTCTCAGAGATGGAAAGGTAAAGAAGAATGAAAGGTTAGATATTGTGCATATAGATGTATGGGAACCAACTCATGTATCATATCTTGGTGGATCTCTTTATTATGTTACTTTTATTGATGATGCAACTAGAAAAACTTGGGTTTATTGCATTCGACAAAAATCTGATGTTTTTGATATGTTTAAGAAATGGAAAGCTTTGGTTGAGAATGAGACAGGAAAGAAGTTCAAGTGTCTCATATCAAACAATGGAGATGAATATTGTAGCAATGAGTTTGATTATTACTATTCATACCATGGGATTCGTAGAGAGAGAAAAAACAAGCTTATTCGTCCGCGTCATTCATGGAGATTTGGGAAACATAGCTCGATCGGGAGGAAACATCCTTTCATGCATCATAGCTGAATGAGGATGGAACTTGACTCATACTGGGATTATAGCTCACTTTATCGTATTACCACCTTCTAAGCATGCATCTCTTCTAGCGGGTGTGGGAGTCAAGTACAGGTATTTGTAAATAGTGGACATGTTGTGGGCTCGTATGCGAGTAGCTCTGCTTTTCGAGAAGGAGGTTAACCAGTTGCAATTATGGATCCTGTGCCTGAGTATAGGGATCAACATGTTCATGATGGATCAATATTGGGATTGGTATTCTAATCGGTTGTTGGATCAAATTGGGGTTCCTCTGATGTATGGAGGAGTGAGGTAGTATTTTCTACGATGCGTGCCTCGATCAATGGTGTAAGCCATCTGGCTTCAAAATGCAAGGATTTATGACTGGCTAGAAAATGGCCTACAAATTACCAGCCAACATATGACCGATACACCCGATCTAGGAGATATTTACCATCCTACCAAGAGCTACATGGATCATCCTACCAAAATGTTGATACCACATCGCATTATATACATTACTACACCCAGAGCTTCCATTTAGCTTATATTTCCTTTTTTGGATCGATAGATGTTACTCAACTGAATCTCTTAAAGTTGCATTTGGTAAATTGATTCTAGTTGCTTCTTTGTCTTGATTTATAGATTGATAACACAAATCATCACACCCAAGTACCCCCCATCGTGAAACAGTGAAACCGCCTGGATGGGATTGAGTGGCCAGATTTGATTAGGAGGTCCCAAACAGAAAAAGTAGGCACGAACCCATTGCCAGAACGGGGGGGAGGGGATATTTGGCGAGGCAGGATGGGACATAATGGGTCAAGGTGAATGGAATGATTGATTTCTCTTTTTCCTTAGGTTTTTGCACAGGAACAATGTTTGGTTGGTGCTTAATACGGAAAACCCTCACAATTGATGTTTCTATTTAGCAACACCTCTTTTTGGGGGGGTCCAAGGCATCATTATTCTTAGGGGAATATATGTGATGTTTTTGTTTAGGAATATTGTCATTTCATTATGTTTATCTATAATAGTCGGGATGCCCCCTTTCCATACCTATTTATTTGTCCTCGCATATTTCTCAACAGGTATAACAACTGGACCAATTCTATAGTTGGCTGAAGCAATTGATATGCTTGCATCCCTCCCGGAACCTGAGCAATATTACAACTACAGGAACACGACAATAAAATGGTGTGTTAGAAAGGATGAACATGACAATCATGGATCATGCAAGGAGTATGATATCGCATGATGGGTTTCCCTTACAGTTGTAGGAAAATGTTGTAGATAATGTTGTTTACTTAATAAACAGAGGACCTTCAAGCTCTTTCGATGGTGGAATTGCATATGAGGAATGGACAGGTAAAAAGGTAAACTATTCTTTTTTGAAGACTTTCGGTTGTGAATCATTTTTCCATATTGATAAATAAAATACAACAAAGCTTGAGTAAAAATACAAGAAGTGTACATTTATTGGATACGGTGTATGATTTTGGGTATCTCTTATGGGATTATGAAAATCACAAAATCATTAGGAGTAGATATTTCATATTCAATGAGAAGGTCATGTACAAAGATCAATTGCAAGGAAAGAAACAAGAAAAAAAAAAACCATAATACATAGTGCTTGATGAGATCACTGAAAAAAATAATCCAAAGGTACCAAAATATCAAAATGTACAACAACAGGAGAAGATGGAGGAAAAAAGCGGTACAAGGATAGACTTGTTGTAAAGGGGTTTTCACAAAAGAAAGGTATATATTTTGATGAAATATTTTCTCCTGTTGTTAAGATGACTTCAATTAGGACTATTTTAAGTCTTGTGGTAGTAGAATATATGCATCTTGAACAGTTAGATGTAAAAAAAACTTTAAAGATCTTTGAATTATGACTCTTATTGGAACTAGGGTTTAGCTCAAATGGTAAAATATTGTAATTTCATAGTCAATTTGGACCGTACATTATAAGGTCTCAGATCTAATGGTAGAAGTTATTTTAGAGTTTTTTTCCCTAGAAGGAAACCCTCTTTTATGAGGGAATTATATTGCGGATGTGTATCATGGTTAATATTATATTCTTAGAGAGGAGAATATGAGAGAAAGAAGAGGAAGTTACAACAGGCGTGTTGTAGGTTGTATTCCTTCATTTTGTTGGATAATAAAAAAGGAAGGACCTGGAAATCTCTCTGGTGAACGTAGCCCACACTGGGTGAACCACGTATACATGTGTCTCTATTGTATTATGTATTTTTTTATTTTATTTCCGCATTTGTTTTATTTTATTGTTCTGCGATCCTATTTTTCAAACAACTAGTATCACAACGAAATTTAACTTGCAGGAAAAGAGGGTTACTGGTTTGAGTGGAAGCAATGGAGGAAGATGGAAAGTTTAGGGTCGAGAAATTTAACAGCCAAAACTACCATTTATGGAAGATGCAGATGGAAAATTATTTATATCAAAAGGATCTATTCCTACCATTGGGCAGAATAGAAAATAATTTGATGGCCATGAAGGACGAAGAATGAGAGGTTCTCAAAGAAAGGAACTAGGAACGATACAGTTGAGCCTGGAAGCATTGGTGGCTTTCAATATTTCGAAAAGAAAAGACAACGAAGGAGATGATGGACGCATTGGATAAATTGTATGAAAAAACCTCGGCATCCAATAAGTTATTTATAAAGAAGAGATTATTTAATATGAATATGTCAGAAGGTGGGTATGTTGCAAATCATTTAAATGTATTTAATACGGTTACTAATCGGCTAAGTTCTGTAAAAGTGGAATTTGATGATGAGCTCAGGGATCTTATAATCCTGTTCTCATTGCTAGAAAGATGGAATGGCTTGTTCATGGCTGTAAGTAACTCTACCTCTGGTTCAAACACTCTAAAATTCAATTATGTTGTTGGTGTTATCCTTAGCGAGGAAATGCGACGAAAAAGCACAGGTGAAACATCAGATAATGCGTTGACTATGGAGAATAGAGGAATACAAAAGGATAGAGGAAAGGGCTCAGGTAAATGTGGTAATTCTAGGAAGGGAAGATCCAAATCCATACTGTGAAAGATAGAGTGTTGGAATTGTGGGAAGAAAGGGCATCTGAAGAAAGACCGTAGAGCTCCAAAGAAACAAAGAGATAGAAAACAAGAGAAAAATAAAGAAGAAAATGTAACAGGCAATGTGTTACAAGATGATTTGATTCTTTCTATAGATAATATTTTTTATTCTTGGGTAATATATTCATGGGCTTCATTTTATGCCACACCCCATAGGAAACATTTTCTAGATTATGCTCAAGGTGATTCTGGAGAGGTTCATTTGGGTGATGATGCACCATGCAAAATTGTTGGAATGGGAAAGGTAAAATTAAAAAGGTGGAAACCAATGGTTGTTGAAAGAGGTAAGACATGTTCCATATCTAAGGAAAAATACAATTTCAACAGGGCAGTTGGAAAGTGAAGGCTATATATCCATATTTACAGATAAAGTGTGGAAGGTCACCAAAGGATCACTGGTGATAGCAAAAGGAGAGAAGGTAGGTACATTGTATTTATGTATTGGTAATACTGATTCTTCTATCTCTTTAGCTTCTACAGAAGTGGATACAACATCATGGAATCATAGGCTTAGACATATGAGTGAGAAGGGGATGCAGATACTTCACAAAAGAAATTTGTTGCCAGATATTAAACAAATTGATTTGGATTTATGTGAGCACTATGTTTATGGAAAAATGAAGAAAGTCAGATTTCTCAAAGATGGAAAGGTAAAGAAGAATGAAAGGTTAGATCATGTGCATATAGATGTATGGGAACCAACTCAGGTATCATATCTTGGTGTTTCTCATTATTATGTTACTTTTATTGATGATGCAACTANGAAGAAAGTCAGATTTCTCAAAGATGGAAAGGTAAAGAAGAATGAAAGGTTAGATCATGTGCATATAGATGTATGGGAACCAACTCAGGTATCATATCTTGGTGTTTCTCATTATTATGTTACTTTTATTGATGATGCAACTAAAAAAACTTGGGTTTATTGCATTCGACAAAAATCTGATGTTTTTGATACTTTTAAGAAATGGAAAGCTTTGGCTGAGAGTGAGACATGAAAGAGGTTCAAGTGTCTCAGATCAAACAATGGAGGTGAATATTGTAGCAATGAGTTTGATGATTACTGTTCATACCATGGGATTCGTAGAGAGAAAACAGCTACAAGAACATGACAAGAAAACGGTGTGTCGGAAAGGATGAATAGGACAATCATGGAGCATGAAAGGAGTATGAGATTGCATGATGGGTTTCCCTTACAGTTCTGGGAAAATGTTGTAAATAATGTTTTTTACTTAATAAATAGAGGAACTTCAAGCTCTTTGGATGGTGTAGTTCCAGAGGAGGAATGGACAGGTAAAAAGGTAAACTATTCTTTTTTGAAGACTTTCGGTTGTGAAGCATTTTTCCATATTGATAAATAAAATACAACAAAGCTTGAGGAAAAATACAAGAAGTGTACCTTTATTGGATACGGTGTATGATTTTGGGTATCTCTTATGGGATTATGAAAAGCACAAAATCATTAGGAGTAGAGATTTCATATTCAATGAGAAGGTCATGTACAAAGATCAATTGCAAGGAAAGAAACAAGAAAAAGAAAAACTAGAATACATAGTGCTTGATGAGATTATTGAAAAAGAAATTCCAAAGGTACCAAAATATCAAAATGTACAACAACAGGAGAAGATGGAGGAAAAAAGTGGTACAAGGATAGACTTATTGTAAAGGGATTTTCAGAAAAGAAAGGTATATATTTTGATGAAATATTTTCTCCTGTTGTTAAGATGACTTCAATTAGGACTATTTTAAGTCTTGTGGTAGTAGAATATTTACATATTGAACAGTTAGATGTAAAATAAACTTTAAATATCTTTGAATTATGACTCTTATTGGACCTAGGGTTTAGCTCAAATGGTAAAATATTGTAATTTCATAGTCAATTTGGACCGTGCATTATAAGGTCACAAATCTGACAATAGAAGTTATTTTAGAGTTTTTTTCCCTAGAAGGAAACCCTCTTTTATGAGGGAATTATATTGCGGATGTGTATCGTGGTTAATATTGTATTCTTAGAGAGGAGACTATGAGAGAAAGAAGAGGAAGTTACAGCGGGCGTGTTGTAGGTTGTATTCCTTCATTTTGTTGGATAATAAAAAAGGAAGGACCTGGAAATCTCTCTGGTGAACGTAGCCCACACTAGGTGAACCACGTATATATGTGTCTCTATTGTATTGTGTATCATTTTTGTTTTATTTCCGCATTTGTTTTATTTTATTGTTCTGCAATCCTGTTTTTCTAACAACTAGTATCACAATGAAATTTAACTCGCAGGAAAAGAGGGTTACTGGTTTGAGTGGAAGCAATGGCGGAAGATGGAAAGTTTAGGGTCGAGAAATTTAACAGCCAAAACTACCAGTTATGGAAGATGCAGATGGAAGATTATTTATATCAAAAGGATCTATTCCTACCATTAGGAAGAATATAAAAGAATTTGATGGACATGAAGGATGAAGAATGGGAGGTTCTCAAAGAAAGGAAATAGGAACGATACAGTTGAGCCTGGCAGCATCGGTGGCTTTCAATATTTCAAAAAGAAAAGACAATGAAGGAGATGATGGACACATTGGATAAATTGTATGAAGAAACCTCGGCATCCAATAAGTTATTTATAATGAAGAGATTATTTAATATGAATATGTCAGAAGGTGGGTATGTTGCAGATCATTTAAATGTATTTAATATGGTTACTAATCAACTAAGTTTTGTAAAAGTGGACTTTGATGATGAGCTCAGGGATCTTATAATCCTGTTCTCATTGCCAGAAAGATGGAATGTCTTGTTCATGGTTGTAAGTAACTCTGCCTCTAGTTCAAACACTCTAAAATTCGATGATGTTGTTGGTGTTATCCTTAGCAAGGAAATGCGATGGAAAAGCATAGGTGAAACATCAGATAATGCGTTGACTATGGAGAATAGAGGAATACAAAAGGATAGAGGAAAGGGATCAGGTAAATGTGGGAATTCTAGGAAGGGAAGATCCAAATCCATACTGTGAAAGATAGAGTGTTGGAATTGTGGGAAGAAAGGGCATCTGAAGAAAGACCGTAGAGATCCAAAGAAACAAAGAGATAGAAAACAAGATAAAAATAAAGAAGAAAATGTAACAGGCGATGTGTTACAAGATGATTTGATTCTTTCTATAGATAATATTTTTGAGTCTTGGGTAATATATTCATGGGCTTCATTTTATGCCACACCCCATAGGAAACATTTTCTAGGTTCTGTTCAAGGTGATTCTGGAGACGTTCATTTGGGTGATAATGCACCATGCAAAATTGTTGGAATGGGAAAGGTAAAAATAAAAAGGAATGGAAACCAATGGTTGTTGAAAGAGGTAAGACATGTTCCATATCTAAGGAAAAATACAATTTCAACAGGGTAGTTGGAAAGTGAAGGCTATATATCTATATTTATAGATAAAGTGTGGAAGGTCACCAAAGGATCATTGGTGATAGCAAAATGAGAGAAGGTAGGTACATTGTATTTATGTACTGGTAATACTGATTCTTCTATCTCTTTAGCTTCTACAGAAGTGGATACAACATCATGGCATCATAGGCTTGGACATATGAGTGAGAAGGGGATGCAGATACTTCACAAAAGAAATTTGTTTCCAGATATTAAACAAATTGATTTGGATTTATGTGAGCACTATGTTTATGGAAAAATGAAGAAAGTCAGATTTCTCAGAGATGGAAAGGTAAAGAAGAATGAAAGGTTAGATCTTGTGCATATAGATGTATGGGAACCAACTCAGGTATCATATCTTGGTGTCTCTCATTATTATGTTACTTTTAATGATGATGCAATTAGAAAAACTTGGGTTTATTGCATTCGACAAAAATCTGATGTTTTTGATACTTTTAAGAAATGGAAAGCTTTGGTTGAGAATGAGACAGGAAAGAGGTTCAAGTGTCTTAGATCAAACAATGGAGGTGAATATTGCAGCAATGAGTTTGATGATTACTATTCATACCATGGGATTCATAGAGAGAAAACAACTATAGGAACACGGCAAGAAAACAGTGTGTCATAAAGGATGAACAGGACAATCATGGAGCATGAAAGGAGTATGAGATTGCATGATGGGTTTCCCTTACAGTTCTGGGAAAATGTTGTAGATAATGTGTTTTACTTAATAAACAGAGGACCTTCAAGCTCTTTAGATGGTGTAGTTCCAGAGGAGGAATGGATAGGTAAAAAGGTAAACTATTCTTTTTTGAAGACTTTCGGTTGTGAAGCATTTTTCCATATTGATAAAGAAAATAGAACAAAGCTTGAGGCAAAATCCAAGAAGTGTACCTTTATTGGATATGATGTTAATGATTTTGGTTATCTCTTATGGGATTATGAAAATCACAAAATCATTAGGAGTAGAGATTTCATATTCAATGAGAAGGTCATGTACAAAGATCAATTGCAAGGAAAGAAACAAGAAAAAGAAAAACTAGAATACACAGTGCTTGATGAGATCACTAAAAAATAAATTCCAAAGGTACCAAAAAATCAAAATGTACAACAACAAGAGCAACAAGTACCTTAAACTCCTACAAGTGTTGTTAGAAGATCCACCAGGTTAAGTAGACCCTCTGAATGATACTCTCCTTCATTGTATTATGTATTGTTGACTGATTCTGGTGAACCAGAATGTTATGAAGAGGCAATGCAGGTAGACACTAAAAAGAAGTGAGAGCAAGGCATGAAAGAGGAAATGGATTCCTTGGTAAATAACCATTCTTGGGACTTGGTTCAGTTTCCCGCAGGAAAAAGAGCATTGAAAAATAAATGGGTTTACAAGTTGGCAAAAGAAGATGGAGGAAAAAAGTGGTACAAGGCTAGACTTGTTGTAAATGGGTTTGCACAAAAGAAAGGTATATATTTTGATGAAATATTTTCTCCTGTTGTTAAGATGACTTCAATTAGGACTATTTTAAGTGTGGTAGTAGAATATTTACATCTTGAACAGTTAGATGTAAAAACAACTTTTCTCCATGGGGATTTGGAGGAAGAGATTTATATGCAGCAGCCATAGGGGTATGAGGTCAAAGGGAAGGAATTTTTTTTATGCAGGTTGAAGATTACCTTGTATGGCCTAAAGCAAGCTCCAAGGTAGTGGTATTTGAAGTTTGACAGGTTTATGATAGAACAAGGTTATAGTAGATGTCATTCTGATCACTGTGTTTATTTTAAAAGGCTAGAAAATGGAAGCTATATTATCTTGCTATTGTATGTAGATAACATGCTTGTTGTAGGGTCTAATATGAAGGATATAAATGTTCTCAAGAAGAAATTATCTAATTCATTTGCGATGAAGGATTTGGTTGCTGTAAAGAAAATCCTTGGTATGAAAATAACAAGAGACAGGAAAAATCGCAAATTGACATTGTCTCAGGGTGAGTACATAGAGAATGTGTTGGAGAGGTTTAGAATGCAAAATGAAAAACCAGTTAGTACACCTTTGGCCATCCATTTCAAATTATTCAAATTAACTAAAGAAATGTGTCCCAAGACACAGGAGGAGATAGAGTACATGTCTAGGGTCCCTTATTCATCTGCAGTTGGTAGCCTTATGTATGTGATGGTTTGCACAAGGCCATATATTGCACATGTAGTGGGAGTTGTAAGAATGTATATGAACAATCCATGAAAAGAACATTTGGAGGCATTAAAGTGGATTCTCAGGTATTTGAGAGGTACTTCTACTCATGCATTATGTTTTAGAGGTTCATACATTGTTCTATAGGGATATTTTGATGCAGATATGGCAGGTGATAAAGATAGCAAGAGGAGCACCAGAGGGTATTTTTTTATTGTAGGTGGAACATTAGTAAGTTGTATTTCAAAACTACAAACGGTTGTTGCAATTTCAACAACAGAAGCAGAGTATGTTGCTACTACAAAGGCTAGTAAAGAAATGATTTGACTACAGAGTTTTATGGAGGAATTGGGAAAGTAGCAAGAGAATTGCAGGTTGTACTATGAAAATGAGAGTGTCATTCATCTTGCAAAGAACCAAGCCTTCCATTCAAATACTAAGCATATATAGCTCATGTACCATTTCATATGATCTGTCTTGGAAGATGGACATTTGAAGTTGGAAAATATACATACTAGCCAGAATCCTACAAACATGTTAACAAAGGGAATAACCAGGGAGAAACTGATTTCCTGCTCAATTTCAGTTGGTACTCAAGCATGAAGGTGAAGGTGAGAAATTTTCTAGGTCCAAGGTGGAGTATAGTCTAGCAAGTATGGTAGCAATGGAGTTGTTGTGATCAGTCTCCAAGTGGGATATTGTTGGATATGGAGCCTGATTATCTTCATGATTTAGAGGTTTGTTTCAGTTCTACTTGGACCCCATTCCCTAACGGGGGTGTGGGGGGGATCCCCCCCCCCCTCGACAACTGTCTCCAGGGGGTTCTAGGGGGGGTGAAGACAATTTTTGTAGCCCCCCTCTAGCGGGGGATTAGGGGTAGCACCCCCGAAGAAACATTTTGAGAAAAATTACCTTGTAAAATAATGTAATTTCATATTCAATCTGGACCGTTCATTATAAGGTTGCAGATCTGACAGTAGAAGTGATTTTAGGGTTTTTTTCCCTAGAAGGCAACCCTCTTTTATGAGGGAATTTTATTGCATTTGTTTATCATGGTGAAATTGTATTCTGAGAGAGACTGTGAGAGAAGAAGAGGAAGTTCCAACGATTATGTTGTAGGTTGTATCCCTTCATTTTGTTGAATAATAAAAAAGGAAAGACCTGAAAATTTCTTTGGTGGACATAGCCCACACTGGGTGAACCACGTATATCTATGTCTCTATTCTATTGTGTATCCTTTGTGTTTTATTTCTGCATTTGTTTTATTTTATAACTCCACGATCGTGCTTTTCTAACACATTTCTCTAACTAGTTATCTTCTTCTAATGAGAAGTGAAACAACTCCTTATATAAGTTGGGCCACCTTTAAATATTCCATACATGAGTAACAACAAAGTACTTGAGAATCAGATATTCTCAAGCCATTACAACACGAAATAGTAAAGTAATAATTATAATTAAAGAGTTTGGGTGAGATTCCCGCAATTTGTCTGAGTGTGTTTTTGCATGCTTTGAAACAGAGATAGAATAATTCCAATGGATCGCGTGGAGTCATTCTAAATCTCCTTAATATCTCCAATTATTTATTTCCTTCCAATTCACTGAATGGAATATTCATATGGCCTCTCATTCATCGTCGAGGCTTATTTGTAATAGTCATCTTGAATTTGCAATGCTAGACATGCAACAAATGGAGTTCATGATTTAGCATCTCTAGTAATGGAATATTTACCCATATTAGTAGCAAGGTGATGTGGAAGTCGGTTTGAATGTTCTACAACAACTAACAAGCGACACACATGCGACATGGACCCATAGCAATCAATGAGGTATGCAGGATTTGTAGCAATTGGTTCAGACGCAAATTGGAAGAGTTGCAACATACACTTGGTAACATGTTTTGTAGTAAACCTTGTCCCTACAAGTTAGATACAAAATGCATGAATTATTCCTAAGACATCAACATAAATTCAATTAAAACACGCATTATGAGGAAGAAAGGTATATTTGCAATAATATGGTAGCACGGGCAAGGATATACCAGAAATGAAGGTAAGTGGTGTCGAAATGGAATTTAAAGATGAAGGAAACAAGGTATGAAATATGGAAAATTAGGATCCCATCATCTCCCCCAAACCAAATGTGTTGCAAATCCCTGTGCAACTAAACTACTTTAATCATAGTCAAAATATACAAGGGTTGAGTAAGATTACTCAAACTATAAGAGGAGTGTCCATTCTTTTCTTTTGTGTAGTACCCATAGTCCTTCTAAATGTGTTTCCAAAAATTATCTTCCTCAAGTACATCCCATTTGTAAAAATGTTGATATACTAGTGCAGGATGCCAAATCAAAGGGAAATAAAAATGAGGTCCTATCCATTTCTCATCCAGATTTGGATCTAGGAGCTTGATAGGGCTCAAAAAATCCTAAAAATCAATGTTCTCGGAATGGTGTAAAAATGGACGTGTACGCAGGTCTCGTCGATATGAACCCAACACAACTTGAACGGGATCAAACGGACGTCGTATGCTCCTGATACCACGAGATGAAGTTCAAGTCAAACTGGTAAAAAATCAAAGTCAAAGTCAACAGTCCGTACTGTTGACGTCAGTAGTACGTCAACAGGACAGGTGGAAAATGACATCAGAAGGACATGTGGTAGCACCTAGACATGCCACATGGCAGTCATTTTTGGCATTTTTAGGGGCTGATTTGGACCAATAAAAATTGGACACATGGTARTGTACGAACATGACACGTGGCAGTCTGTACAACATGACATGTGGCAGGTRCGGTGATGACATGGCAGGTGTTCTTACATGGCCAATTGCTGACAGGCCAGGTACGATGTTGACACATGGGTGAATCATTGATTGACAAGTGGCATCAATCCAACGAATAAGGAGGTGCCACGTGGCCCAGACTTGGGCTGCCAYGTSGCACCAGGTTGTTGGCTCGTTTGGTTGTATGTTATAAAAATTATGGTCGCCCCAATTTTTGAACTAGTGAYGTCCATGGTAGCCTACAACTTGGGAATAGGTCGGGTGCCATTTCACCAAGCATGTGACTTGGTATTACATATCCGYGCACTTATATTTACAGTGTTGAAAAGTGCTAAATGGTAGCGGAAAGGGTTGGGGCTAGGCCCCAACCCCCGGTTTATGTARTCCATGTAACCATAGTGTAGAATGGCCACGTTTTAAGGAGTGTKGTCCCATTGTATTACACCATATGCCGATAAATGGAGGAGCTAGCGCGATTTAAGGGCCAATGCTTAGCCCTTTAGGCTAGCGCTTGGCCAAAATTAGATGCATGTGACCGAGAATTGGGGGGAACGCATCCTTTTTGGGGGGCTTAAGCCCTATATTAAACATAAAGTGGGTTTTGACCTTATCTTTATGATTTTTTATTGATTTTATTAACTAGTTTTGGTTATTTGGCCATATCTTGGTGGATATTGGGCCAAATTGAGTGCCACGAAAAGTGGGATGTTAAGATTTGATCCCTCTACCTCATGGATATATAAACCAAGCCACTGTGAGGTTTTAAATAAGCAATAAGAAGAAAATAATCTTGAATCCAAGGTCAAGTAGTCTTGAGCAGTGCAGAGTAGCTGAGCTTTGGAGGCAATTTCCGGGAGTTATACTACTCTATTTTTAGTGATGTCTGTTGCATCAGGATTCTGAGACAGAGAAGAATACAACTAGTTATTCATATCCCTATATGATGTAATTTGAATGCATATTGTAAAGCATTGAATATTGAATAGAGAAAGCCTCCCTCACTGAAGACAAAGGCCTAGAGACGTAGGTGAGATTGTCGAACTTCGTTATCAACTTCTTGTGTACAATTGGTTGATGGTTTGCATTCTTGTGTTATCTATTATTTCTCTTAATTATTCAAGTATTTTTTGCTGTCATATTCACATGCACCGTCAGAAAAAGGTCTTGATTAAATTGAGGTTATAGTGTGTAATTGCTAATCTTCGATTTCTGGATCAATTTCTCACCATATCTTTCTATACATTGTACATATTTATCTACTCTGTCCACAACTTACAGAAAATTTGGATAACCAAAAGGTTATCTGCTCTTAATTGCATCCCCCAATAATTCCCATCTTCTTTGGCATTGAAGTAGGGATACCATCTTAATAGTGTTGATTTTGAAAGCACACCAAGAAATGGTTTCTTGTTGCATTTCAATAATATGAAGTGTGTGCTCAGGTGAGTATATGAGTTGTTGGTGTGCCCCAAAGACAAACAACATTCTATCACATTCTCCCCAAATCCAAAGACTAACATTTTGTGCATTTTCTACTATTGTATTATGTGCATAGCCCCACTGAATCTAGTTGCTAATATATGATGTAAAATCTCTCAACTAAATATCTCCTATGAATGGATTAGGATTTTGTTTTCAATCATGAAATAGAATAATCTCATGCTAGTGACATTCACAAAGAAAGTGTTTGTCTTATGTGCTACTTGTGGAATATGCCTCCAAGAATGATGTGACAGTATTAAAATCATATGGCCTCCCATCGACCAAGGCTTGGAGTATGAACATTGTAAAATTATCTTGTAGGAATAGAGCATAAGTAGGTGAGGGATTCCTGCAACTGAATGAAGCTTGAGCTAAATTTCTCAATTTTAGTTTTTCTTCTTTCAATATTTTCACTTCTACCGCTAGTCCATAAATTTGTTTTTGGTCTTTTTTTAAACTGATCCCATCTATCTCTATCTATGGTGTAATTCCCCTCAGTCCAATCAAGGGACATTAAAGTGTGGAATAAACATAAAAACAAAATTTATGCTAACCAAATTAATTATTTTACTGTTAGCTGATTTCCTTTAGCTTACAGCTATGAAATTAAAATAGATTTAGCTATTGTATATAACCATAAAATAGATGCATCTACAACATGGTAATAATCAACATGAAATGCAGCTAAATAACTCATTACAGCAGCATATAAATCATTCTCGTTTACACATATTTCATGCACAGTTATAACACATGTAAATAACTCGGCAACAAGATAAAACACTTATCTTTAAACATGAATTGTGCAACCAACTACTTGGTATGGACATTCCACCCAACTATAGACTGACTATTCCAAATATCAACATCTAGTCACCCCAGAACTAAGGCTGTAAATACAAAAAAGAGGGTGGTCTCTCACAGTCCACTTACAACTCATAAAACTCACAAGCCAACTGATATTCTCCTACATCTATCTCGATTTTCCACTAGCTCTCTTCCTCTTGACCAGACCAACCCAAAGAATGTACCATTCGTTTATCAGGGTTAACCTGAGGCATATACAATATGTTTATCATAGTTAACCCAAGGAATGAACTGTTCTTTTATCAGGGTCTCTCTGGCACAAGTAGCTAGTAACTCAAAGGAAATTGTTGCTAGGAAAACTATTAGAAAACCAACAACAAACATTTGTTGTTACAATGCAACTCACTCTAGAGTTCACTCTTTAGGCTTGACAACCTAGTTCTTCAATTTCCTGATCCAATTCACTCCAATTATAGTCCAACTTGATCTAGAATTTGCCTTCCATGACAGCACTAGCTCCAAGCTCTTTTTCTTCTCTCTACTTTCTCGTCATGCACAAAAACTCAATGTGTAAAAATTGTTGTCCCCACCCATACGAATTTCCTCTCTTTGGCTTGACCTTCTTGACTCACACTCTTCCCCAAGCTGATTGTACTCAACCCCCATGTGCCTAATAACTTTGATATGTGACCACTCACACCCACCCTGATACATGTATTCAATGATTGACTTTGGGAACACTCAATCAAAAATTGGAAGGTTCATATACAATTAGCAATTTTAGGAAAATGGGCTAAATTAATACACATGGGTATTTCCCCCTTGGAACCCTCTTGGCCATTATCCTAGACACTCCCCCTTGTTGTGGATTAATACATCCCCCATATATTTTCCATGTCCCCTTAGCAACTAGCTTCACATTTTATTATTAAAACATTGAAATACAATTTTCATATTACATTGCTTTGATCGTAGCCACACATTATATCCACATGAGCATTAATTAAACTGGGGATTATACTGGGGATATTATATTCCCCCTCCCCTACAATTGTGCGCCATCCTCGATGCACTCTATGCTGATATACATATATATACAAATTTACATCACAATACCTAGAAATAAAATTATGCAATGTAACAACTCTAACAATAGCTCCAACCATAATCTCATGTTCCTCTCAACTCGTCAACCCAAGGAATGCACCATTTGTTGATCAGGGGTAACCCAAGGGAAGTATCATCCATTTATCAAGGCTAACCCAAGGAATGAACCATTCTTTTATGAAGGTCCCTAGTATAGTTGACTAGGAATCTGAGATGTGGTTCTAGAACTCTAGTTGCTCGAAACAGAGTCTTGCATTATGTCTTCTTCAAAACTATAAAAAATTTATGGGTATTTTGCTCGCATGTTTTCCTCATGCTCCCATGTAGCATATTTAGGACAGTAATAGGTTCTTTGAACATTTACCATCCCTATGGATTTGTTCCTGAGCACTTTGACTTTCTAGTCCAGGAAGCGTACTAGTTCCACCCAGAAATCCCCTTAGTGCTCCACCTGGATCACATTCCAATCAATTATGTGGTTAGGATCAAGCACATATTTCTTTAACAATGACACATGAAATACAGTATGCACTCTCATGGATGTAGACAATGCTAGCATGTATGCAATTGGCCCTATCTTTTCTAATATTACAAAAGGTCCACAATATATCGATGCCAACTTTGAGAAACTTCCTAATCTTAGTGAGCTTCTCCTTTCCTTCACTTTCAAAAACACATGTTCTCCCACTTTAAAATCTTTGAAAACTTTGTTACTCTCTGCATAAATTTTCTACCTATCTTGGATAGCTTTTAAATTCTACTTTATCTTTGCCATCTTCTCTTCCATTTCTTTTAACAATTATGGCCCAAAAACTGCTATGTTTGTTGGATTATCCCAACTCATAGGTGTGTTACATTTTCTGCCATACAATGTCTCACATGGACTCATTTTCAATGAGGCCTAATACCCATTGTTGTAGGAAAATTTAACTAGATGAATATAATCTTCCAATTTTGATGGTTGATCCATCACATACATTCTAATCATGTCCTCAATTATCCTTTTAGTCCCTTCCCATCTGAATCTAGATGATACATTTTACTAAGATTTAAATTTGTTCCAAATCCCTTGAAAAAACCTTTCCAAAACTTAGATCTGAAATTTGGATCTCTATCTAAAACTATTTCTTTAGGTACCCCATATAGCCTAGCAACTTCTTTCATGTAGATATCTTCAATATTTGTTGTGTTGTGTGTAGTCTTTACCGGAATAAAATGTGTTTCTTTAGTCAATTTATCCACCACCACCATGATGGAATCATGTTGTTTCACTATTCTGCGAAGCTTAGTAATAAAATCAACTGTGACAAATTCCCACTTCTATTCTGGAATGAGAAATGGTTGTAGAAAACCTATTGGGTTTCTATGTTATGCCTTTACTTTTTGTCATTCTCGACATATGGCTATGTAATTAGCCACTTCTTTTTTCATTCCCGACCAAAAGTATTGGCTTCTTACTACTGAAATTGTCGTATGATATCATGGGTGACCAACATATGGCACATTGTGCATCTCCTTCAGCATTGCATTTTTCAGCTCACTGGAATTGGGCACATACACTTTTCCCTTGTACATGAAAATTCCATCCTCTTTTAGCTCATAATAGCTAAATTCCTGCTGAAAATTACCTTCTTGTAATGCTTCTTTTATTTTCACATAGTGCTGATCTCAATTTTTCATTGCAATAATTTTATCTTTCAGATCTATCCTGTACATGTTGATGGCTGCAATATGCACTTCATGAGATCTCTTGTTGAGTGCATCAGCCACTTGATTTTCCTTTCCCTTTATATGCTTAATTTTGAAGTCATATTCACTCATAAATTCCAGCCATATAGTTTTCCTAGCATTTAGTGTTGGTTGTCCAAACAAATGCTTCAGACCATAGTGGTATTTCCTTAGCTCGAATTTCTTACCCATA
The DNA here is from genome assembly GCA_009831015.1 of Picea engelmannii. Lineage (NCBI taxonomy): Eukaryota > Viridiplantae > Streptophyta > Pinopsida > Pinales > Pinaceae > Picea > Picea engelmannii. Next base: position 513,096 of record ML791228.1, read on the forward strand.
AGGTAATGCCTCCACATTTTCAATGCATGTAAAATCACTGCTAACTCCAAGTCATGTGTAGCATAATTCCTCTCATGCTATTTTAATTTTCTGGACTCATAGCATACCACATGGTCCCTTTGACTGAGAACTCCATCGAGTCCTTCCTTGCATGCATCGGTGCACACAATAAAATCTTCGTTTGGATCTGCAATATTCAAGATTGGTGCACTTCTCAATATTCCCTTCAACTGTTGAAAACTCTTTTCACGCTTGGAATTCCATTCAAATTTCACTCCATTATTTTGTAAGGAAGTGATTGGTCTTGCAATCCTTGAGAACCCTTTTATGAATCTTCGGTAATAACCGGCAAGACCCATGAATGATGTGACCTCTGTCACATTATTTGGAGTTGACCATCCTCTAATGGTCTCTATATTCTCAGGATCAAATTCTATCCATATTGTTGATATTATATGCCCCAATTAGTGAATCTTCTTTTGATAAAAGATGCACTTACTTAGTTTAACATACAATCTATGCTCTTTTAAAACTTGAAACATCATTCTTAAATGTTGCTCATGTTCCTCTTCTAATTTAGAATAGATGAGCATATCATCCAGGAACACAATTACAAACTTGTCTAGGTACTCCTTGAACACTCCATTCATCAAACACATAAATATTATTGGGGCATTTGATATCCCGAATGGAACTACCGTGAATTCATAATTTCCATATCTTTTTCTGAATGTTGTCTTGTTGATGTCTTATTCTTTTATCCTTACTTGATGATAACCTGATCTCAAGTCAATCTTCAAAAACATTCTTACACCTTTCAGTTGATCAAAGAAATCATCATTTCTTTGCAAAGGATACTTGTTCTTTATTGTAACCTTGTTCAGTTGTTTGAAGTCAATACATAACCTTAAGGTCCCATCCTTCTTCTTCACAAGAAGAATCGGGGCTCCCCAAGGTGACACACTTGGGTGTATATACCCCTTCTTCAAAATTTCTTCAAGATGCATCTGCAACTCTTTTAGCTCTGGTGTACCCATTTTGTATGGTGTCTTGGACACTGGGGAAACTCCTGGCACCAAATCAATAGAGAAATCCATGTCTCTCTTTGGTGGAAATCCTAGAATTTATTTAAAAACATAGTCAAAATCCCTTAAGACGAAATGGTCTTCAATTCTTGCCACTTTTTCTTTCACTACCTCCTCCATATGGGTTGCAAACATCTGACATCCCTTCTTGAAGCTCTTCATCAACTGCATAGTTGAAATCTCTCTAACAACTACAGCTCTTAGAATGCCTTGAATATTTCCTTGCTACCCTTCCTCATCAAGACATGTGATTGTCTTGTTGTAACAGTCTAGGACATCATGATTTTTTTCCAACCAATCCATGCCAATCAGACAATCATATGAACCCAATGGTATAATGTTTAAATCTACCTTTGTGTTGAGTCCATTCATGTCTATTTGACAATATTTAACCAACTCATTGATCTTTCTCTTAGCCCCCGTGGCTAACTAAACTAACCAAGATATCTTATGCTTATTTCTTTGCAATTGATATATTTCAACAATGTTAGCATTTATGTAACTATGGCTAGCTCTAGAATCAATCAAAATTTATATGGGTTGGTTGTTAATCTTACCTTCCACTTTGATCATGGAGGATTGATACTTTACATGCTTGTTATCCAAGGCTGGATAAATCCTTGGCATGCTTCCTCCCATGTCTTTCATTGTTTCAGCCTCCTGAATGTTGTGGAAAGTCCTCATTCTTTCTCTTTTGTGAGGGAAGTCCCTATATAAGTGATTTCCCTCACATCCCCAACATTGAACAAGTTGTTGCCTTGGCCTTTTCCCAAATGAATTTGCATTTTTTTCTCATTTTTGGTTGCATGGCCTTGTTTATTTTCTTGGGATTTACTGATCCAAAAAGGATCCAGAGAAGACTAAGGATTACTTAGAATTCAAAGAAGCACCTCAAGAAGCTCAGAATGGCCTCAACAGAAAGATAAAGGGAAAAAATTCAAAGTCCTCAAAACTCAGTGAGATTGGAATCATCCCGAAGAGCGCGTCACAAGATTTCCAACGGCGTAAACATCTCATCAAATATAGTTATGAATCAAAAGATATTCGCAGTCAAAGTTTTTGTCAAACTAACCCAGTTAACAGGGATGAGTTAGCATTTGTACTGCTCACGTCAGCATCAGTATGGATGACGTTAGCATCCATACAGGGTACGTGGCACACACAAGGGGCGACATGTGTCATGATGATGTGGAAGCACTAGAGGCTGCCAGGTGTCACTCATTTTTGGACTTTTTTGGTAAGTCCATGGATGAATGGGAAAGTGCCATGTGGCAGTCCATACAGCCATGTGGTAGACCGTACAACCACCCAGCAGGTGATGTGGTAGGTTGATGTGGCAGAGGTGATGTGGCATGTATGTGGAGTATGGTGACATGGGCCAATGAATGGCCGCCATGTGGCCCTGTCATGGGATGCCACCTGGCAGTGGGCAAAAGCACAAGAACGCCCAACAACCGAATGTTTTAAAAAATGCGGGGTTGGTTGGCGCCAACCCCCAACTCACCATATTAAACTATATATCTCACCATATTTGGCTGGTTGAAGCCACAATCCACCAAACTTATCGCCATCACCAAAGTTAGCAGGAGATACCACGAGATTCAAACTATAACACATATATATAACCCACAGTGTATTAAAATAGAGGTATGCGGGTTTGACCCTGGAACCTCCTCCAACAAAGGGCCTTAATATACATCCGCCAACCAATAGGCCAAATGGCCTCGTTGCTAACTCTGCCCAAATTTTTATTTAAAAATTGGATTTTGTTAATGCACAGGGGTCAGACCAGGGTGCGCGACAGGCCATACCAGGGCATGGAAAATGATGCAGAAGGACAGTCATTAATGCATACTACAGGCATACAAATGGAGAAAAATTTTATCATGGGCCTGAAAGTGCTAGACTCAGATCGAGGCATGGAGACAGTCATTTTTGGGTAATTCAATGACACGAGTTCAGTGGTGTTGTTTGTTTTCTGATATGAGAAAAGATTCAACAACTTAACTCTATAATGAGGTATACTTCTGTATTTTGCCAAATTCTTTTGTTGAGTTAATAAAAAGGCCTACCCATTTGAGAGTAGGACCTGGAGACGTAGTCCACCAGGGACGAACTCTGTTATCAAGTTTTTGTGTTCAGATATGATGCATATGTCTCTTCATTATTGAGTTTTTCCTTCTTTACGGTGCACTTCATTTTATGCTCATTTAATACAATTATTTAATAAGTCACATCGATGAAAATATCATGGATCATGTTGGTATCAAAGCAATCATCTTTTACTTGAATTGTTGAATGTGAATTCTTACTAGGGACAAGCATATACGGGGTGAAGGAACACTTAATACTTTCAACCTAGAAGTTGTTCATGCATCCTGAAGGAAGAAAATGGTCAAAGAGAACAAGCATGGTGAAAAAGAGAAAAACTTCCATATGGTCTTCTATCACATGTTATAAATGGTCGAGCGAATGTGTGGAGACTATGAGAAGAGGATGAAGAAGAAAGGGAAGAAAAAATAAGCACAAGCATATGATAATGCTTCAGTGAATCAAGAGGCTAGAGGATACCCTCTTGAGCCTCCATCTTCACCATCGAGTTCTATCTCTTCTTCCTCTGATCATTCTCATCATTCTCATCATTCTAGACATAAAGCTTCTTTTAAGAAACCATTATTAAAGTTTGATGTAAAATTTGTTTTACCTATGTTTAATGGAGATGCTAATCCTGAAAAGCTAGATAATTGGATCCGACAGGTTGAAGTATATTTGTGTGTTCAACATACTGATGAATAGGAAGTCAAAGTGCAATTGGCCTCTCTTCGATTGGAAGTCACTGCTCTCATATGGTGGGAGAGAAAACTTCAGGACATAAGTAAGTGTGGTAATCTTCTTTCCTCATTGTCAAAATTTAAATCAGCAATAAGGAAGAAATTTTATCCATTGGGTTATTTACATAAAGCAATGATGGAATGGAAAACTTTAAGACAAATTAAAGGTCAAATTGTACAAAGTTTCATGGAATAATTTAGGAAGAAATCTCTTGCATTAAACATTCCTTTAAATTCTTATGAAACTTTAATGAAGTATATTGGCGCACTTCACAATTATATTCGTCATACTTTACTGTTGTTTAACCCCACTAGTCTTGATGAAGTTTGTGTGCGAGCCACTGACCTTGAGAACAGGGGAAATCATGTTCAATAAAATCCCACAAAGTGTTAGGCGAAATATATGTCGTTATAATAACGTTGTAGTGCTTGCCCAACTATTTAATTGCCAACCCGGGGTACGTAAACTGACGAAGCACGTGCACTATTTATGCAGGACTGAAGTAGAACTAATCTAATCTAATCTATGTTGCTTAAATCAAACTAATCTAAGAAAGCATTGAAACACTAACTAGGAAAGCATGAAATTGCATAAGGGAAATACAACATGTGAAGAGTTAACAACAATGACATATGCGAGCTCACACAATAAGACGATGTTGAATTACATTACAAGAATCAAATCAATCTTCATGAAACAATAATGAAAGTATGAATCAATGAAACCAAGCTAAGAATCCCTTTCCTTCATCAAAAGCTAATCAAATCTAATCTTCATTCTAATGATCTAATCCTAATTGAATTCTCATGAAGAGAGAGCACTCTCTTTTATACATGAGAGCCTTGAAGATAAGATAACCATCTCATTATTACAGATCCACTATTCTCTCAACCTATTTCCCATTA